>JAODJX010000049.1:5367615-5394842 GCA_026776945.1 Isichthys henryi | reverse complement strand
CACGACAAGGGCCATCGCCTGCATGTCGTCAGTGCATATCTGCGTCGCTGTGTGTGGAAGGTCAGAACCGGGAGCTGCGCAGGTCACCGCATGACAGCAACTGCTAATAAACAACCAATGTACAGCCATTCCTGAAGCGACTCCTCATGAATATTCATGAGCCTGTGATGGATTTGCATGATCATTTGCATATCTGTTTGCATTCATATGAACATCCACAGTTACCCCATTATGGGGGTGATAGGGTCGCAGTCTGGCACCCCCCACACCCCACCACTGTCGTGACACATATAAATGTTCCTACGAGGTAGGGATCATTATGCAACTTTCTCTGATTATCGAAATTGAAAACGACAGTGGAGATGAGGCTCTGTCTGTATAAAGTGGGGGCTGGGGGGTCAGGGCCAGGGGAGGACAAACCAGATTGTGCTTCACCTGAGATGCCCCCCAATTGATCAAGGTGGTCTTCTGGCTGTCGGCATAATCGTCACGGGTAAATTCCATGTTAAATCCCTGTGGGGGAGGGGGGGGGGTGCATCTTCAATTCCTCTTTTCAGCTGCTATGGAGCGGAAGGGGTTTTAAAACCCCACTTGCCATGTTGTACACATCCAGCCAGTTGGCGACTCTCACCAGTCTCTGCCCAAACACTGCTCTCTGTGGCATATTTACGGCTGCTTTGACAGACTGAGTTCACTGCATAATGTGAAGGTTAAATAAAGTACAGTGCTACTGCATTCTGGGATTTTTGCTACATAGGATCGTTCAGAGTTTCTGGGGAGCTATATGATGCATGACAGACCTCCCGTCTTGGCCGCCGGGGGGGCTGCCTGTTCCAGTGGCTCAGTGCCGGGGTGGGAGGGGGGAACTGACTCTTTGGATCCTCTGAGTGTGAGTGGTTTTATTTTCACCCACCATAAACCAGCCCTGGAAGCCATATTGCTGATCCCTGCAGTGCCAGCGCTGCACTGAGAAACGTGTGACCTCTAACTGCACATTTACCCATACAAACTGCGAATGGGGCTCACAGGAACCCCAGCTGTTACATTAGGTCACACCCTGAAGGGTGCAGACCTAGTTCAATCGCATCCTTCTTCACGTACTGGTGTCCGATCAAACATATATACTCCAATATGCTTAATAAAAATCTGGCAAAATAATTACTTTTATTTACATTTTCCTGAAGCCAAAAATGACATGCCCGCAATGACAGTGTATGTTTAATATTTACAAATATGATCTTATTTTACTGGTCTCTGAGCATGGGTTTTCAGAAAGTGTTATTTTTTAAGCGAAAGGTTTGGACAGACACCAAGAGGGCTGAATCTATCCGATCTGCCACTGGTAGCAGCTATGTGAGACATAGAGTATATATATATATATATATATATATATATATATCCCTCATTTAATATTCCTCCATCTCCCAGGCACACATAGGCACATGATCTGTCACAGCACAGGGGGAAGGGAATCTGATGTGCAGGAAAGATACGTTTATTTACTCGGGTGGTAGGAACAGGAATTGCTCACATATCTGCGATGTTAATGGGAAGGAGGAACGATTCTCCCAGGGCAGATTAGATTTTCTTCTGGCCTGGATCTCGCCATGGATGCATGCCCCACCCCCCCCGCCCAAGCCTTACTGCTTCGTGGCCAGGGGCCGGCTGATAGGGGCCGGCTGATAGCGGCCGGCGAGGGGCACAGATCGCACCTGCGGGACCCGGGTGATTGATGGAGATGCTAATCTGAGCTGGCATCTTCCTGCTATACAAAAGGCACCGTCACTGTCTGTGAAACACGGTAAAATGTGCACAGGCATTCAGGGGGGCCATCACGCACACACACAGAGACACACAGAGACACACAGAGACACACAGAGACACACACAGCCAGAGCAGATGCCCAGTCTGCAGGCAGATGCCCCGGAAAGGCCACTCTGTGCCCCCCAGTGGATTAAAGGACTTTTTTTCGGACTGTGCACGTCACTCTGATGTTTTTATTAAATATGAAGCTTTTGTCCTAACAAGTTATTAAAAGGGGAGCATGGCGTCTCAGTAGGTAGCGCTGTAGAGTCACAGCTGTAGGGTTGGGGGTTTGAAGCCAGTCTTCGCTCTCTGTGTGTGGAGCTTCTATGTTCTCCCCATGCTCAACAGGGTTCCTCCAGACTTTCTGGTGTAATTAGGCAAGTCGACATCTCTGAATTTCCCACAGAGAGTATATATGTGTGTGTGTGTGTGTGTGTGTATGTGTCTTGTGATGAACTGGCATCACGTCCATGGTGAATGTCATACTTGTGTCTATCACTGCCTGTGATAGGTTCTAGCCCCCCCAGTAAAAGTTTAAATGATTTTCATGTGATTCTTTTATGCAGTAACTCTTTCAAACACCACTCCACTCCAGAGTTTGTTCGTTCTGGTTCGATTAACAGCAGCAGCGTGGTGTTTCTGCTCTGGAGGCCATATGGTGAAATATCAGGCAACCCACCGGCTCTCCGCTGCTGTGAGTAAACACAGCTGAGGTAACGAGCTAACAAGGTGTTGCCGGGGCAACCACCTGCCTATCTTTCATTCATTAATTGATGGTAAAAAAGCAAGTACATTCATTAATTGATGGTAAATTTGTGTGTTTTTACGGTAAACAATGATGCCTCACTTCCCATGTGACTCTATCACCTGCCATCATGTGAGTCCCCTGGCGTCATGTGACACCAGGACTCCGCACTTCCTGATGGTCTGCAAGCTGTTGATCCTCTATCATCACAGCGATTTAATTACTGCCTCATTCTGGTGATGGACCTTGGTATCTCAGAACTCAGAACACATCATCGGCTGCACGTGTAAAGTACAAGAATGATTTCTGGTTTAGGGTAGGACGAGAGAGCTTCGGATGAGATTTCACGATAACTGCTAAATAGCACCTAAATAATGATTTCCTTGCATAGCCCATTATGGTGTTGCCCTGCTGATTAGGGCTCTCTGCCTGCGACTGGAAGGTCATGGGTTCGCATCCTGTGGCTGGAAGAGTGATGACATCACTGGCCCTTTTAGGCCTTAACCCCTTATATCCAAGTCTAGTAGGAGAGTCAAATGGGATCTGTGAAAGCTAAAGAATTCTGAAATGTTTTTACAAATGGAGTATTATCATTACATCTGGAGTTAAAGCCCAGTGTTAGTTCCATTAGAGTTGAAAGAGCACGAAATACTTCATTCTCTTGCCAGAGATGAATCTACTTACAGCCAGACACAATTCTGCCCAGTTTGTAGTGCACACACATTGTTTGAATTCATTTTCATATACTTGAATTTCCCCCCTTAGCATCTTGAACCCCTTCATTGCGTGATTCTGCCCCGGGGTGGGCGGGGTCTAATCCGGTTCTCTTCATGAACATTCTTTCTAATTGGCTTCGGAGGTTTTTCACCGAAGGCCATATTTCTCACATTACTGGGTGCTCCTGCTGTCTGTTCCAGTGCTCCATCCCGGCACCTGCTCCGAGTATGTCCATCCCCCCCCCCCCCACCCCACTGCACAAGAGCTGAAATCTCCTTGGAAACTCCAAGGAGATTAGTACATTATCCCTAGAGGTGACTGGTAACTTTCACCGGCTGACAGTCCAGACAGAAACGCTCCATGTTCTCTTAATTTTGCCTTGAGACCCCCAGCCCATGTTCTCTCACTGAGAAACTCCCCAGAGTTTCCTTAACAGCCGGTGGATCAGTGGAGGTCTAACAAGCGGCAAAGTAAACAGGCTGCCTCCTCCAGCACCTGGCACAATCAGCCCCTGCTTATTGCATTTTTCTGCAAGGCCCTGTAATGAAATCACTAAGACTCTCACCGCTAGAATGCCAACCTGGTAGGCTAATGAAATGAGCTCTTAAAGGGCCAGGTCAGAGGTCTGCCATGCTAACCTCTTGTGGGAGTGATCATAAAATACAAAAAGCAAGTACAGAAATGCGAACGTGGGCCCCACAGTCATCAGCGGGCCCCATAGTCATCAGAGGGCCCCGTAGCCCCATAGATATCACCGGGCCCCATAGCTATCAGAGGGCCCCACTGTCATCAGTGGGTACCATAGTCATCAGCAGGCCCCATAGTTATCAGTGGGTACCATAGTCATTAGAGGGCTCCATAGTTATCACCGGGCCCCATAGATATCAGCGGGCCCCATAGATATCAGCGGGCCCCATAGCCATCAGTGGGTACCATAGTCATCAGAGGGCCCCATAGTTATCACCGGGCCCCATAGTTATCACCGGGCCCCATAGATATCAGCGGGCCCCATAGCCATCAGTGGGTACCATAGTCATCAGAGGGCCCCATAGTTATCACTGAACCTCACAGTTATCATTGGGCCCTACAGTCATCAATGGACCCCACAGTCATCAGTGGGTCTCACAGTCATAGTCATAAAACACACTTATTATTTTTATGATGCTTTTTAAAAAAAACTGTAATAAAGTCACAATGTGGTGAAGGTTACAGAATATTTGCTCTTTAATAGCTAAACAATCCTTTTGTTAAGTCATGACATTTGACTCACGTGACTGTTTCCTTCAGCATGCTGCAGTGATGAGTGCCTCATCATGTTAATCAATCTGAAACAAAAAACTAAAGAAATATCCTTCTACAGCTTTCCATGTGGCAAGAAAGAGAGAAGACAAAGTGGCTGTGTAAACAATACTTTCATGTTTAATATTGGGGTGTAACGGTACATGACATTCACAGTTAGGTACAAGCCTGGGTTTTGGCTTCACGTTTCGGCGCAATTTCAGTACAGCAGGGAAACAGAATTTGTTCTGAAATTAATTAGTATTATAACCACAAACGCAATTAGAAAAAGTTGTGAACCAAAAGCAATGCATCGATACATCTGAATAACAAGACAAGCTGATTTGCACATTGTAAAAAAACATACACACATTCAGATGATGTCTAAAATGAGTGCACTGGATGTGTTTCCAGCAACCTATCCGAATTCAGCATTACAGATGACTGGTTTTGTCAGCTACTTTCCCTCCAATTTATTGGGAAACTGAAATGTTTCTAAACTGCTGATTATATAAAGTATAACCCGCATCAGAACCACAATTAGCATAATGTTTTAATAATTGAACAACTACATCTGAATTTAAGTTCCACCTGTGTCAACAAATGTGTTCATTCGTTCTATTGTATGCACCGAACCAAAAATGATGTACCAAATATGTACTGATAATTCCTCCAGGAAAAAATGCTACATTCAATTTAACCCCTTTTCCTTACCGAATAACAAAATTATAATGAATAATGTTTTCAGTTCCTGCATTTTGGTGTGTTTGGATTGTCAGGCCCCAGAAACATCATGTGTTGAGTCAGACATAATTAGTGGATATTCCAACCAATTTGCTGCGATTCATATTAAACACTGAATTCCTTATATTCAGGGAATTCAGGGATCTAGGGGAGATACACTGTCTTTATGACACCATATGTCTTCATGGTGACTTCATTGAGAAATGAAATCTATTTTCTGTCAGCCGTAGACCACAGTGCTGAGACTGAGGTCCTTGGGTTCACCTAGAGGATGTTCATTGGTCTGTCGCCCCTGCAGATTTTGGCCAACATCACCATTTTCGTCTGTGGCGGCATGACTGGAGCCTATCACAAGCATCTGATGGAGCTGGCCCTCAAGCAGACGTACCAGGACACCTGCAACTGCATCAAATCCCCTATGAAGCTGGAGTTCGAGAAACACCAACAGGTCTCCATTTCGTTCTGCGTGTGTGTGTGTGTGCCTGTGTGTGTGTGTGTGTGTGTATGTGTGTGAATAAACTGACAAGCCGTCTGTTCCACTAGACAGGTCACATACTTGCCTGCATACACCGAGGTGACCATCTGTCTTTCAACCTTTTCGTAATTCTTTTGATCAATGGTGAAATGTGACAAAACTCTCCAATTAAATATGAAACCCCAGCGTCTAATTTTCATCACAACATCACTCTGAATCATTCTAGATATTATGTGACTCCGGCAATTATCATTAGCAGTGGCGGTTGTTGTCAGACACTCATATCTGTAGCCACATTAGTTAGCAGTGTGAACTAATCACAGGTTACAGATAATTATAATCAAAATGCTTCATGTAGTGAATACACCACAAAGCGCTGCACCTCCCACACAGACCGCAGCAAACAATGATCAATACTGATATTTTAAATTATAATCCACAAGGCATTATGAGCTAAAGTGATTTAGCAGAGGGCTACTGGAGCATCAACATGGACAATGACAATCAGTGGAAGCAAATTGCTTTTACTCGCTGCGTAGCACCTGTCATATTGATAGTAGGTTTATTACCAGAGCTAGTTACACACTTACTAGATCTGGTGACAGCGGTATTACTTCAGATTGTAGGAGCAGCAACTGTAGACAAGCAGTAACATAGTAGTTAATGTACCAGGGGTATAGGATTGGTTTCGACACAAGTAGTGATCAAATCATCAAGTCAGCCCCCCCCCTCCCCCCAAATACACATACTGTAGTACTCGCAAAATACCAAAGAATACCCTGACATGTACAGTAGTACTATTGACATTGAAGGAAACGGTAGTACAATTGATTTGTGTTTAAAAGTTCGTAGCACGCATGCTTACCGTGTAACCCGCTGAAGGAGCTGGGGGGAGGGGAGACTTCACTCAGACTTCAGCGCTAACCAGACGATATTCAGCTGAGGTGACGATTATGGGAAACATTTAACGTGTGCAGATAGGAACCACATCGTCAGCTTTGTTTGGCCAGGTTAGCCGAGTGCTATTTCGTAAGATTGCATGTCTTTGTTTTTAAATGATGCACGTGTGCCATTTCCCCCCCTGCTTTCTCCTTCACGTCGCGCCCCCCGCCTTTCAGGATCGCCTGCTCCTCTCTCTGCTCCCGGCCCATATCGCACGGGTCATGAAGGCTGAGATCATCCACCGGCTGCAAGGGCCCAACTTCGGACAGACAGAAAACACCAACAACTTCCACAACCTTTACGTGCAGCGCCACACCAACGTCAGGTAGCCTGTTTGGGGGAAAATTTGAGGATCCGCTAATATATAAGTAGGATGGATGAGTCTGTAGCGCCACTGTCTTTCCTGATATTCAGGCTTTAAAGCTTTTTTATTTTAATTGCACTCCTCCTAATAAACATCCTGGATATGGGAGTAGGTCTTTCCCTGATGGTCCATCATCTTTATGATGTACTTTAGCTCAAGGGTTGTGGTCCTTGATGATTTATGAGCTGGATTGTGCTCCAGAAACTACTTAATTTACTTACAGAAAACACAAATCCAGTTTGAAGCAAGAGGGTGTTTTAATGCAGGTGGGCCGTGCAGCACAGGTCACTGCTTTCAAATAGACGGGCAGGAGGGGCGAGCCTGTGGGTGGGACGTGGCCTGGATCTAGGAAGCTGATTGGCTCGCTGCTGCGGTTCACTGTGACCAATCAGGGTCCGACTGGTGCTTTTTAAGAACGTGACACAGTTTTCGTTATGACACCTGGGAGCGGTGGTTACCTGCCCACACTGTGTCACTGTGTCACTGTCACCTCGGTGTGTGGCACTGGAACAGACGAGTTCTGTTCGGTTTGTATATAGCGCCCTTGCCAACAAATAGTTTAACGAGAAAAACGAAGATAAAATGAAAAATGGCACATTCATATCGCTAAACATCCACAGAGAGCGAGAGAAACAGAGAGACAGAAAGAAAGGGGGAAGAAGGGATGGAGTGAGACTGAGGGAGGGGTGATTTTTGGTATCATTTCACATTTGTCCTTCAAGCAGCTGCCATTTTATCATACAGTAGGAGGTGGGAAAACAACCTATATTATTACTGTCCAAAAAAACCACTTAGATCTATATTATTATTGTCCAAAATAATAAAGCATTGGTGAGTTGAACCCAGGAACGGTGATTTCAATAGAAATCGATAAACAAAATGTTTGCACTTTATAGTGCCCTACAGCCACAGGCTAAGAGTAGCTGTCAATGCTTCAGCTGTAAATAAAATCCTGTAAGAATTCAATTCGTGAACCCGGGAGTCAAGGTTAGCGATGGTACTCGGAAGAGGCTAGACCACCTGCCGTCCTGACAGTAGAACGATCATTTGCACCACTGGAGTGTAGTCATATAAAATGTTTTAAGCATCTGTGCATGATTACCGTCCGAAGGGGGTTGCATGGGTTAATAATGACAGAAGGAGGAGATTCTGGGGCAACGATGAAGCATCTCAGCTTTATAAACATATGATAAAAAGCTACACAGTTAATTCTGTATCGGTTCCCTGAGTTATTATAAACTGTAGATTAAAATACTGTCTGTTGGTGCATGTGCGGGCGTGTGTGTGTGTGTGTGTGTGTGTCCTGCCTCTCCCAGCATCCTGTACGCCGACATTGTTGGCTTCACGCGTCTGGCCAGCGACTGCTCCCCCGGAGAGCTGGTGCACATGCTCAACGAGCTTTTCGGCAAATTCGACCAGATCGCCAAGGTACGGGTTCCCTCGCACCACGACCGGGTTCTGGGTCATGTGACAGGGGAACACGGGCGGCAGGTCACCCACTGGGTGGGAAGGAAGGATTATGGCTAAGCCGCACAGCCTAACACAAACCTGAAGGGGGCGCCGCTCTTAAAGGGAAGCTGACTCCTTTTAGGGCGCCTGTGCTGTGGTGAGGTGAATTGTTAGCTTACACTCAGACAGCCTTTGTGTTGGCAGGTCAAACTTTCCTGCCTGCGTAGCATACTGGCTACAGCTGCTGACTCATCACCTGCGGTTAGCTGGTTAGCGTTAGCGACCTTGCTATAGTTTCTGTCTTCATATGTTTTTTTCCCCTCCATCTCTCACACCTATTTTCAGGAGAATGACTGCATGAGGATTAAAATCCTCGGTGACTGCTACTACTGTGTTTCCGGCCTCCCAGAGTACCTGCCCAATCATGCCAAAAACTGTGTGAAAATGGGCTTGGACATGTGTGAGGCCATAACGTGAGTATCCAAACACTAGTGTGGCCAGAAAATCAATGTTGGGAGGACACTTGGAGCTTGGATAGGATTTCAGAGGACCTGGATTTCACTTTAGCACTGAGTTCTTGCTGTGTGCTGACTGGCCAGTCTCCTGTAATCGTGCACGTGTCACTAATGTTAATGTGAAACAGTCTTTCAATCAAGGAAACAAACCAGTCAGAGCACAAGAAGAAGTGAACTATTTAGCTTTCGGTTTTATAATAGTTTGTGCAACTCGAATTGACCCAAAGTGTCCTCCCTGACCTGGATTATCTGGTCAATCTAACAAATATCCTTGGTGACCTTGCAAAGTTATGGGAATAGATGTGAAATCACTAATCCACAATAACCAGGTGACATGAACACTTCAAGATTAAAGATTCTGTATTCGTCACATGAATAGTCATAACAGGTACAACATGTAGTGAAATGAACCCTGACCGATCCAAACACTGTGCAAGCAAAAGTAAACTAAGAATTTAAAGTTACAACTTACAATAGTTAAGAATATAAAAAGTGCAGACAATATATAAGAATGAATCTAAACAATATATACATAGAATAGAATAAAATAGAAAATGGAAGAAAGAGAGGAATCTCAGATTGCACTATGAACAACTGACTGTACATTGACTGTTAATGTACGTTTCACGGTTGACAGCAGGTGACGGCAGCATATCTGGGGTGCAGTGTGCATGGGTCGCATTAAAAAAAGGCATCTTCAGCACACGCGGTTAAAGTGGCAAGTGGTGACAGATGAAATGATTGCTGTGCTGAATATTGAAAATATTTACCCTACAATTAGAAATCCAAAGACTCACTACAGTTGAGCAGGGAGCTCAGAACCTCACCAAGGTCCTCGCCTATGTGGTCCATTAAATCTCCCTTAGATTAATTAACAGAGAAGCTGCAGGTGTCATCTTTTGTTCTTATGTATTCCAATGGGTTTTACTACTTTTACATTGTCAGTTTTACTTACTGTTTTTCCAGTAATATATATTTCCCATTTTCCTCAGTGTCACATTTAATTCTTTTCTGCTGTTTGTGTTTACTCAGTTGACAGTAAAATATGCATGTATAAAAATTAGACTTCCACTACTGTGGATACTTAGGAGGTGCCTATACATATCATTAAGCTTCCAGTTAGCGGAGTGGTGTTTAACCAATTAGTCAGCTGCTAGGAGTACTGGAGACAGGCAAATGAAGATCATGGGTGGTAACAGCTAATGGAGGGATCATATGCAAGAGTATGACTGTTTGGCTCAGTATCCGTGCTCTGGTCAGCACTTTTAGACTTTTAGATCAGGCAAGTTTTCCCCAGATGAAGACACATCTGAAAGAATCACCTTTGCGGTGGGATATCAGAACATCATAATAACGTAGTCATGGAAACAGAGATTATACTGTGGCTCAATTCCGTAGATAAAGAAAAATTTGAAAAATTCCTAACGCTTCAACAGTAACAGCGAGGGTCATTTATGTAGATATTTTTGCAGCAGTGTGACATGCAGTTGTGAAAGTAGAGTTCGACTCTCCTTGGAGCCACTGAGTTTAAGGTTCCAACCTTCTGTTATTAGATTTGAACCAGCAACCTTCCAATCACAGGCACCTGCAAGGTCGCATACCGATTTCTGCATTGACCCACTTAGAAGCAACTGAAATAATATATTTCTGATGGCCAACCATATCATCCATAGCCTAGGCTGAGAAAACACCAGGCCACCAAGACCGACACTATGCCTTTCTGAGAGCAAAATCAAAAGTGACATTTTTGTTCTCTGTAGAGGACATTATGTTTTTGTTCATCTCTCTCATGCTGTACATACCACCTTATTAAGTCCTGTTGTTCCTTAATTAAATAGGACAGATAGGACATTATGATGACATCATTTGTGTGATATAATGACATCAATTGTGTGACGTGATGACATCATTCGTTTAACGTGATGACATCATTCGTGTGACCTTGCCAACTTCCTCTTCCTGTCAAATTAAAGTTTTAATCAATAATAAAAATAATAATAATAATAGATACTTTATTGATCCACTTTTGGAAATTGTCTTTACGTCTCCCTCAACTTGTTCTTTTTCGTAGAGTAAGTTGTCCGCAAAGGGCTGCCGCCCGTAGCTGCGCCCAGGGAGCTGGGGGTTAAGGGTCTTGCTCACACGCTGCCCAAAATCCCGGTCTGGACGTTTACTCTCTAGACCTGAATTACCCAACTCTTTAAAAACACAGGATTGGATTGAAACAGGCATAGCTAGATGAGAAGGGTTATGATTGCTGGTGTTTTGAGCATCTTGGGAGCTTACCCACTATACCCAGAAGATAATCTTGTTTTAGGATTCCTTAAAATTATGGCCAGTTCCCTTGGGATGGTGCAGGCCAGTCCCTCGAAATGCTGAGTTAAAGTGGAACCTGAATTAGCAGGACATGCATCACAGAGCTGTAAGCCACTGACAATCTGAAGTATAGAGTTTAAGCTTCGCATGTCCTCAGAGGACAGAATACGGTCGAAATCTGCACCGAAAAGCAGAAATTGCACTAGCATGCATTTGCATTTAAATGCCCCGTTGTGTGTCTTGAGACTCCAAATGCCGGCTAATATGTGAAGAAATTCAAAACTTTGAAAATCTGCATCGAAATAGTTCCGTTCTGTTGCCCATTTTCTAACAGCTGAGTAATAAGTCCTGGAAAGGAAGTCCTCTTCATCTTCATCTTAAATGCTGGCACTAAAATATTCAACAGGGTGTCAATAAAGTAACCTCCATTATAGGAACAGGATAATGAGGCAGAATTGCTGAAGGTCCCTCAGGTCTTAAACATGGATGGTGCCAGATATGTGTCAGAAACATGCTGGGAATGGGATACGGAATACAAACACGCTTGGGGGGGGGGGGGGATTTACGATGTCTTTATTGCCCTCATTTCCATCTACTGTGTAAATACAATGAGAAATGGAAATGATAAGATTCAATGTACGTAAACAGTGATATGGATGCAGACACACGTCCCGGAGATTTACGCAAATATCCCACGACTTTTTTACTTACAGTTTCTTCATTATTTTCTTAGTTTAAATACATTTGCAGAAACTTTCTGCAGCTACATGGGGTGATTGGTGTTGCAGACGCTGTGAAAATGTCCTCATTAAAGAGGCTTTTTTTGTGAGATTTCACATGGGTGTTTTACTGAATTCTCTCTGTGTAGGCCTATCTTTCAAGTCAATTCAGTTCAATTCAAAGCTTTATTGTCATGTGTATGTTGCACTCTGTGCATGTCCAAATTCATTCTTGCATACCCTCCCAGCAGACTAGAGAATGACAAGGCCGACTTAGAGCAGTATAGTTCAATAACAACAATTATGTAAAACACAGTAATTAAATGCAATAAATATAGGATGAACAAGAAGCTATATGTTGAAACTAAACAGCAACATGAAGTGTCGTAATGACTCTTTGAAGCGCAATTGAAGTGTGGTGGTACGATTGAAGAGACTAGTGGTTGTGATTCAGAACAGTAAACTGACAGTGTAAAAATAATTTCAAGTGAGCTCCAGGGAGAAAATAAAATGAAAAAACTATATACATTCCCCCAATACCGCCATGGCGATCGATGCCCAGCTTCACAAAACTGCGGATCTAAATTACAGAAATTAAAATAATAATCAAATTAACGATTGCAACTTCTCAAAGCTCCCGCAGCTGATTGAATCGGAAGCAGTTAGTGTGATGTAGGGCGAACTTAACCACCGGTCTACGTACAGCATGACTTTAATTATGGCTCCGTGATTAAGAGCCGCTGATCACAAATTTAACGAGTCTGCTTCCCCATATTGACATGCAGCCGAAGGACCTGCAGATAAACGGATTTTAGCTGCTATCAGAGAGACCTTAGGTGAAACTGCAGCATACTTTGCATAGAAATTACACTAAATTCCGCGAATTCGCATATATATATATATGCCACGTGGATCTCTGTTCCCGTAATGATGCTACTTTGTTCACTTTACAGACAAACCTATGCTTTGACATTTCGGAATGTGGTTTTTATTGAAAAACACAATACAAATTGTACATGTAATTTACTTTCCTAAACCCCTCAAAGACTGTGCGTCTCATTTTTCTCACATATAGTTTAAAATAAAATGGAGGAAAAACGCGGTATGAACTCATCTGGATTTGCATATTAGTGCTGTACTAACCTTGGGGCTGCAAATTCCAGCAACGCTATGAATAAATTAGGCTACATTCAGATACTTAAAGATGCGTATGAATCAGAAAAGCTTGCACCGGTAAACATTTAAATGTTTCGTTCAAAGTTGCTGCAAGCAAGTAAATCAAGGAATATTGATTGTCTGCAAGGTGTTGATTAGGCTAATTAGGCTAAACCATAACACAATTCTTAGAAAACATTCGTTTAAAGACATTTCAAATACCAGAACGATTATTCGTGCTTTAAAATGTATGATATTCAACAAACAGACAAGTGGCCAGGCACTCTTAACAAATATATATGATCATACATTGTATAAGCTTGTATTTTTCTGCCCTCAAAGTGGAACATGTATTTTTTTTTTTTGCTTGTGTTTGTTATTAAAGCTTTCTAAAAATGTTTCGGCGTCTTTACAGGAAGGTCCGGGTTGCCACCGGAGCGGACATTAACATGAGGGTGGGAGTGCATTCCGGAAACGTCCTCTGTGGTGTCATTGGCCTTCAGAAATGGCAGTATGATGTCTGGTCACATGATGTCACATTAGCCAATCACATGGAGGCAGGTGGTGTACCTGGGTGAGCAGATCTATTACATGTATTGTTTGTTTATTTCTGTAGGTTGAGTACTTGAGTTTCTGACTGCCAAATACTCCCGTAATAATGCTACAGTTTCACATATTTTTACATGTTTTGATTGTGGCGTATGTATGAGTATCTTCCACATAAGAAGCGAGATATGAAATGCCATCCATCCATCCATTCATCCATCTATCCATCCAGCCATCCTTTTTCTATACCCACTTGTTCTATGCAGGGTGAAATAAGAAATATATTTTTGATAATTATTATGCTAATCTTACAATATAAGCATGTTCATGAGGTACTGTGGTCAATCTTTTGGGCATCACTTGAATTACACTCTTCCAGAAATCAGTGCAGTTTGAGTGATCTTCAGGTAGTGTTAAGATGGGTCACTCAGCCCATGCTGCCGGACTCTCTGGCTCCCCCCTCAGGCGAGTCCACATCTCCTCTGTCACTCTTGAGCACCTGAATGGGGCGTACAAGGTGGAGGAAGGGGATGGACAGGACCGAGATGCCTACCTGAAGGAGCACGGCATCACCACCTACCTGGTCATCAACCCTAAGGCAAGACACCTGCCATGTTCATGAGCCGTCCTGAATTGTCCATCTTTGGAAGATTCAGTGGAACATTTTCAGTTTCTCCATATTGATAAACACCAAATGCTTTGTCACTGCTTGATTTAAAAAATGTGCTTTATTTAAAAGTACTTTAAGTAAATTGGTCAATCACTTTGTTCATTTAATAAACAAAAATCTAACACTTTGTGTTGGCTGGTATAGACCGAGCAGCAGGGTAGCCTGGAGCCGTGTTCTGTCGCCCCCTGCAGGCAGAGAGGCACAGCCCACAGCTTCACTGCCGGCTCCGACCCACGCCAGACGGCGCCAAGATGAGGGCGTCGGTGCGGATGACCCGTTACCTGGAGTCGTGGGGGGCGGCCAAGCCATTCGCTCACCTGCAGCACCGTGACAGCATGACGACTGAGAATGGGAAGATCAACACCACTGTCAGTGCCCCCCTCCCCCAAACTGTGGATACCAGACTGACAATGTGGCGTAGACCTGAGTTGCACACCACACCTGCTAAAACGATCATGGGCGAGGCAGCACACCCAGATTGCAGAAGTCATTAATCTGTGATAAGCCCCGCCTTCCCATAACCAACTGTGGGGATGGAGGGTTACTTCAACGCTCCATACGGCCGGAACGCTGCACAGAAGGGAGAGTGAGGCCCGTCACGGGTCAATCCAGCGGGAAGCAGTCATTAAAGCAGTCGGACTCCTGGCGCATCTTCTAACCTCCAAAAGGCATGACACGCCAGCTTCCTGACCATGTAACAACCGACCCAAACAGATTCGGGTAATGGGACCAGCGCCCAAAGTCGTGCGAGCCAAGGGGCTGACCGACAAAGCACCAGGCCATAATTTTCTGCTCTAAGGAGCCAGCCTCACACGTATTTCCTCGGACAGGCCAAGTCTGACTGTATCATGTAACCATCGACCGTGAGCTAAAAGACTCTTGATTTTATGGGTCTGCTCCATCCCCTGCATCAGGAGTGATTATCACATGCATCATCAGTCTCTGAAACTTCTGTGTGCCACCTAGTGAAGCAGTGTGATTATTGTGAAGGATAGTTTAATAGCCCATTTGGGTGATCATGTCACACACCTGTAACACAATTTTGTCCATCAAACACTTCAAATTCAAAATAATAGGTGCTATAAATAGATATTCTTTTTGTTTGCTTCATCTGCTGAAATAAGTGTCTACGGCAGAGTGGCATCACCACAACAAAACCTCAACCACGCCAGTCACAGACCTCGGAAGAAACGCGGCCAAGGCGTGAGCTTTGGAACACACCCTACGGTCTCATCCTGTCCCCATCTCACTCAGAACTTAACAGGGATTTTCATACAGACCCCTCACCTATTCTGGGTCCTAAATCATGTGAATTCATGGCCGCTGCGGGTCAGATGTTAACCTCTCCAAAACAGTGCAGGCGTCTACACGGCCGCCCAAGAAAAACCTCGACGTCGGAGGAACAGGAAGCCCCCCCGACCACAAAAATCAAAAGCGTGCGTTAAATTATTGACCTAAAACCGAGAGGCAAAAACGGTGATGTAGGGAGAAGAAGGTCTGTAACGAAAAGTAATGCCTTAAGCTGACAACTCTGGACAGGCAAATAGGAAAAATATTATGTATATTTTTGTGTTTAAGTACAGTTTTCCTGAAAGGATAGTGGCAAAGGGATAACGAGGCAGGAGGTACATTCAGCGGGGTTAATCCGAGGCGTACTGTTTAACTCTTCAGTTCAGAAGACAGAATTAATTAAAAGAGTATCATTTAGCCGCTTTACACAGGCTGGATCGTGCACCTGTTTAACTGTACAGCTGCCCC
The DNA here is from genome assembly GCA_026776945.1 of Isichthys henryi. Classification (NCBI taxonomy): domain Eukaryota; kingdom Metazoa; phylum Chordata; class Actinopteri; order Osteoglossiformes; family Mormyridae; genus Isichthys; species Isichthys henryi. The sequence continues at coordinate 5,378,643 of JAODJX010000049.1, read as the reverse complement.
CCCCGCCACCCCCCCCCCTGCAAAGCACCATACAGTTGGGACAGTTCCAAGAAGCGGGACCCACCTTGGCAATCGGTCGGCGTTCTGTTTGCGTTTGTGGCTGGCAGTCTCCGGCGGGACGCCCCTCACCTACCACGGTGTCTCTCCGGCCCACGGCTGCACCAGGCCCTGGAGCAGCTCCCCAGAAAAGCAGCTCAGCGGTAAATGCTGCTGTCCCATGGAGCAGCTGGAAGGACAGGCAGGAGTGAGCGAGCCAGTGAGGGAGGAGGGAGGGGGAGGTCTGGTTTCCTATTACAGTCTTCTCCGCTTGCCCCCTCAGTTTCTCTCTCTCTCTGCCTCCCCCCCCCCCACTCACTCATTCTACCCCCTCAATATTTAGCCAGCGAGCTGATCAGCCAGTCCCCCCAACCCAAACATGACTCCAACCCCAGATAAAGGAGGACTTCTACTGCAGTGCTGAGGCAGTGCGAAAAAGCCAGCCTGAAAGTGGAGGATTTCCCTCGCGAAATAAGGGGCAGCGACAGGCAAACCGAATAACCAGGAAGTAACAGACCTTCATGTACTGCTGTGAGTTGAGATTAGTGTATATAAGTGGGAGATCTATTCACCTGTCACCCATATGATTAGATTTTTGCAGTCAGGAGACAGCTTGTGTTTAGGTTAATAAGAGATGTTGATGGAACAGGACAGTGGTTAAGCAGGTGTGAGTCCCCTCTACAGTGACCCAGCAAGTGACATAACACATATCTACTGCGTGAACATAAACCCTCTTGAGAACAACACAAGCTGCTTTGGTTCTCAACAGAAACCACCAGAACCGTGACCAGTGAACTGAAAATGAACATTTCTGTTCCTTCACAGTCCGTCGGAACGTCCAAGCAAATCTTGATGTTCTGAACATGAGAGAATCAACCCACTGCCCTCAAAGTCAAACTCGTGATGTCACAGTCTATGAAGGTACATCTCCATGCTGGGCTTCACTCCAGTCCATTAGCTTTGCTTAACTGGTCTAACTACATGTTAATTGTCTGTACCAAATTTTTTTCATATTCTGCAGTTGAAGAAAACAGGCCAAAATAACTAGTCTCCAGATTTAGCTCATGATTTTATAAATCTGTTAATAGCATTAAAGACGTGGAGCCTCTAATAATGACCAGGATGCACATGGAAGTTTTTAGGAGACGATACTGCCAAGGAGCTGAGCTCAATGGCCTCGACGTGACTGATTTCCAGCCTCCTCCAGTCATCCAGCAGCCGGCTGCGTGAACCTTCCAGAATGGCGAGAAAGCCGCAGAGCTTCAAACTGAGATAGATTAGTTTCCGGGGTCCCTACGGGTTCTCTTCCAGGATGATCTATCATGCGACGTGGAACACGGCACACGTCCGCTTCACAGAGGCCGCCGTCAGGGATCTGTGATGGATCAGGAACCCAGAAGCTGCTCGGAAGCGTGGCGGCGCGGAGTGAGCGGACTCGTGAGGAAATAATTACCTCCATGGAGTGGAATCGACCACCTTGCGCCAAGCTGATCGAGCTACCTCCATTCTGCACCAGCAGTGGGAATGTTTCCCTGCGCTGTTAAGCGTCCCGGACACAGCAAATGCAGATCCTCACTCTTACCTTAATCTACGCTGACATGAAGCTGAGGGTGAGTGAGACAAGAGAAGATCAATAATTTTTATGGAAAAAAAAAGGTTATGCTTCCACTCCTGGGAATTCCCCAGGCTCGCCCAAGCACTTTTAGCTTCTGGAGTCCTACACATCCACTGTAAACACCGTAAAAAAATAATCTCACAACAGTCCTTCTAATTAGGTGACCTTTTGCACTGCATGGTTTTGCACACCTGAAACTCTGCAGTGTTTTTCCACATCAACAGGCTCCTCATACCAGGGACTTTTTCAATGCCTTCATAAGCCGACGATTAAGAAACTATGAAAACTGTTACGTTTTATGGCATCTTACAGACAGCTGTGTGCTGGAAGCTTGGGAGGGGAAGGACGCAGTGACTAATTTGCTTATTCCCTCACCCTGGCTTGACTTATATCTACTTAGCAAATAAATACAGTGGTTCCAGTTTCACCTGCTCTCAGTTGCTGCGTTCGCCACACAAACCCTGCCCCCTCCCCGGCGAGTGAGATGTTCCCTGCCCGCAAGGGACATGCCAGTAGAAGTCCGCAGATGTTTCCGATTTCTCACGGCTGCAGAAAGACCCGCTGGCATCAGCACCGCGGAGCCTGAGGTCAGAGGTCATCTCACGCCCGTCTCTCTGCCCACAGATATTAATGGCGCCGAACTGTGTCCCCTCAACTGAATCTCAGCGTTGGATGGACACCAGGAAGTGGAGTCATGTTTCACTACATCGAGGCTCCATTAGTGACGGTCAAGCCTATAGGTGACATAGGCAGCTGCTGACATAGCAAATCGGAGCCACAGTGAAATAAGGAGTTTGCCAGGGTGATAGACTTGGCTCAATACTAGATACTAGTCATGCCAACGTATAACCCGGGTGCCTCAGATAAAGCCTGAGCTAACTTCTGCATTAGCTAAAGTAATGATTAACCATAATGCAGCCCACTCACCCTCCAGTGTGACATGCCTGTTGGGTCTTACCGTTTCATCACCAATATGCAGTGTTACCAGACCCCGCTGGGAATTGAACCTGTACTGTTCTGGTGACTCACTTGTTACCCACCTACATAGCACTTTTACAGCCTGGTTTTCTGACCCAAAGTGCATGCGACGGCACGTCAAACTCACACTCCTACCGGATTATGTAGCAATTCCTTACCGTGTAGCTGCTACATGTCAGACGGTGGGAAAAGGACTTCAGTCCAACAGCCTAACTTGAATGCCCAGTTCCTTAACCACATTGCCACCTGCCCCCCCCCCCCCAATGCCCCCTTTCAGTTATCTAGGACAAAGCCAAAGTGACAACTGAAAGAACAGAGCCCCATTTAATGGGGTCTGGCAGATTCCCCCTCTAGCAACAATAAATCATTGGCTTTGACAGGAATTTACCAGAATGTTTTTCAGCTGCTGATGCCCCCTCCCCTCCCACTCAATGAAGGATGTAGGAATAAAGTGTGAGACGGGCAGATTCATTCGTCTCGCGTGTGATCACGTTGGACAATAGGGTCCCTCTGCCTCCATCGGGGGGCGCCACTCTGATTTTGGGTCAGTCTCATGGGCACGAATAGCAAACAAAACAGGGAAGAGAAAAAGAATCATTTACATACCTGAACAGAAGCGGGATTCTGCTCTGTACATTCAAACACCTTATAAAAATAAGGCATGTGCCCTCACATGGACTGCCAGCCCGTCCAGGGTGTGTCCTGCCTAGTGCATCCTGGGATATGCAGCCTGTTACCCTGATCTGAATAAGGCAGATGGTTATGTAAGATGGGTGTGAGTGTAGATGCTATGTCCCAGAGTGTTTTGTTACTTAAGGATTAAGGTTTATAAAACTATAGTTTATAACTCTTATTTTACACAACAAGGATCAGACAATCTAACTAAAAGTTTGGTGTTAAAACAGGGAAAAAACCTGTTGTTGGGTATTAAGCATGTACCCAATTAGAACCAGCTTAATAACTGTTAGAAAATGTTCAGTCACTGATCACACTGTGGGTAAAGAGATGGGTTTGGGCTTGGCTGGTGAAGACAGGGAGTGATGGACCAGGTTCTCGCACATCACTGGACCTGCTTATCTGCATGATAGGCAAGCTTGTGTTTCTGAATGGAAATTCTAGAGTGATTTTTTTGCATGGTGGGGGGTACAGTACCCCCCCCCCCCTTCATTGCTGAACACGGTAACTGAACTGTGTCTATACTGGGGGACTGAAGTTTCCCTTCTAGTTTCATACACCAGCACTCAGTCCACATTCCATTCCACATTACAACAGACAAATAATTTTCTCAAACAAGCCAAGGCAGTAGCACCAACGCAACAAAAAAATATATAAACGAAAAAAGTGGTGCTGTTCCTTGGAGTGTTACTGGACATCTAGCTATCTGTCCGTTACTAAACATCATGTATCACCCTTGTGGTGAGAGGAGAACGAAAAAGGCAATTAGATGTAATAAAGACAGCCAGACTTGGCTGCGGAGGGCGATATCGAATCCTACGCTCGGAGAATTCACCGGCGGTATGAAAACTGGGTCAGTGACTTTGCCGTCTGCACTCCATCCTCGGAAGATGCTCTTCATCAAACTGTAATCTCTTTGTTTGCTTGCATTTCAGACAAAGTCTAGCCATGGACAGGCACTTCCTGATTTTACTGCACATAACGCCTTGTGGCAGCATATCCCGTCGTTGCCCCGGGACACAGAGGCTCGACGTCTACGCTGAATCTCTTGCGGACAATATGGTCTTCATTGGTTTTATTTCCTAGTCAGGGCACAAGAAGAAAAGTATTTGTTATGAGTCGGAGAACGCAGCATGTATTCGGTTTCCTGCGGTTTAAAAGGTCGCGGGGCATTTGTATGGTGCCGTCTGCAAAGCCGTTAGGGGGTCTGGGGGGGGTGTCCGAAGAGACAAAGGGCAGCAGAGCTCTCACTACGGTGCCCCTGTCAAAGTTTGGGGTAATCCAGGCTCCATTGGGGTAGGGGCATGTGCTGATGACTATTTTACAAATTCTGACAAATGAATTTGCAGGAAACATGGCTACCAGATATGCCCGTATGGAATTCTACAGTGTCCAGTTCTAGAATTCTAAAACAGCAACACATGTTCTCGTTGGAACACGTTGGGTCGCAGCAAAGTCATTCCGCTAGTGCCTTAGCACTAATCCTACATTTACTAGACAGCTGAAGACTGAAGAAGCTGAAGAAGCGAGTTCCAAATGCATGTTTTGCGTTAGGTGTGATTTCCCTCGCAAAACCGGTGGCAGCCACTTGACACTGGGGCGCCACCGACAATTCAGTATTTTATTTCAGCATTTAGCTGCTCACATTTCTGCCTGTGACAGCAATCGATGTCGTGCAGGAAAAGAGAGTCGGTCGTCATGGGTAACAATACGAGCCGTGTGAAAATTCTCAGCTGTGACACTGGGCACTTCGTGCATGGACCAGATCCCAGCTCCGAACCGCAGAAGTTTCACACAGCTGGGGGTTTCCTGAGCCACCTGTGGTTCATTCCGGTTTAATGTGGGGAATCCCCCCCCAGCCAAGGCTCCAATAGTAAAAACCCAGGTGTGGATTCCTGGAGCGGGGGTGATCTAGCTTAATTATTAAGCGTTCAGTCTGCATCTTGGTGACTGCAGCTCACATTGTTAGGATGTCCTTTACTCCTCATGTGACCGAAAGGCTCATTCCAACTGAAGCCACCCATCGTATTTGACAACTCACTTTCCCTCCCATTCCCGGAAATTTCTAAGACGCGTGTCATTGCGGCAATTTGACGCGGCTGCCCTGGGCGTTGAACACCACGCTGTGCCATGACAGGATTCAGCGATTAATTACACTTAGGCACCCTGGTGACCATTGTGGTCACACTGCATAGTTTAAAGTGAAATGTATGTGCGTGTGTGTGTGTGGGGGGGTAATCCTGAAGATGCATCAGTCACTCTAGTGAACTCCCACCTACACATAAATGGAATTTTCAGCAGAACTAAATCCAGTGACTGGTTGTCACCACTTAAGCACTGGCCATGGGTAAAAGTGAATAGCAGGAGGACCAAAACACACGGTCATCTCGCGACTAGATTCAGCACTAGGGCTTCAAACCGGCTGTATATCAACCCCGACAGATAATTCCCAATGGCTCCCCCAGTTATCATACAGGGTTTTCCTATGGGGCAAATACATACATTACCAAGTGGATTCACCGGAGCAGAACATTCTACCACTGAACAGGCCATCTGGGAATGTAATGGAGGACGAACAGGCCGTGAACATACTCCACAAAACTAAATCAAACTCACCAGCATGATGCTTGCCTCTCAGTGATTAACGGGAATCAAGCACGCTACGTGGTTAATTCTGTCGTAGATTACATCAGGGGAAACAGGTTAACACAGTCGAATTCTTACAGATGACAAGACGCCATAATATCAGAATGTTTTTTTGGTTAGTAAAATAAGCTTTTTGTTTGTAAGTGAAACGCATTTTCACGCACCATTAAATTTAGCAAAAGAAAACAACGCTTTAAATCTATCATTTGATCGCTGGGTTCTATATTACGTGTCAAATTTTCTACCTCATTTACCATCTTCGTTCCAAGAGCACTTGTTTTCTTTTCTTCCTGATAATCCAATGAGAGTATGAAGCTATTCTCTTTCAGCAGGTCCGGCTCACCGTGTCGGAGACGAAGAGATGGAGAGATGGTGTGGAACTCAATGTATCATCATCCTGTCCACAAACAGTCCACCTGAGAAGCTTAGTTGCCCATTCAAGCCTGTCTTTCCCACAACCTTTGCACGCTTGTGTCCTTGCCCTCCAGCAGAGGGACTCAAAATGGTGAAGCCGCGTTGTCAAAGAGCAGGAAGATTATCACCACTTATCGTGTGATGGCATGACAGACAGATGGTCAACAGACTGATTTAAAAGCACGTGGGTCAGCCAGCGTCACCTCTGTTCCTATTCAAACAGGGACTCTCGTGGTTAACAATGTACCTTTCCTTTTAAGCCACTTCCTGCTCTTCTTGCTGCAATTGACTAACCAGGCCATTTCTGTGAGGACACGACAGCAGCTGATTGCACCAGTAGGGGGAATACCAGCTTCCGATGACTGGCGGCCCATTCATACTTACTCATGCTTATCTAAATTTGACTGTCATCGCTTATCGTGTACGATGCCCTCAGCTGTTCCCCGGGGTTCTCCAGGAGAATTTTAATCCCCCTATGATGACACAGATTCTTTGTGGACATTCTCCCTCTGCTGTCTAACGTCAGAGTTTTGGCCCTCGATTCATGTTCTTTCATCAGCTGATTATGGTCAATTTGGTCCTTTGACGTTCACCCACTTTCCTAGGTGGTCCCTTCGCTCGGGCAGGTCTGGGGGGGGGTTACCTTGTCCACCGCAAAGTGTGTCAGTCACCCATGAAACTGCACCCCCCACCCACCCCCCAAAAGCTTACTCTATTTCAAAGGCTTGTTTTTTTTGGTTGATGCTTTTGGTATGACCACAACAGAAACTAAGCCACAAACCATCTGCATACATCAAAGTCACCCTAAGGACTTGGGACAGAGCCTTCCTGCAGAGAAATTCCACATGCTACCTGCCTTATAACAGATGTGCAAGAAGCCAGTAGCTGTGGTTTCACTGTGCATGATGGATGGTGGGATTTCAAAGGGGGAGGTCAAAGGTCGAAGAGTACCCCTTTCCTGGGGTGACATTAAATGCAGAGGTAAGCCTCCCTTGCGCTGGCTGACCGTACCCATCCCTTTGGGATGATGGCAACCCGTTTAGATACCATTATCTTAGATTCCCTCTTGACCCCATCAAAACCTTCGTCCACCTGCGATGGCAAAGTCGGCGAATACATGAAGACAGATTAAAGTCCTCTGCTTCTAAAAAAAAAGAACGCCGAACTCAGAGCTTCTTAGCAATCAGCAATTAAGACATCAGAAATTGCCCAATGAAAACTTCCCCCCATAAACATTTCAGAGATTCGCTGGTCAGGTTGTCTGTGGTGAGCAACTGATACAAAAATATACCACAATGGTAATTGGGGATAATGTCACTGGATAATTGCAGTCTTCCACTGGAAGCAGAGAGAGGCCCATTTCTCTGTCACACTATTTATTTTTCTCTCAAAATTACATTTTACAAATTATTTCCCAGAACACAGTGATGCTCTTCACTGCATTAAAACAATTACTCTTACTCACAATTTCTATTAGACTACATATTACACTCAGAACAAAGGAAAACAACATGGCATACATAGCAGGGTTAATTATATTAACGACAAAATAACGTAATATTCAGTGGCGCCATACTGTGTATTTGCAGTTCTCCTTTAACAGACACCCTCAGTACTGACAGAGAATGCTTAGGGGTATAATGCTCTTTAGCACATATAGCTTCCTTAACGGCCAACAGAAAAAAAAAAAAAAAAACTATGTTATAGAGAAGAAACCGGGTTAATTTAGGTGAAATTCTGAATGGTCTGGAAGGTAATTGACTTTTCTATGTCTGTGTTATGCTGTAATCGTAAACGACCGTGGGGACGGGAGATTTCCAGTTTATTTATGGCGGTTGGAACCGCCTCCGGTGATTTCACATTCCTCCTCGGGCCAGAGGTTAACGCGTGACCGACCACCGCATAAAACGGGGATCTCAAATCGCCAAAACAGTCAGAGACTAGCCCACCGGGGTTGAATTCAATTAAACGTCAAGCCCTTTTCGAGACTTATCATAATAGTAGTGACGTCATCGGTTAGAATTTGACATAAAGCGCACAAGACGGCTGACGGGCTGCATTGTGACAAAGAAACCTCCCTCTGTAAACCGTGAATCAAGGTAAAATTAACCGCCTTTCTGAACTACTCCATCAGACAATTACTTATGTGAATCAATCTGTAGACCAATCAGCACTGGAGTAATACCCTGATTGAACACTCAACCGATTAATCAATACATGTATCTCGGGGCTGAAAGGTTCTTGACTTAATGTGCATGTTTGATTACTTCTGTGGCTGGTTGAGACACCCAAACCAAAACCAGTACACAGACAGTGAGCACAAGCATTTGACCACATTCAGCTCTACAGTTTGTCATATTCTTGGGTACAGTGCAGGTTTGGAATGACAGTGATTCATAGGAACTCTCCCTGTGCTGCAGTAAACAATGTGGCATGTTTTGGCCTTGATACCTGATCGCGAGTTTTCGCCATGAGATGCTGCTTTTGTTCCTCAGCGGGAATTTTTTTTTTCCTTTTTCTTTTTAAGACCAAAAGCTCAACGAGGTGAAAGAACTGATGCTTCTTCCAAATGAGACAAAACGTTCGTAGCTTTTTCTGTTGCTGATGGAAGCCAGCATGGAGCACTGGAGCTGGGCTGCAGGTGTTTCATGAGATCGTCATCCACTTGGCCCCAACCCTAACACACCAAGGTGCTAAGTCATTAATGTACTGTTTACCAAGCCACACACTGTCCAAATGCCTATTTCCAATTCTGTATCATAACACGTAATTAAAACACCACTTGCATTTTCCCCGAGCTGTACAGACACAAGACCGGCTCGAATATTCAAAAACATAAATAAATAACATTTATAATCCTAAACAGCCTCAACAAATTTTTATGGTTCGTATTAAATCAAGATTTTAAGAGACGGAAATATTCGTTGATTGCAACATTTCTCCCCATATTTGCTATATCTATCAGAATTGCATCTGATTTTAAGGTCATGTAAATAGGAAAGGAACATTATCTGGTACATTTTAGATGGTTTGGTAGCTTTATTTAATTAGTAATGAAAATTATACAGAAATTTATTACTCACCAAGGGGCAATTTGGGTCAGATATATTTCAGAACATCAGTTTGACAACAGCCATGTGGTCAAATCAAAGGAAGTTAGAAATGCATAAAATACAAGTCGGATATGATTACCATTTCGGGTCTTCAGTGGGAGGCATTTTAGTCAGGCATTATTGTAGACGACTCACATAGGACCTGATCTATTCTGATTATTGCATCTATTGGAAAATAGAACCTGTATACGTTTAAGATCGGGACATAATGAGATTTCATAAGTAATGAAAATTTTACAATATTTTACTGCAGGCAGTAATGCAGTGTGAGTGGTGTGATTTGTGTTATTCTGAGCTTGGATCATAAATGTATTTCTGTTCTTAGTACTGAGTACACATGCACAATTTATCTTAAACTTATTTATTAAAACATTTCTGAAAGCACTTAACCTTTATGGTAAATTACAGCTGCAACGTGGCTGCAGCCAAAATGAAGGAGTCAGCCCCAGGTGAAGCCCTTATCTCTGCATCCTGCTTTGCACCCTTACCTCCCACTCGTCAGCTGGGCAGGCAGGCGGGATGGAAAGCAGACAAGAACGGGCCTCAGACGTCAGCCAAGGCAGGTTACCGCGCGAGAGGTGGAGCAGATACTACAAGGCTATCAACCCAACCAATGTCCGCCACCAAACATCACCCAGGAAGGTGTAGAGCCCCCACATTCTGATAGAGAGTATAGAAGCACTCCACTGTGTATAGGGAGGCATGGTGCATTAATGCATAGGCTGTCCCATATTAAAAGCAAATAACTTATAGGGAAGCACCAGGGCCTTGCACAGGCTCCGCTTAGTTAAATTGGCGGTTAGTTAAATTGCTGGTTAGTTAAATTGCCAGTTAGTTAAATTGGCAAGATCTGATTGTCCATGCTGTTGTTAGCCTGGGGCCCGCAGAATAGTTAATCAGACCTTGGGGGGGGGGGGGGGGTGATAAGTGACAAATACCAAGGCCTCAACTGGGTCAATCTGTTGAATTATATTTATAGAGGTTAATCTATATCGCCACCCCCATCACAATTGTAAATAACAGGAGTAAAAATCCATAACGGGACCGTCTAGAGAAATGTGCATGTGCATTGCTGGCCTTTGGAGAACGTGAGGCACATCTCCCTCCGGCAGAATTAATCACATGGTCAGGAGAAATCTTCAGGCTTGGTTTATGCTGGCCGATCGCTTACAGCAGATGAAAGTGGCTAATTGCGTGAAAGCTTGCCCCAGCTCCCGCTTACGTAATTCCATTCGGAGTCTGATCGATACCCCCACTGTTACTCTTCATTTCCACAATTCCCAGTACTGAGGTGTCTCCTTCAAACTGAGCATGCCCAGTGGCTCATCCGCAGGATGAAATTGGGCTTTCTCCACCAGCACCTCTCTGCACAACCGGCTGGCTAACCCGCAGTGTGCTACACTCACTTATTAAAACATCAACATTGAAATATGGCCACGAGTCAAGCGTCTCATTAAGAAATAAAGGAATGATGAATGCCCCTCCTGGAGCCGACACCTTATCGTGGTGGAGGGGTTTGCGTGTTACAGTGATCCCAGGAGCTATGTTGTC
>JAODJX010000049.1:5313912-5325817 GCA_026776945.1 Isichthys henryi | reverse complement strand
CTTGGGGGGGGGGGGGGACATGTGCTGTGCCTAGTACATTTATGAGAGGGGTGGGGATCTCTTCCCCATTGGATGTTCCTTCTCATTTACAATCAGACATCAGACTAGATGCCCCTCCTCTGCCCCTCTTTTGGGCCCCTGTTCTTCCTCCAAGGCTTAGGGGGGGTGGTGGCTGTGGTGTGTAGGAGGTCACCGCAGCGCCTCACATTTCATTCTTTCTTATAAATGACTTCCAGGTCTGAGGCAAACGTGGACACATGGGTGCAATTAAGGGCAGCGTGTCTTAGCGGGATTTGGCGGGGAGAACGGCCGGTTCTCCACATGTGTTTGAGAGGCCAGCTTCTTCAGACTTGACGATGGATCGATCCCTTGGCTGGCAGGGCGCTTTCTGAGTTGTAAGTGTGTCCTGATAGCCACCTAAAGGACGGGAGACGATGACGGGTGGTACGGCTTGGTAGCGATTTTATTCTTTTATGGGTCTGCTTTTTGGTGTCTGTGTGTGACCAGGACACCAAGGGATCTGCAGAGAAGCAGCCTAGGGCCCATAACTCATGGAGGATTAGGGGATTTGCTCCCACATGGAGATGAGTGGTAACCCAATAAGCCAGAGACAGCTAGTTCTCGTGGTGAATCAGCCTATCTTGTGGCACTTCTGCCTCCGTCCCGCCCTGTCCCCCCACATACCCTCTCACCATAACGCCACACTCGGGTTCCACTTAAAAATGGAGAGCTCCAATCAAGTGCTTCTCTGCAGTTTGTTGCAGTGTACGTTAGAGTTTGAAGTGAAGATTTGCGGGGAACAGACTGCCTGGGCAGCTTTGTTTTTGAACAGGGGTGGTGCAACAGTAGGCTGTTTAAATCATGAGATGATTTGGATGCACTGCTTGCCACGCACAGATTGATGAGGACTGGTCACTTAACCCTAGCATGAAACGATAATTACTGGTAGTTTCCGGTGTAATGGGTAGCACATCACAGTAATATCACAGATACATTTTAATATCAACCACTGCCCTGGTGTTTTTCAGACTTTCATAGGCAAGAATGTGGTGATTCTCTCTGGGTTATCCCACTGACCCTGGACTGGTGGGGTATTGGGGCCCCATGCACCCCACTGCATCATATTAATCACTTGACTAGCACTTTTCGCCGATCTTTGTAATGGGTGACCCCAATTTGCGTGTCATCTGGCTGTCCAGCTGGGCAGTAGGTTTAGCTTTGTGGTATTGCAATTGGGTTTATACCCTGCAACTTCCCTGGCAGTCATTGGAAAGTCTCTCTTGCCCGGTCCCATACAAGTCAATAAAATGCTGGCTGAGAGAGAGACTCCTCTTTTAACGTGGGTCCTGGCAGAGAGGTCTTGCTCGGGGCTGGTGTCTCTCGCGTTGAGTCATCGGTCTGACGCTTTGCCTTTTGGCGCCTGGTAGCTGCTCTCTATCGGTCTATTTTCAGTTCTTTTGGAATCAACATTAGTCAGTCTGATCATTCATTCCTGTGTTGGGATGAGCGACTTCTGTAGTCCGGAAAAGCTCAGCTTGTGTGTGTGTGTGTGTGTGTGTGTGTGTGTGTGTGTGTGTCTCTCTCTCTCTCTCTCTCTCTCTCTCTCAATCTGCTGGCCAAATCACCAACCCTTCCTTACCGCATCCATCATGCTGGCTGGCTTGCCTTTAATTAAATGTCACGGCGGTTTCAGTCGGGCTATGAGCGCCCCCCTCGGGTCCCTCTGCTGGGATGGCGTGACTCATTTGGAGGTGTCCTCGCTCTACACAAACCGGGCGATTTTAACGGAATCGCGGGCTGCTGTGCAGAGTAGCTCCAGGAAAGCTTGTCCGTTGAAATCGCCTTCAGGTGGGGATTCTGCAATCTGGTGACCGTGCTGACAGGGGGAGGTCAAGCTTCCTGCAGAATGCAGGTCTCTTCAAAAGAGCTTCTACTCTGTACTCACAGCATGACATAAGAATGGAGCCAAATCCTGAATCTGTGTCTGCTGTGGCAGGAAAAATATATATTAAAATAAGCACCAAGTGTTTAGCTATGATGGGGAAACTGCAAGTTTCTGTCCTTGATCAAAACCCAGCTGTTCAGACTTCAGGTTTGGGCCACTGGCAAGTTTGCACACAAGCCACACCTCCATCAAGCCTGGCAGCCAATGATTTTGCTTCTTCAACCTGACCTGTAGCTCCTATCTCCAGAATAAAGAGGGAGGTGGTTTATTACTGCAAGGCGGCAGCCCCATGCTTGGTCTTTTGACGTGGAGCATTTTGTAGGCCTCAACCAGGCATGTGGTCATCAGGTAATATAAACCAGTGCAGAACTCAGTGATGGCTTTCTGAAGCGTACTGCCTGTCTGAGTGGTTTACCGTGCCTGAATTTAATTAAAGGCCTTGCTGATCTCTCCCGGACTGCCGGTTCTTTCGGTGCCTCTCTCTCCAGGCTTGGTATTATGAATTAAACTTTTTTATTCTCGGTTGTATGGTGGTGTAGAGGGTCACTAATTGTGTTGCCTCTCTTGACCGTGGTAACGAGGACGTGAGCATGGCGCCCTGCCCCAAGAGCATGTCTGTCTTACCTTTCCCCCGCTGAGTTATTTTGGGCTGCCTCCCTCCCCCCCCCCCCCCCACACACACAGACACATCTCTGTTGTGATTGTCCCGTCCTTGCCCTGGTTCTTCTGCTCCAAAAAGAAAAATTGCCATAATTAGTAGTTAGTAGTAATGAGGTCATAAACACTTTAGTGATCCCCGGAGTAAAATTGTGTTGTCCAGTCACAGCACACGCATAACTTTTATTGTATTGTGTTAAATTATAGTCAGTAGCTCTCTGAACAGCCCTCCCATAGCACTTTGTATTTCTTAGTTATGGTCTTCAGATAATACTGACACATCCCCCCCCCCCCCAAAACAAACAAATAATTAAGCACCATCACTTCCCTGTTTGACCTTATTCCTGGCTGGCCGCTGAGGTCCTGCTTTCCGAACGACATCTTGGTGACTGAGAGTAGGGGGTGCCGTGCCTTTGGGGTTATGCGACATTTGCATAGGTGCCGAAATTGCTATCGACCGGGACAGAGTGTTCTGTTAAGCAGATACTCAAGTCAGTTACTGGAGCAGTCAGATATTTTCCTTGTGTTGTGCTAGCAATAATTTGTTAATGTGAAGTACTGCTCCAGTAGGAGCACAGTAAGCCCTGTGCTAACCGTGTGCTATGCTAGTGATTAGTCGCCGATGTAAAATACTAACGCAGGAAGGGCTGCCGTCTCACAGATTCCACGGCTACGTTTAAACCATTAATGTGCAAATTTTTTGAGAGGGACGGCAAATGATGGTTTGGGATGGTCGGCATTCTGCCTTGAATCCTTGCGGTGCCTGACCGCGTAGTACAAGCGAAAGCTAGCCAAAGCCGAGGACCTGTTTAACTGTCCGAGATTGTGTGTGAGGCTCTTTAGGAAAAGGAGCTTAGCAGCCTGAGACAACATCATCAGCTGTGACTCAGAGTCCTCCTTAATGCCTTAGATATCCGGCAGGAGTCTTAACATCTTTGGAACCATGACTCATTTCTGGGAAATCCTGGCCAATAATGTCATCTCATTCAGATGAATAAAACGCGCTGACGATGTCCCACTTGCTGCAGTATTTCTGTGCCTCTCATTGACGAGCCCGTAGGCCCAGTCTTCAGGGAGGCAAGCTGTCCAGAATCCCCCCCAGTCCGCTGTCCGGTCCATCATCAAGCAAAGTCCTACCTCTTTGCTGGTCTTCGTAGCGTCGCCAGGGGATCTTGGACCTGGTCCCTGGAATGGAGATCTTTCTTCAGCAGAATCTGCTTGGTGCTTAGTTTGATTTGCCCTAAACATATTGCACTGGGGTTAAGTTTACAGTGTGGCAGACCGAGGCGAAGTTCCCCTTTTTCCCGTGAAGCATGTTTGCTAGAGCTAATCTTAGGATGACTGTTTAAATCAGATTAGCACAGGGCAGCAGGTGGAAGAACAGGCCGGCTCTCTCTGGGACACTGGCCTCCGGTGGACCGTTACCCTGACTGTGACCCTTGGTGCCAGCGGTGGTATCTCACTCACTGTGGGCGGGTGGACAGGCAGGTGAGGTGGCGTTCTGACGCTCAGACCCATTACGCTGCTCCGGGCATCATCTCCACTCTCAAAGTGAAAGTCAAGCGGCTGTTGGGCGTGTTTGTTTCTCCATTGTTGGGCACGTGTTCGTGCTCAGTGTGGGGGGTGGGGTGCCACCTCTGGAGGGAATCTGTGGGACACAGTGATTCTCACTTCCTGCTTTTGTTTCTGCACACACGGTTTTGTTCTTTACAATTCTGTCGTCATTTGGCTAGGATTACTGTAATCATTTAAATAGAGGATTTGAGTCTTTGGTGGGGGAGCACCGATCCGTCGCTCAATATCTCAGTCATGTTACCGGGCCGGCCTCCACTCTTACCAGAAGTACTGAAAACGGGACCGTCGATGACAAGACCTTGTTTTTATTTACCCTGGCTGCTGTACAATGCATTTGTTCAGGGCTTTAAGCAGAAGGATCACAGAGAGGTTTTAAAAGCCAGGTGACAGCCAGGAGATGAATTTGTTTGGGGCGATGACCTGGCAGAGATCCCTGCAAAGCCGGAAATGTGACAATACCTGAATGACTGTGATCGTTCCGGTCTGAATGCCGTCGGGACCTAGTGCTCAAGGAACTCTCAAGTTAAATACAGGTCTTTCATGGTTGCAAATGTTACTGTCATGTCGGCTGGTTTATGGCCTGATATTCCAGACCAACAAGCTTCCCTTGAAGCTTTCCTATGTGATGCGGGCCTGTTGTGGATTTATGACGGTACTTGTATGTCCCTGCTGTTTGTACCATATCAGTCAGGCCTCTTCATCTCTGCTTACCTAAGCAGAGAACTCTGTGGCAGTGGTGTCACTGGAACTCCAGAAACTTGAGGTGGAGTCTAGTCTGCTGTATTCACTGCATTGGGGGGTCTATTCTCCATGACAGTGTGTCCCCACCTTTCCTAAAATTGTTTTCATGGTTTCGTCTTGGCCATTGAGTCTTGGTCACCCATTCTGCGTATAGTGAAGCACTTTGATCACAACCTGCATTCATAAAGCATTTATCTCTGTGGGTTTTAATTTCAGCTCAGTTCTTCTAATTTTAATTTTCTGTAGTTAATTGTGTTAATTTGCGGTAGTAGGGCTGCGTTTTAATAAGGTGTGCTTGTGGGAACTGGGAGCTTCATGCAGAATCTCATGGTCGTCTCTACACCTCCTGGCCCATCTGTCCCCTGACAACTGCGAACCCCATCAGCTGCCACCCTCTCTCCACTCCCACACGCTTCACACAGACCAATACTGCCCCCCTCCATACTTCACACAAGCTGATACCCCTCTTCACTTCACATAACCCAGTATCTCCCCCCACGCACTCTTTACATAGCCTGACCCCCCCCCCCCAAACATATACGCACACTTCACACAGACCAATACTGCCCCCCCACGCACTTCACACAAGTTGATACCCCCCACACACTCTGTATACAGCTTGACCCCCCCATACGCACACACCCACTTCACACAGACCGATGCCGCCCCCCCCAGGCACTTCACACAGCCCAGTACTCCTCCTACACACATGCTTCACAGAGATGAATACCCCCCCACACATACATGCTTCACACAGACTGATATCCCCCTGCACACAAACATTCACATGCCAAAACACATTTGTATGCACATGCCTGCAAAGTTCCGTGCGTGTGTACACATGTATTTATCGTACGTGAGCAGAGGGCTCCCTGCCACGCCCTTTGTCTCACACACACACACGCACGCACACACACGTATGAAAAGCATAGGGTGTTACTTCAGGACCTGTAATCAGGCTTCCCGTTGCAGGGGGTGTTTATCTCCCAGGTGCTGTTCCATGCTGTCATGTCGGGCCTCTCGTTTGCCCACAGGCTGTAATGAACGCCGTGTTCTCTGCACTGACACTGATGATCTTGCTCACGTTCATAATTCATTTCTCCCATGTGGATCTATCTTGTTGTACAGCTGGAACTGTCACTGTTCTGGACTCACCTTGACGATGTCTGTCTGTTCTCAATAGACCCACACAGGCCGTGCAAGTGTAGTGACAGTTAGGGCTGCACTGATGTGGAAATTGTGATCAATAATGATATATATTTTTTTCTAATATCGCCAAAATAACCACTTGCTGTGCAGGTGTCGCTCTGCCCTGATCATTCACTGAACATACCTTTGCTTGGCTATCTTCTTGAGAAATGGTGTCAACATCATTTTGATACATCTTTGTATACCAGGTCTCCCAATAGCTGTATGCAGAATGTCCCACATCACATTCAGAATTATTAATGTTATCTAGAGTGAACTGGAAAGTTTTCTGGTACAGACACTAAATTTCCATTGAACTCAGATATGTGTGTAGCTTGGTCCTGCATCTCTGAGAGTGATCGCCAGCCCGTCCCCGTCCCTTTGCTCGGTTCCTGCACAGAGCTTCATTGGGTCCAGTCCATCAATCTGCCGTGAAACGGACCAGCCTGTCTCCTGTCCCATTGTGTCTGAGAGGTCCGGCTCATCGTGTGTGTTTTGTCTTGGGTTCATTAGCTCTCCTTGTCACAGTCGCTGTAAGTGCCGTGTATCTTACAGAACAGTCGAACACAAGCCGATTGAGGCGCCGTGACTGCAGCCTTTGTCTGTCGCCTTCCGGGCCCCGGCTGCCGCTCAATGCAAGCATGGCCCCAGCTAGCGCGTGACTAACGGTGCCCCGTCTCTGTCCCTGGGTTCACAATGCCTGTCAGTCAGCCTGCTGGGGGCCTTTATGATTTATGGGTAGGCACCTCTGGTGGCAGTCTAAATTCCTCCTGCACCTGCCTCCACGAGCGTTACTGATTATAACCACATTGAGGTTTTGAACTTGGTCACCTGCCCCTCCAGTCAAGAGTTTCCGTGGCGCCCAGGGTTGGTGTTAATGTGGCAGGGGGGTGGGGCTGTTGTCAGAACGATGGTCTCAGCAGATGGACCAAGGCCATCACAGCTGTCGCTCCCCGTTACCCACAGCTGCGGCCGGCGTGCCCCCCGCCTCCCGTCCACTCCCATCATACAGAGGGTCACTTTTACCAGTCTCCTCCCCCCACCTCCTCAAATATCACACCCCATGGATTGTCCATCTCACTGGAGATCGGGGGGCTCATCCAGGCTGTCCCAGACTCTCCGGACTTTCGGATCACTTGTAATGGCCGGGCTGACCATCCTCTTCCGCGTGCTCTATGGGGGGTTTCTACGTACCAGCCCAGGTCGTCTGCTAGACGAGCGGCAGCTTCAGGACCATCACAAAGGTGTCACTGGGCCACCATTGCCACGTGAGTGTCGCCGAGCCAGTCACACCAGTCACAGATGCCCGTCTTGGGTCACCTGGCAAAGTGGCTTCCTGAATATGCACACATGACGAGGATTTTGCGCGGGATGCAGAGGTTATCTAGGTTTCGGCGGGATCTGTCCACCGCATGCACAATCGGAATGGGACTCGTAAGCCAAACTGCCGAGAGTTCACTAGGTCCGGTTGCTGTTATCTTTCAGGAACAGAATCCATTTGCATCGGAAAAACCAACCAGTATGTTATCCATTTAAAAAGGGGGGAAAATCATGTTGAGTCATAAGATGATTATAGTGGTTATGGAACAACAGAACAACATGGTTACTGAAATGACTTTTGGTATAGCCACTGTGTGACATGGGGTTGTTTGCGTGTTCATGGTGTTGCAGAGTTGAGGGTGGTGGTGGGGGGGGGCACTGGGGCACTGTTTGTGTGTTTACCGGAGGTCTGAGCACCCCAATCACACTGGGTTATCAGCGAAAAGGGCAGGATTGGGGCCCGGAGAGGGGTGCAGATTCCCTCCACTTTGCTTCCATCTGATTGGTCCGTTGTCTGGAGACCAGCAGAATCCCGGCCTATTACTACGTGTGTTTGCACAGTCCTGATGATGGGATGAAATCGTGTCCCACAGGCCACGTTATTTATACACCGTGGGGGGAGGGTCACGCGGGACCTTGTCCCAAATAAACAGGGCCTCTTGTGAAACCTTGTTTCCACGATTGGGGGGTGGGTGCCCCCCACAGGTGACATACATGCCTCGTCTCGGGGGAATTAGCAAGAGGGCAGACCGTAGGTCACCTGAAAGGTCTGTGTGTGTGAGACAGCCGAGGTGGGGGGCAGGGTTCTGCCAGTGTTGGCTTTATTTTTTAATGCCAAATTATTAACTACTGGCACAGATACACTGGGCTGTGCCATCACTGGTGTGGGCAGGGTGTTCCTGGAATGGGGGGGGGTTGGGCAGGGGTCTTGGCCAAAGGCGCCCGGTATGCCGGGGCGCCGTCTGCCACCGTGCATCAAAGCGGAACGGGGGCCGACGGAAGCCGGGAACAGCCCTGTGAACTGTCGGGGCCCCGTCCCCCTTCCGGCACCTTCCGCCATCCCCTGCCGCGAGTGGCAGAGTGCCGCCCCGCAGGGGGAGGCTAAATTTAGCCCCCACAGGAAAAACGAAACGGACAAGGGTAGGGCAGTGCCGCAGTTTCCATGGCACCTCGCTCCCCCCGGGCGGATGGGACATGGTGGCGCCCATGGTGAAGGCTGGTTCGGCTCGGCTCAGCCGGGCCGAACCGGGCCGCCTTGGAAGTACCACCCACTGTGGCCTGCACCTTCTTTCAGGAGCGACCTTCACTCTTAATGACCCGCTTTTGTTTGAACAACCAGCTATCTTCCCAGGTTGTTTCCCACTGCTGGCTGCCCTCTTTATTTCTCACCTTTCTTTCTCTTTCTCCCCACTTTCTATTTTCTTATCTGATTTACTTCAGGCTATTGTGTGTGTGTGTGTGTGTGTGTGTGTGTGTGTGTGTGTACAGGTCCTCCATGGAAAAAGCCTGCCCTTACTGACTGGTCATTATGTGGCTGAGGTTGGGCCTGTGCTTTTCAGAGCCTCTGACTGACTGCCAGGTTGCGTCTCTATGCCCCTGAATGAACTTCTGGAAAATTACAGATAAGTGACAGCATCCTGCTAGGGAAGCGTTTCTCGGGCGAATCCTGAATCCCGAGTTTCCTCGCCGAGCCCCTGTTCCCGGCGATCGATTTGACAGGTTGGGGAGGGAGCTGGTCCTTCAGCACTGAGTGTGTAGTGAGCAGAATTTGGGGTTTCCCTCATCATCCACAGGTGGCAAAGGGACCTAAAGTCTTTTAACTCGTCTTTCTGAAGCATGCCAACATCGCAGGCCTAACCCAGATGATGTGAGACGATGACACTGTGGATATACAGAGCTTAGTCATGATGATATGATCAGGACAGTAGAGGAATTAATTTCAAGTGATGTCCCTTTTTGGATGGCTCCAGGTTTCGTCCAGGAGCCACGGCTGCTAATCCTGTTGCCCTAATGCATCCATCCACCAGCTGTCTCTGAGCCCTTTCTTCGTGAGTTTTTCATGCAGGTATGCTAGCGACCTGCAGCTGAATTAAGCCTGGGAGATCCAAGAATGGTGACTTGATATGGGAATCAGAATGACCAGTCCCCCCCGCCATGGAGAGCAGAGTTTCTTAGCAAGTACCGGGGAGATTAAACGCCCATTAACATGCGCAGAAATATTCACATCTACTGCTGGCCCAGCTGTTCAGTGCAGCATTGGGGCTACTTTTGATGTGCATGTTTCGGATCAGAACCCGACCAGCCCGTTTTCTGCTTTGCTCCTTGAGGAGGTATTATGGCCCCGCCAGAGGAGAAGGATATAGCCGCTCCTATCCTGCGTGGTTTCACTTCTCCACTCGGAGGGACAGAGATACGTCGCATACGTCACCCTCCGCACAGTTCACCGGCTTTTCTGTTTGGGGGGGGGGGCTAAGGGAAGCATAATAGTGGTTCATGACCTCAGTGGGCTGGAATTCGCCCCCTTCACACTGATCCTGATTCCAAAGCCTGTCAGCTTTGTCTCAGGTGGACTGAGTTGTAGAGAAGTGTGGTTGTGTCGGGTTGCCCGATAACACAGAATGATCTCAGACTCGCAGGGCCGTGCCTGCTGGCTGCTGTTTATCCATATTTAAAGCTTTTAATCAGACACCATCACTCCCAGTAGAAACTGGGAGACACTGAAAGATAGGAGTCAGTCTCCTCCCCAGATTATGACGCCAAGAAGGCATTAAAAACCATCCTCAGAGGCTCTAAGCTCTCCTGAGAAGCCTGGCATATTGGTCACCATTGGGGGGCGCTGTTTGCCAGCTTGTGGTTGTTTTTTTGAGCCTCTCAACACTCACCGCTTGGCGCTGGAGTGCCGTGTGCCCATTACATCATCCAGGCATTGGTGGGGAATGGGGGGGGAGGCTGTACTTCACTGCAAAATCCCAGAGAAGCAGCAACCAAATGGCCCCCCCTGGGGGGGGCACGGTGACACTGCTATCACCACGGTGGCCCAGCACTGAGCCCGCCTGCTGACCTGCATACATGTCCGCTTCAGATTTCCCATGTGCCTCTGCTCGGTAGGCTGCGGTGCCGTTATGGCAGGGGGGGCTTTTTCTGGTATTTTTCTGGAATTGACGTCACATACTGTTAAGTTTTCACAATTGGCTCCCCCAGCTAGAGTGGGGGTGTGCGGGCTAGCGTCCGTTTGATCGGGCCGGGGCAGAGTGACGGTTCGGCGTGCGATGTTGGCTGCCTCCACTGTTCTTCACTATGAAAACTGGTCCTGGAATTCATACCCTGTGCTGGGAGGTAATTGATGGCTTATTTGAAAATCTGTTTTTGGGGTCTGGTCTCCGACGGGGGGCTTCACGTTAGTGGAAAAATCTCAGAATATTTTTTTGTCTGTCTCCCGTAAATGATTTGCCTTATACAGGAGTCCGGCAGCTTGGCTTTATTTTGCAGGCGCTGGTAATTTTCTTCTATTGTGAGGGTGGGCAGTCACCCCCCCCCTCCATCCCCCAAAGTGACGGGTGAGGGTGGGGGAGGGGCAGTGGTCTGAAAAAGCAGGACATCACACATGTGGCCCCCGCTAGCCTTTCTGTGGGATGGTCAGATACTGTGGTGAGGTCTGTGGCCACATGACCCACCGGCCTGCTGCGATGTGTGATGTCATCAGGCAGCACGGCGCCCCCTCACATGAGCTGACCCCACCAGTGCATTAAGGAGTGCTTGGATTTACATATTTATGGGGGTGGGCTGCCGTGGGGTGAGTCGATACCAGTGCATCTCAGAAAGCATTGCTCCTTGGCAGAGGGTATTTATGAGGGTAGGAAGTCGTCCCCCCCCCCCAAAAAAAAACAGGAGTGTTCAGAGGTGCCCAGCTCATCCAACATCCACAGAGGGTCTATTTTCATCCCTATTCCCTGGTCCCCTCCCGCACCTGCATGTCGCGTAGTCCTGGTCTCCATATATACAGTATTGGTCCATTGCATTTGATGTGTTGTCAGCCCTGTACAGGTAAGCTTTACGAGAATAGCTGTTCGCTTGGAAAATAACTGGAAGCCGTGACATGCCGCCGTTTCGTGTCTTTCACCCACTGTAAGTAACGTGTTCAGAAATAACCGGTCCGGCTTTCAGTCCACAGAACATTAACTCTGAGGTGGATCCGGTGGCCTCCCGGTTCAGTGGCCTTTCCCTGGGTTCATGTGGCATTCCGATGGGGGGGTACCTGCTCCAAGCATTCGCAGAGCTGTTTCCTGTGTCTCTTTAGGCTGAGGCTGTTAATAAGGTGAGATGCAGGCTCTATTGGCAGCACAGTCTACCCAAAAAACGCCCACGGCTGCCGCTCGCGAGCTCCGCTGCCACTTCGCCTATCTTGCTCGGACTTCTCCGCATTGCAGAATCCTCAGCCTGAGGTGTCATCTACTCTGTTCTTCCCCTCCCTCCATCCCC
>JAODJX010000049.1:5300047-5313906 GCA_026776945.1 Isichthys henryi | reverse complement strand
CCCCACCCCCCCAGGGTTTCGCCGAAATGAGGAGGTGAAGGCAGTGGAAGTGCTGCCCATCCTGAAGGAGAAGGTCGCCTTCCTCTCAGGTGAGCAGGTCGCGGGCTTGATCGGCGGTTACTCCAGTCTGGTGGCGATGTGAGGTTTGGCCCTCTTGCCACTGGGTTGTTGTCACGGAGACCAGGGAAAGGACATAAAGGAGCCGCTCATCAGAGAGACGCGGCGTAACGCTCCCATTGCGATGCCTTCAGTGGGGCTGAGATGCTTCCCAGCTGTTTGGAGTTAAAAATCAAACTAGTGGCTGGGACTAGCCTGTGGTTCCAGAATAGTACTTCCATTTTATAACTTTCTGTGTAATCCCTCCACATTTCTGTGCCCCCCCCCCCCCAAATCTCTGCCATGCATCCCCAAAGTTGTAGGGCTTGGCCGTGATCTTCCTCTCTGAAACGCAGAGGGACGAGTCTGTTCATGAGCTGTGTCTGCCTCTGACGGTGGATAAACGCCAATCCTATTTAACCGCAGGCCCAATTAGCAAGGTCCGGTGTTTCCCGCATCAGAATGCCCTCATGGATATTGAACAGCCAGTACAGTAGCGGTGGGTGGGACGCTCTCAGCTCTGGGCTTTTCTTGGCGCCGCGTGGGAACAGAAGCCTGTCCAAAAGGGCTCTTAAGAGATTTTGTTGTGAAGCTGAAAAGGCAGAGTATGGGCCCCCAAGGGAAGAGAGATATTCTGGGTTTCTCCAGGGATGTGGTTTAAAAAGCCTCACCCCCCAGACCAGAATGCTCTCAGTTCCAGCTAATGGAAACTGTTTGCAGGGGACATTGCTGTCGCTCATAATGCTGTTCGGACTCCCACACGCTCCAGCCGCTCAAGCCACAGACAATCCCAAAGTTTTAACTGACAGCTAAGTCGACACGGCTGTCTAGGCTTTCCCACCCGTCCAAATTCCCGACAGTAGCAGTTTGATTCCATTAGCCGGTAGCTTGGTTCACGCGCCAGCTCACCAGCATGTGAGCTTTCATTGGGTGGAGGTGAAAGAAGCCGACAATGACCCGTTAGCTTGCTTCTTTCACGGCACATCTCCCAAAGAAGAGGGAACCGTTGGCGTCAAGTTCGCTCCTCGACATGGCCAATAATAGGATAGAGACGTAACACAAGTGGCGTATCAACAGACAGTTTTCTGCTACAGGAAACAGTATAGGGTTTTCAGTTTTTTATATATATGTATATATATATATATATGAAGTGGATAGTGGGATTCCTTTTAAGGAGCCCACAGTTTGTGCAGTCCTCCTTCTAACGAACTCCTATGGCTGTCAAAGGCAGCACAAAAATAATGACTCTGGATGAGGTCCAGTGTTGGCATAAGTGTCTCTTGTTCTGGTCGCTCAGAGCGGTCCCCTGTGCGTCCCTCCCCCCCAGAAATTCGAGTGTACTTGCTATGTTTTTATGGATGTGCTGCTGTTATCAGGTAGATGCTGGGAAATGGATGGCATAGCTCCGAATGCGTGTGTGTGTGTGTGTGTGTGTGTGTGTGTGTGAGTGAGAGAGAGTGTGCGCTCATGCTTGTGTATGATTAACATTAAACCCAGCACCTCATCTCTCTAAATAACTCCCACCCCCAGGGGGCAGGGACCGGCGCGGAGGTCCCGTCTTAACGTTCCCATCTCGGAGTAACCACGACAGAATACGACCGGAGGACCTGCGGCGGCTCATCGCCTACCTGGCTGGGATCCCCAGGTAGGGTGGGGTGAGGGTTGGTTATGGGGGGAGGCGTCTGCAAGGTCGTGCTATCAGGGGAGCTTGTGGGAGGAATGCTGAGAGTGCGATTTTGGGTTTCGCGCCGGAGAACGTCGATGACAGCCCTGATAGGACGCCGTGAGGCTCGCTCGCATGCTAAATTAACCCCCCCCCCCCTGTCAAGTTTGGGTGACAGCTAGCTGGCAGCGTGGGCCCAATTCAGAGATCTGTGCATCTTCCCTCCTACTGAAGAAGGGGGGGTGGGGGGCAGGTAGGCAGGCGAGCAGGCAGGCAGAGAGAGCGAGGGCTTCGATGGAGGGGGCGGCAGAGAGCGCACGAGAGAGAGAGAGAAGGGAGAGTCTCAGCTCCAGTGTGGCAGTCAGGCGACAGGTTCTGCAGAGCAGTTGGTTTCAGAGCTTTGAGGAGTCTGCTTCGGTCCTGCTGCTGTCGTGGACACCGGTACGTTCAGGGTCGCCGCCTCCTGTCGCATAGTCGTGGTAAGCTGGAAGTGGGTTTGAAGAAATATTATGAAGAACAGAGCTTTGTGAGTTTGTCCCTGTCCTAAAGCAAATGCTCTACAGCATATCTGTAATTAGTAAGTATGTGCTCTGCAGTCCTTATGGTCTTCTGGGCTCAAATGCACTGACAGGCTACATCTAACAGTGGTTTTATTTGTAATCCCTCCATCCCCTAGTGAGGATGTGTGCAAACATGGCTTCACCGTCATCGTGGACATGCGGGGGTCCAAGTGGGACTCCATCAAGCCTCTGCTGAAGGTCCTGCATGAGTCCTTCCCTAGCTGCATCCACGTCGCACTCATCATCAAGCCCGACAACTTCTGGCAGAAGCAGAGAACCAATTTCGGTAGCTCCAAGTTCGAGTTCGAGGTGAGTCCAGGCTGGGCATGTTGTCGGAGTCTGGCTCCCGTTTCTGGGGGTTGGGGTGGGCTGGTAAAGCACGGCTGTAACAGCGGTAACTGGTACTGAGTTTTAGTCTTTCCCAATTCATCAAGTCTGCTGCATTTTTATTTTTCTGTTTTCTTGGAGGCGGATTTAAATGTGTTTTTGCTGGAGGCCAGGAAACGTTTGGAGAGTCCCTTGGGTTTATATATATCCTTACTTCCTTGGCTTCCCTTCAGGGAAGTGTCATTCACTTCGATTTGAAGGACCTGGGTGTTTGGGTTTATTTTTTCCTTCCCTGTGCTGTGAGCGGGATTGTGTGGAGCTGAAACTCTGCCGTTTATGGCGGCGGGGGCAGTGACGATGGCGATGGTGTGGTCAGGGTGCGAATACGATTGTGGGCGATGTTTTCAGTGACATTAAAATGCTTTGTTTTCATCCCCGGTTTTGGCAGCTCTGCTAACTGTACAGCGTCATTGGTTTGTTTGTGCACATTCAAAATATCACCTTCTTTTCATAACACCTTTTCCCATAATTTCATGGTGATGAGTAATGGACGGGCACCCGATCCCGACTGCGCCCTGCCTCGTGCCCCATCATTCTGGAAATAAGTGGTCATTGGATGGATGGGTGATGAGTGACTAAATTGACTATCGCCTTACTTCTTCCTCTGTCAGACCACCATGGTGTCCCTTGAAGGCCTCTCCAAGGTGGTAGACCCCTCCCAGCTGACCCCAGACTTCGAGGGCAGCCTGGACTACAACCACGAGGAGTGGATCGAGATACGGGTCGCCTTCGAGGACTTCACCAGCAACGCGTCGCGCATGCTTGGCCGCCTGGAGGAGCTGCAGGAGACGCTGTCCAAGAAGGACTTCCCACAGGAGCTAGAGGGGGCGCGCCGCATGATCGAGGAGCACTCGAGCCTCAAGAAGAAGGTGATCAAGGCGCCCATCGAGGAGCTGGACGCCGAGGGCCAGCGACTGCTGCAGCGCATCCAGAGCAGTGCGAGCAGCCATGCCGGGGCAGGCTCCGCCAACGCCGACACGCAGGGCCTGGTGCCCAAGATCACTGCCCTGCTGGACAAACTGCACTCCACACGCCAGCATCTGCATCAGCTGTGGCACGTGCGCAAGCTGCAGCTGGACCAGTGCTTCCAGCTGAGGCTTTTTGAGCAGGATGCCGAGAAGGTAACTGCTCCCCATGGGTGGGTCATTATGAAGCATGCAGTCCTATTGATTCAGTTTCCATCACTTGAAACACTGAGAATTTTCGGTCGGTTCTCCAAGCACTTCCATGATAGGTGATCCGCCTCGCTTATATTCTGCAGTCATGTATTCTGGAGCAAACGCACTTGATGTGTCTCATGCACACGCGGGTGCCGACGTTCGTATTTCTTCTCTTGTCTGACATGCAGATGTTCGACTGGATCATGCACAACAAGAGCCTGTTCCTGGCAGGCTACACGGAGATCGGGACCAACCACTCGCACGCCATGGAGCTTCAGACGCAGCACAATCACTTCGCCATGAATTGCATGGTAAAGGCACTTCTCTGGCAGGTGTCCTCTAAGAGCTTATGTGGGCTCAGTAGCCTGAACTGCGGATGGAGAAATCCAGCCTTTGTGAGGTGGTGTCATGTGGTGCAGGGACTGAATAAGACATCACATTCGCTTTGCTTATTTCAGATTAGAGCGGCGTAGCTCAGGACCATGTGGTGTAGCTGCTAATCAGTTTGTTGTGGGTTTATCAGTCAGTTATCTTGATGTTACTGAGGTGTCATTCAGGGTTGTGTGGAGATGCTGGACAGGCTGTGTGTGTTTGTGGGATGAATGTGGGGGTGGGGTGGGGCTGTGCACATTCCCTTGGGTAGTGGTACTGCTGTGTGTCTGTGTGTATTTGTACCCTTGAGTAGTGGTACGGCTGTGTGTCTGTGTGCATTTGTACCCTTGAGTAGTGGTACGGCTGTGTGCATTTGTACCCTTGAGTAGTGGTACGGCTGTGTGTCTGGTTTCATGTGAGTGAGTTGGAGGGTGTTGACTATACACCATGACTGTTTCAGCTCACAGATAAGCCCCCATCTCCACACCAATCTGGGGGCCGTGTGTGCTGACCTGATGCGTGTAATTACCCGTGCGCACAGACACGCATGAAGTCTCTCACGCCTGCTGGGTCGCCGGCCTACAGCAATTGGTACAGGATCCGGTCCACTGGCATCACCCCGAATGGGAGCTTAATTCGGCTTGACATTATCTCACCGAGTCTGAGAAGCGAAGCTGGTTTCCTTCTCAGGGGCGGAAGCTGCCTTTTTCCTGCAGATCTAGATTTATTTTGGTGGTGGCACTTGTGTAACCGGCACTGAGCATGAACCACACATCTTCGATGGTATCCGAGCTTTGGGTGATGCTTGGTGAATGACACAACACCTCACCCCAATGTGTGCGCGCACACACACAGATGGAAGTGCTTTCAGCAAACCAGAGACGCAGAATTATCTGGCAGGTTTACAGTAATTATCATTGGTCTGTATGTGTCTGTGTCCATGTACTCTGGGTGTCTGTTGTTTACTGTCTGCTCCGATACTTATTGTCTTGGATTTCTTGGCACTGTAGACTGAAGGAGGCGTGTGAGACTTTCACTCTGGTATGTACACATGACAGTACAATCCTGAAAGTTATCGGTCATAATTAAATGTGATTAATGTCTATAGATATCCGGCATTAGCTCACAGAGAACTTGGGGCTTAGAGTTAACTTAAGCAAATGAGTTAAATCGGGGTTAATTGCCAGCTAACTCCTCCAATCCCTTCACATGGTCATTAGTGGAGTCCCACCCCAGCTGAGGTCTGCCCTTCCTGTTATACAGAACGTCTACGTCAACATCAGCCGCATCGTGTCGGTGGGGAACCGGCTGCTGGAGTCGTCCCACTACGCCTCGCAGCAGATCAAGCAGATCTCTGGGCAGCTGGAGCTGGAATGGAAGGCCTTCGCCGCCGCCCTAGATGAGCGCAGCACCCTGCTGGAGATGTCCGCCGTCTTCCACCAGAAGTGCGATCAGGTGAGTGGGGTTATAGCGTGACGCCCCACAGAGCGTGACACCAAGGGGAACTGGATGTTTATGCGGTCTCTTCTATCCGGGGGGATCGTTCCATCTGCTCTTGCCGTTAGGGTCTGCCATTACGTCCTTACACTTTTAGGTTTAAGGAGACAGATGTGAGATCATTCCAGAGAACGAGCAGGTCTGAACTTTTTTTCAGGATCTCGTTGTGCAGCACGCATTGAGCCGAGGGCCTCCGAGACCTATCCAGCGCAGTCTTGCCTACTCAGCTCCTCAGTGATCTGGAATTTCTGCTATTTTACATAGTGTCCTGTTCTGAGAATTGCATCCCTCCTTGCCTCCAGGGCTTGTGCGATGCTTATGTAATGTACCGCATAGTGTTTCACTTGTCGATTGCGCTGTTGGATGTTGGCAATGGATCCTCGAATGGTTTTTGGGTAGTGTCCCAGTTCTTTACTGGTGGAGTTTGCTTAAGGATGTGTTCTCCCTTCAGCACAGTGCCAGTGGGTTATCAGTCCATCTAGATGCTTGTATTTAGCCTGCGCTGAGCTTTGAGAGGAATTCAGAAAGTGACCAAGGCGCCTCTTTCTTTGACACGTCCCTCACCCCCACAGTACATGTCCAATGTGGACTCCTGGTGTAAGGCCTGCGGTGAGGTGGACCTGCCCTCGGAGCTTCAGGACCTGGAGGACGCCATTCACCACCACCAGGGCCTCTACGAGCACATCACTGTGGCCTACTCGGAGGTGAGAGCGCTGGGGGGGGTGGGCCTGTGAGACTGAAGTGTCCATGATGTCATGAGCACACGGTTCTGTCTCCCAGATCATTCTCCCTCCCCGTTATCCCGTCCCCAACACATCGTCGTAATAATCACAGTTCTAGAGATGGTTGTCAACAGCAGAGCTTGGCAGTGGTGTCCAGACTCACGCCCTGCTCATCTCCCCAGGTAAGCCAAGATGGCAAGGGCCTACTGGACAAATTGCAGCGCCCCCTGACCCCGGGCAGCGCCGACTCCCTCACCGCCTCCGCCAACTACTCCAAGGCAGTGCACCACGTGCTGGATGTCATCCACGAGGTGCTGCACCACCAGCGGCAGCTTGAGAACATCTGGCAGCACCGCAAGGTCCGGCTGCACCAACGGCTGCAGCTCTGCGTCTTCCAGCAGGACGTGCAGCAGGTGGGTGGGATGGGGTTGGGTGGACCCCTTGGACCCAGGCGCCGGGTCCCCTGGCGCTCTGATTACCCATAACATGCCAGCTTACTGGCACCCCTCGTATGGCTTACTGGCACCCCTGTGCATATAAAGCTGAAATTACGCTGTGTAATTTGTGACCGCAGTACTGGGCTCATGTCGGACTGGGATTGACACCCTGAGCGGGACCGGATCGGCACTGCAAGCTCTGTGTGGACATGCGTGGGAGGGTGCAGTGGGCGGCAGTGGAGGCGGAGGTTTGGGGGAGGGGAGGCACACTCTCTGGCTCGCTTTCTCGTTAGCAGGTCTGTGCGTAGGCTAGGCAACGGTTGCCATAGCAGAGGCTGCTGCAGCTCGCAGGTGCGAGGAACGTCGCAGGCAGCTCGGAGCCTTCCGAGCGGGACGGGGTGTCGGAATGCAGGAATAGGGCCTCGTTAGTATGCAAATCACAAAGCACTTTGTCAAATCTTAAACTGTCTTTCCTGTGAGGCTCTCAACCCTTTCCCAGTCTTGATCAACACGGTGAGCGTGTGTGGGCATTCGCAAGGGTTTGTGGGTGTTTCTGATCCAGAGGTTCAAGGACTCTCATACCCACCCTCTAGCATTAAGTGGATGATGTGTTTTTATTGTGTTTATTTCGGAGGACCATCCTGTCACCTGAGAAGTGGCTGGATGTGAGAGCTCCACCTAGTGGTGGAAGTACTGCATAGGCTCGGCTTTATGGATCCCTTTAGGAATTTGTGTTGTACCAGCGGAGAGCTTCAGAGGATCAAGTTCAGTCACATGTCTGGGCTCAGCTGGAAATGCACCTGCATGCTTCCAGTTTTCCCACCCAGGGACAGGCCATTTGGGGGGTGGAGGGGGGAGGTCTCTATGGAAACGGTGAAATTTCTGCCTTTTCCATGGTTTTCCAATACGCCCCTGGGGGAATGCTAGCTACTAGGCACCAGATTTAAACAGCGCACTGTGTGCCACCAGGTGTTGGACTGGATAGAGAACCACGGCGAGGCCTTCCTGAGCAAGCACACAGGGGTGGGAAAGTCGCTGCACCGTGCCCGCGCCCTGCAAAAAAGGCACGAGGATTTTGAGGAGGTGGCCCAGGTGAGTGTCAGGGGTGTGTGCGAGAAGTGTGACTCATAAAAGGGGGCGGGGCAAGCTTATGATGTAACATTGCGGCGCCCTTCGGCTCACCCCCCCCCCCCACAGAACACATACACCAACGCCGACAAGCTGTTGGAAGCCGCGGAGCAGCTGGCCCAGACGGGCGAATGCGACCCGGAGGAGATCTACCAGGCCGCCCACCAGCTGGAGGATCGTATCCAGGACTTCGTGCGGCGTGTCGAGCAGCGCAAGGTGCTGCTGGACATGTCAGTGTCCTTCCACACGCACGTCAAGGAGGTGGGTCCCGCCTGCACCTCCCCGCGTGCACACACACACACACACACACACACGGTAAGGAAGACACACATTGTTCGTTTGGCTGCTTTTCGTTGTGGTGCTTTCCCACAGACCTCTTTGGTAGGATTCTTGCCTTGTTTTTTATTCAGGTGCTCTTAGTTGAACAGGTTAAGTATTCAAACTGAGGCAATGGCTCTATTGTGATTGTGGGCACTGACTGCAAGTGTCACCCCCTAGCTGTGGACCTGGCTCGAAGAACTGCAGAAGGAGCTGCTGGATGACGTTTACGCAGAAGCAGTGGAGGCCGTGCAGGATCTGATCAAGCGCTTTGGCCAACAGCAGCAGACCACCCTGCAGGTCACCGTGAATGTCATCAAGGAGGGCGAGGACCTCATCCAGCAGCTGAGGTAACCGAGGGGTCCAGCTTCTCACGCCTGCTGCTAGTGCATACATTCCAGCCATGTTCAGGGTCTCTGATGTGTACGGGATCCAGCCCAGCCCACGCCTCCATCTTCTGGTCGCTTACATTTCAGCTCAATTTCAGATGTAACTAATGTAACAGATGTAACTAAGAACTGAGTGTGACCCTGAAATGTACCCGGCTCCCCCCCCAGCTGAGCTAAGTTCTTAATTATTCATTTACAGGGGCATGGTCTCGATCTGTGCAGTGATGGTTGTGGTACCGATGGCAACCTTTTGAAAACCATTTAGAGAACACGGCACGGCGAGCAGCCCTGAGGTCACAGTCCCCTGTCTCTCCCCCTACAGGGATTCGGCCATTTCCAGTAACAAGACGCCCCACAATAGCTCAATCAACCACATTGAGAGCGTCCTCCAGCAGCTGGACGAGGCGCAGGGCCAGATGGAGGAGCTCTTTCAGGAGAGGAAGATCAAGCTCGAGCTCTTCCTGCAGCTGCGCATCTTTGAGCGCGATGCCATCGACGTGAGTGCTGAGATGCGGAACCTTCCACTCCCTTCCGACGCGTGTCCGGTCCGTCTTCTTGAAGTAATTACCAGGGTTAGCACTAATCTCAAGGCTCCGTGCAGCGTTGCGGGTGCAGGTGCAAGATAGTAGATGGTCAGAGCAGAATCTCTGAGCCTTTGGAGCATCGCTTAGCTTGGCTTAAGAAAAGCAGGCAAGTAACCCAGGAAGCAAGTAACAATCCCCTGGCATCTTAGCTCCAGTTAATTGCCCATTAATATGATGGGACTTTGGCAGCTCCCGCCATGTCCCAAACCCTGCGGATTTAACATGCTGGAGTTCGTGAGGGTCAGAGGCGGGACGCGTTCATGACATGCCAAGGGGGTTGTTTGTCTGCAGAATTCACCCCAGGACCCTCAGCCTGCCACTGTGCTCTGGCTCTCCAACCTCGTTGCTCAATGAGGTTGCGTGTCTAACACGATATTGGCTGATTTGTATTGTCCCCGCCCATAGTTCTCCTACTTCCCATCTTTTCTCTCCATGGTCCAATTCCTGGAGAGCTGTTGGTGGTGCTTATTGTGAAGTTGCATCACCATGTTGGACCTTGATGTCCACCTGAACATCTATCGTCAGATGGACCCTGAAATAGGAAAAAGCCATTGATTGTTATCATACTGAAAATATGACGTTGAAGTTTTCTGTCACCCCCCTCAATTTCAGATCATCTCAGACCTGGAGTCTTGGAATGATGAGTTGTCGCAGCAGATGAATGACTTCGACACAGAGGACCTGACGCTGGCCGAGCAGCGCCTGCAGCACCACGCCGACAAGGCGCTCACCATGAACAACCTCACCTTCGATGTCATCCACCAAGGCCAGGAGCTATTACAGTATGTCAACGAGGTGCAGGCCTCTGGTGAGTCCCCGGGATTATCCCTACTCCACTAAACGCCAGAAGCAACCAGTGTGACCCTCATTTCATGGGAACTCTTTAGATACCCTTATTATAGTAGCTATTAGGTCATTTTGAAAAGTCATTGTTGGGGTGGAAAGTAAATGGATCACTGTTCCAGAAAAGTTCTTCTAAATCATTTTTTGTTGTGTATTTCAACTGTCCTATGGGTCGTTTAAGGTTGTCTTTGCGTCACAGTTCATTTTGGGTTTTGGGGATCCCTTTAAATAAAGGCATGTGGTTGAAGGAACATCTGTGGTCTGGGACGCACGCTCATGGCCTGCAATTCTTTCCGCAGGCGTGGAGCTGTTGTGTGACCGGGATGTGGACATGGCCACTCGGGTGCAGGACCTGCTGGAGTTCCTCCATGAGAAGCAGCAGGAGCTGGATGTGGTTGCTGAGCAACACCGCCGGCACCTTGAGCAGTGTGTGCAGCTGCGTCACCTGCAGGCTGAAGTCAAACAGGTGAGCCATGTCTCACTGATCCTCACCTGCACCTTGGTAGTCATTTGGACCCAATCCATAGCAGAGAGCTTCGGCTCATATATCTCTTGGACACTGTCGCATACAGCAGCCTGTCTCAGTACCTTGATGTTACACCTGTGACCTCATTTGCTGCCTCTGCTCTGCTAACCTGCCACTGTTATTCAAACCAACAGATTACTCACTTAATCTTCTTGTGATCCACTTGTCCAGCGGTTAGGCACACCTGCCGTTTCTGTGTGTGTGGTTTAGTGTGTAACCTATGCATCCCTGTGCAGGTCTTGGGCTGGATCCGGAACGGGGAGTCCATGCTGAACGCCGGGCTGATCACCGCCAGCTCCCTGCAAGAGGCGGAGCAGCTCCAGAGGGAGCACGAACAGTTTCAACACGCCATTGAGGTGATCTGTTCTCCCCTTCACCATCACCACTTTCCTCAGCATACTCCTCCTCCAGCACCATTCCCACTATCCTCAGCTCCTCTGCCGCTATCCTTGGCGTGCCTGTCCTCCTCTCCTCCGCCGGTGTCCTCGGTGTACCCGCCTTCCTCTCCCCCTCCACCACCCCCGTCATACTGACCTGTCTTAGTCCCTGTAGGATTTTAGCCACTTCGATCTACTTGGGTTGGGATTCGGGACCTTATCAGCAACTGTATTGGTGACCCTTACAGAAAACACACCAGAGCGCCCTCCAGGTACAACAGAAGGCAGAAGCCATGCTGCAGGCCAACCACTATGACATGGACCTGATCCGTGATTGCGCCGAGAACGTCGCCTCCCACTGGCAGCAGCTCATGCTGAAGATGGAGGACCGCCTGAAGCTGGTCAATGCTTCGGTGGCCTTTTACAAGACCTCTGAGCAGGTGGGAGCCATTTCTGCATGGGTCCCCTTAGACAGTTTGCTCTATTATTTGAGCAAGTAATCCTGCTTCTGACTCTATACACATTTCTCTGTGATTTTTTTGTGCGCGAAGTGCATTTTGGATACTCTGACTTGCCTCTACCCGACTCCGAGTATTGTAGTTTAAAGCTGTGTTGTGTGTGTCCCCCCTCAAAGGTGTGTAGTGTGTTGGAGAGCCTGGAGCAAGAGTATAAGCGTGAGGAAGACTGGTGCGGAGGAGCCGACAAGTTAGGGCCCAACTGTGAGACGGACCATGTGACACCTATGATCAGCAAACACCTGGAGCAGAAGGAGGCCTTTCTGAAGGTATTGTTGTTGATGCAGGTGCAGTCATGTGAGTTCAAGTGAAGCGAAACCTAATCTCATACCAGTGAGTCTGGCGCCCCCTTGATGGATGTATATGGAAATGCAGTTCTGACAGCATTCCTCCCCGACAGGCTTGCACCCTCGCTCGGCGCAATGCTGACGTCTTCCTGAAATACCTGCACAGAAACAGCGTCAACGTGCCTGGGATGCTGAGCCACGTGAAGGCGCCCGAGCAGCAGGTTAAAAGTGAGTCCCACTGCTGTACGGCCAGCTGACCCATGACCTGTCGGCGATGTTCCGTTTGTGCTGCGCTTTCGCCCGGCCCGGCCCGGCCCGATATGCCCCGCCCGTCAGCGGCGGCGTCCCACTTTTCAGAGCTGGCCTGACCCCGGAGCTGCCGATATTGGTTCTATGAATAACGGCCTTTGCCGTTTAATGACGGGCTGTAAAAAGTAAGTGGGTCACGGCTTGCCTGTAGGGGCTTGACGGATTTGATTTCAGAGCCGCATTTCATCCTGCTTTTCATGAGAACGGCGGAGAACATTCTAAAGTGCAAAAAAAAAAACCTGTATACAACACAGAACCG
This sequence comes from Isichthys henryi, assembly GCA_026776945.1. Taxonomy (NCBI): domain Eukaryota; kingdom Metazoa; phylum Chordata; class Actinopteri; order Osteoglossiformes; family Mormyridae; genus Isichthys; species Isichthys henryi. The sequence goes on along the minus strand of JAODJX010000049.1, from coordinate 5,301,477 downwards.
GATATGATCGTGTCTTTGCGTGTCGGATTTATGTTCACCTGCAGACATCCTGAATGAGCTGCTTCAGAGGGAGAACCGCGTCCTGCACTTCTGGACCATGCGCAAGCGTCGGCTGGACCAATGCCAGCAGTACGTGGTGTTTGAGCGCAGCGCCAAGCAGGTCAGTCCAAGGGCTTCCATCCCTCTTTCCGGAAAGGCAAAGTCATTCTTAAAATCTGGGTTGTGGTTAGTTTCCCAGAAGGCCCGACCCACACACCGGCTCTCCCAGGACGTGACTCCCCGCCCCTGAGAGGTCAGCAGAGAGGATGTCTGCCTAACCCATAATACCAACCCTGGCCTCTCAGATGCGGCTGCCTTAATTGTTGTGGTAGAGAATCCCAAACATCCTTAGTCACGATTTGATGTGTCAATGTTAACATGTGCAGAATTCAGGGATGATTCATTGTCCTGTGCCAGAGCTCCCTCTTGTGGCCATTTTTGTATTACAGTGCTGGTTTGGCTACAAGCTCACACAGGGCAGCAGTAATTCCATAGGATATAATGTAATAAATGCTTAATCTTTTCTAGTAATGTCCGTCTTTTCTGCTATGCTGTACTGTTGCCGCATGACCTGTTCTCAAGTATGCATGTCTCACCATAGCTAATTATCAGGTTTAGTAGGTATGTGCGAGCAGGGAAATCTGTAAACTGTGTTGCAGACTGACCGTCCAGGACCGGAACTGGGGAAGTCTGTTATAGCATGTTCCCCATACAGCTGCTTAAGTTCCCTGGTGCAGTTGGGGGCTCATATTCTGGACATAATGTGAATCTTCCCAGTCATCTTGTATTTTTAGCTGGAAAAGGTTTTGACCCTAAAGAAGCCATCGATATGAGATTCAGCTGTGCAGGCTCTGTGCTGTGTCACCCCCGAGTGATGTTCTTCTGGAAAACAGCTTGTCGTTCCGCTTTATACATTTTGCAGCAGCAGCTCGCCGTCGTGCAATTATTGCCGCTGCTGCTTCACAGTTTTCTGAAATCTCATGAGGTCGCATTTGCACATTTTTGATTTGAAACGAAGGATACAGGCAGTGGCGACGTGAGACAGCACCCAACCCTGTCAGATCAATAGATTTTACAGTTTAAACAAATATTTACAGTGTAACATAATTCCCTATTGAAGTACACGGCCAACTATTATTGATATATCGTGAAGTTATCGGCCAGCTAACTTAACATTAACATTAGCGAACTCAGTGAATTATCGTACTGGTAACGTTACTAAAATAAACATCAGTAAAATAATTGGCAACGATGTTTATACAAGTTATGTCAGTTTCTTATATTTCCCTGGCAAGAGAGAGGTGTCTAATGTTGATGAGGAAGATAGTCAGATAATGTTGCTTTTGCCGGGGGGGGGGGGTGCTCAGAGTTCTCAGCCCTGCCTTGAAGAT
>JAODJX010000049.1:5266840-5287720 GCA_026776945.1 Isichthys henryi | reverse complement strand
GTCTGCTGCTTCCAGCCGCGGCCCCCCCCCCCCCCGTAATAGATCTGACTGCACGCTCACCCCCGCTTGTCCTTTCCAGGGCTACATGGCCAGGATGAAGGAAGAAGGCGTGCCGGACGACATGAAAGGAAAGGACAAGACCATGTTTGGCAACATTCACCAGATCTACGATTGGCACAAGGAGTAAGCACGGCATTCCTCGCATCCACGCTCCTTTTGTTGTTTATAAAAAGTGCTTTTTTTTCTAGTTCCAGTAATAAACTATCATTTTGTATTTGACCATCTTATTTTTTTTTGTTTCCCCCGAAAATTCAGCTTGTTCCTCAGTGAGCTTGAGAAGTGTCTCGAGGACCCTGATCGGCTGGCTCCGCTGTTCCTCAAACATGTGAGTGACATCTTGAGGTCAAGGGTCAAAATACAGGACACACAGTTGAGATGCAGCTTGTCATTGGATGCATATTAAAAATGTCCAGGTTATTTTAGTGTACTAACCAATTAAGACTGTACCTTGTTATAAATAATCGAAATGCAGGCTGAATATAAATAGTTTAACCCTCTGGGGACGAGAGCATCGATGCCGCATATCTTTCTCATCTGTTCCAGATTATATTTTGCTGAAATCTTCATGTAGAATCATGAAAAAAGCACTGACTAAATCCGTAATCTGTCTTCCAAAATGTCCATTGTCAAAAGTATTAAAGTTTTTAAAATTAGGTTAAATAGGCAAAAAATTAAACCCTGTCACCTTTCTTTGTTTTACCTGCATCAGGGCGCGTAGTGTCTCCTTCAACTGAAGATCCCTATTCACATTCTAAACAGGCGCATTTCCGCGTGTTCAAATCGCATTCGCTTGGTAATTAGATGAACAACGCAACGGTGAAACGCGATCCAGATACATCCCCATCAGTGCCATAAAAGGGGGGGGGGGGGTGTGGCCAGGTGTGAATGGCTCATTCATACACATGAAAGTTGCTACATATTCAATGGAAGGAGACCAGAAATAGTGACATGAGTTTGGTTTTTCTTATTTACTTATCCAACTAAATGTTGCAACTAATTAGTCATCTTCATGTAGCCAAGACTTTGATGATCAGATATCTGGGATCGAAACAAACTGCCACCATTGCTTACTATGTACTTTTATAATGTTTCTGCAAGTGTTTCAAACTGCATTTTGCAATGTCTATACTACGGTGTCAAATTCCGAACTTAACATAAATCTGACATATTTACAATATACATTAAAATTAAAATGAGTGTAATGCCAAAACCAATATATAAGAAATAATTTACCTGCCATGAATTAAGTTTATGATATTGAAAGAAATGTGTGACCAGTGACAGTGTGTTCCCTGCCCGTACACCCCTGAGGGTTAATGGGACCTTTTCGCTGGAGATGGATTATCTCGTGAGCAGCGTAGCCATGTCGTGGAACTGTCCTGTCTCTGAATGGCCGGTGCGTTTGTCTGTTTCTCCCGCAGGAGCGGCGGTGGCACATGTACATCGTCTACTGCCAGAACAAGCCCAAGTCGGAGTTCATCGTATCGGAGTACATCGAGACGTACTTTGAGGTGAGCGTCCCGCAAGGTCAGCGTAATGGTGGCAGGATGGCGTGGTCTGTCTGAGGCATCTGATACTGATCATTATCCCGGCCGATCCTGAGAGCCGTCAGCGTTCTACTCCAGTGTTTCCCAGTCTAGTCCTTGGGAACCCATAGGCAGTAACTGTGAGGGAGCAAAAATGTGGATTGTCTGACAAGGAGCACGGACGGAGCAAAAACATGGATCGACTGTGGGTCCCCAAGGACTGGATTGCGAAACACTGTTCTACTAGATGTTCGATGTTAACAGTGTTGGTGTGAGGCTCCTGAAACACCCCCCCCCAGCCATTTTGTGTTGTCATGGGAATGGGCTTGGGTAACCTTGAAATCATAGCATCTTGGTAACCTGTGGTTTCTCACCTCCTTCAGGACCTGAAGCAGCGCCTGGGTCACCGGTTGCAGATCACAGACTTGCTGATTAAGCCAGTTCAGAGAATCATGAAGTATCAGCTTCTGCTGAAGGTCAGTGTCACATTGAGCGGGACAATTTTAATCAGCGAGACACTCCCCCATTTCTGATAGGTGCTCATCTAGCCGGTATCCCTGTGCTCAGGACCCGTCCTGGGTGGGACACAGGCCGTGCTCATTGCCTCACATGCGCACACACAATCTTACTAGGGCTGGGTATTGCCACTGATTTCCCCAATTGATTCAATTCGATCGTGACACCCAAAAGTTAGTAATCTATAAATTCTGCATATCCTCGTGTTTCTTAAATTTGGTTAGTGGAAAATGCCACGTGCTGCTGTTTTATAAGTCGCGGAAGTGATAAGCGCTGAAATGGTGGTGAAGAGAGGGACAGTTCAGCAGCCGCAGCATTTTAAAAGAGGAAATATTGTAGATGAACAAGGTAAAAAGACGTCTGTGGCGTGATGGTACTTTGTATACAGATTACTGTCTGTGCTTCACGATACACTAAATGTGCTACTGATCAAATTATGGCTGTACTAATATTTATGCCCTATAATCACATCACGTTTGTCAGCACTGATTGGTGCCTTTTGGTGTAACTTCCACAAACTCTGCCTTTTTATTTATTTCACACACGCTATTGGTGGATAATAAGTTCAGTTTGGCTATAGTTTATTTTAGGTAAATTTAATCTTTTTTTTTTACTTAATTGGTAGCGTAATATTAAGCACAAATATTTCAGATAATCACAATCTGAAACCGTGGCCCTGCCTTCGGTGGTCAGCTCTCACCATGCGTTTCTTTCTTTGAAATCTGTTTTTGCCGTCGCGCATGTGTGGGTGACTGGTGTGTGTGTGTGCCCTGTGATGGGCTGGCCCCCCATCCTGGGTTGTTCCCTGCCTCGTGCCCATTGCTTCCGGGATTGGCTCCGGACCCCCCGCAACCCGGTTTGGAAAATGGATGGATGGATGGATACCTGATTATGCAAATGAAGATCAATTTGAATCATGAAATCTATTTATTTATTTATTTATTTTTTAAACACAGCCCCGATACTTACACGCAGAGACAGCATGTGTACTGCACTCAAGCACCTGGGCTGTTCCCTAAACTATCCAGTGTGTTGGTTTATTTCTGGTCAGTTGCCACTCTTCTTATCCATCCTGTAATTTTGTCCTAAACTCCCTGTTTCCTTTCTTCCTGTAAAGGACTTCCTGAAATTTTCCAAGAAAGCGGGTTTGGATTCGCCGGAGATGGAGGTGAGGTTGCTTTCCTTCAGGACCCCGTTAGATCTCCAGCAGCTAGAAGGACTGGTCTCTCTCTCTCAGCTATAGCTGCCCTTCACACACCTGACTGGCATTTGCATTTAATTGTTTATTTGGTACTGTTGTCGCCTTGGGGGTCTGTAGATGACATCAGTGGGTCTGCGATTCTTGCAGAAAGCCGTGGAGGTCATGTGCATCATACCCAAGAGGTGTAACGATGTCATGAACGTGGGCAGACTCCAGGGCTTTGAGGTAAGGGTTTGCCACCTAGCTCCGCCCCCATCATTCACTCGCTCTCCCTCAGTCTCCCTGAGTTCTCCTCTGGGCAGTTCTGGGACAGTTATCACCCCTAAGATCAGCTTGCTGTTTTCCCTCAGAGCATCTCTATCTGTTTCCCAGGGGAAGATCGTAGCACAAGGTCGTCTCCTCCTCCAGGACACCTTCTTGGTTTCGGACCAGGACGGCACACTCGTGTCCCGGATGAAGGAGAGGCGGGTTTTCCTTTTCGAGCAAATTGTCATCTTTAGTGAACCCCTGGACAAGAAGAGGGGCTTCTCCATGCCCAGCTTTCTTTACAAGAACAGCATAAAGGTACCCTCCTGTCGCCTCCTCCTGGCTGGGGTGGGTAATTGCACATATTATTGTATCACGCTACGCCCATGGCCTCGTGCAGCAGTGTTGGAGTCCTGGAGATGATTCCGCTTTCATTGTTTCTAGAATCATAAAATTCGATGAGCTCAAGAGGGGAACCGTGAGTCACGCAGTCGTGTCACCAAAGCAGTCGTGTCACCAAAGCAGTGTGCAGTTTTAAGTGTCAAATGACATGACCCTGGAATGTTATCACCAAAGTGATTTCTGCATCGGGGCATTTCCTCCTCCAGAGTGATGTCATTCTGTTACCTTAGTGATGTCATTCAGGTTACGGTCTCAATGGTGATATGGTTTGCATTGTGTTCTCCATGGTGACATATTGCTACCCACCCCGCAGGTCAGCTGCCTGGGCTTGGAGGAGAATGTGGACGGAGACCCCTGCAAGTTCACGCTGACATCAAAGGCGCCAAGCAGCAGCGACATGTTTGTCTTGCACTCGAGCCACCCAGGCGTGTGTCAGGTGTGGGTGCTGCAGATCAGCCAGATTCTGGAGAACCAGCGCGGCTATCTCAACGGTACCCAGAGTGAGCGAGGGGGCGGGGCTTCAGGCCAATTGTCGCATGATAGGTGGTTCTGTCATTCTGTGTCAAAGAATGCAGCAGATCAACACAGCTCTTTGTCTCGCCCCCCCCCCCAGCCATGACCTCACCCGTCGAGCACCAGAGGAATCATATGGGCCCAGGTGCGGCAAGTGGGCCCAGCAGCAGTGGCGGTCCAGCAGGGGGCAGCACCCCTGCCGGCTCGCGCTGCCGGCCATCCCGCATCCCCCAGCCCTCGCGCCTGCCGCAGCCCCTCCGCCATCACCCCCCCGAGCCCGAGGGGCCGGACAAGATGTCAGGTACGTCTGGCCGCTACCCACCGTGTGCGCTGGGCGAGCCGGACCCCCGTGTGGAGATTCCCCGCATGAGGGTGTTGGAGAGCCCGCGGGGAGCCAAGCTGGCCGAGAGCGGCCCCAAAGACCCGCACGCGGACCCTCTGGGTCCCGTCCCTAGGGCTGCCGTCAGCCCCCTAACTCTGAGTAAGCCTCGAGCCGGGGCGGCCAGCCCACTGGCCTCACCCCTGGTGGCCCCCGCTTTCGGGAAGGACGGCTTCCTCCCCGGCAGCCCGCAGAAAGGCGCCTCATTCTGGAGCTCCGTGCCAGCCTCTCCCGCCAGCCGACCTGGCTCCTTCACCTTCCCTGGGGAGGGCGACTCGCTGGGCCGCCAAAGCCAGCGGCACTCCACGCACAGCAAGGATGCAGATCGCATGAGCACCTGCTCCTCGACCAGCGAGCAGTCCGTGCAATCCACCCAGAGCAACGGGGTAAGCGGCTGGGCTGCCTGGGCTGCTCTTCAGCCTCTCCGGTACTAACTCCCCGCCTGCTTCGGACGGCTCGACTTCACTGACGGCTCCTGGGGACCGGCTGTACTAAAAAACTCTGACATGCATCTGGTGAATCTTCGCTCTCTTACCACTTTAACCAAGCTTCCACTAACTTCTTTCGGGGCTGGGTAGCTCTGCTTTCCGCCTCTTGGGGGTGCATAGTCACATAGACTTTCTCTTCCCTCTCTCAGCTGTTTCCTGCCTCTCTGGTGCTCCGAGCCGTTTTTTCTGCCCTTTAGCTGCATTGGCCCCGCCTCCAGGGAGGGGCCCATCCCTCCCAACTCCCCTGCCAGCGTGCTGGTTCCTGGCACACATGCCCACTCTTTTCTCTCTGCCTCATCTCCTTTCGTTCTTCGAGGGCCTTTGCTTGATTGGTCCTTTTCATCCGTTTGCCGGCTTTCCTTTGCCTGTTTTTAATACCGAGAAAGGTTTCTGGTTCTGTCTGTCCGTACAGGTTCCCTTTGATTTCGTCTGTTAATGGTGATTAAATACCTTGTGCTTGATTTAATGTTACCCAGCATTTCTCCATTAATAGGGAAGTTGTTCCAAATGTTACAGTGTCAGTTTTTCGGATTTATGGCTGGATTTGCACGTACTCCTTCTGTGGGAAAGCTTTTTATAGCTAGTTTAGCGAGTGACGTGCTTTTCTAGTTCTTACTGAGCTGGATTAACACACTTAAATCTGCACAGTTCCTGACAGAGGCCCATGGCATCATGGGTACTGAAACTCCAGGCCCCTGTTGGGCAAAATCACTACGCAATCTGTGCCCATTGGTGCCAGCTAGTTAAGACATTCATTTAGGTGCATAACTAGGAGCTATGACGGAAAAAACGGGGAACCCCCTGTCCTGTATACACTGGGCAGTTCCTGGTTATACAAAGGGCCTGTGTGTCTTCACCCCCCCCCCCAATCTTCAGAGTGAAAGCAGCAGCAGCAGCAACATGTCCACCATGCTGGTGACACAGGACTACGTGGCCGTGAAGGAGGATGAGATCAATGTGCTCCAGGGTGAGGTGGTCCAGATCCTGGCCAGCAACCAGCAGAGCATGTTTCTGGTGTTCCGCGCCGCCAACGAGCAGAGCCCCGCCGCCGAGGGCTGGATCCCCGGCTATGTGCTGGGCCACACGTCCGCCGTCATCCCCGACCTCCCCGACGGAACCATCAAGTAAGAGCCCATGGTTCTCGAGGGGCATGTGACGCAGACGCTGGGGCGGGGGTTCAGCACTCCTGATTGGTATGCTGCTGGAGTCGATGTGGATAAGAGCCAATCCCGGAGCTTCAGTGTTACCCATTGAATAATTCCATTGGCAGTTTCTCCAGCTTTTAACAGGTTGTTCTCTAAGAGACCATGCAGCAGTAACTGCTTCGCTGGCCGGTCTTGCTGAGGCTTCGGGCCCCGTCCTGAGTCTGTTTGCACCAACAGGAAGTCCTCGTCCTGGCACACCTCGCTGCGCATCAGGAAGAAGTCAGAAAAACGAGACAAGGAACTGAAAAAGGAGGGAAAGCTTGAGAATGGATACAGGAAGTCCCGTGAAGGCCTGGCCAACAAAGTGTCTGTGAAGGTGATGAAGCCACTTGCGCTAACATGCGGCCCGTGAGCCAGGCTGATGAGCTACACTCAGCTTTTAGTCCCGTTACTGATTTAAGCTCCGCCTAATGCCCTTTTTGATTGGATGCTCACTTTGTGTGTTTTGCTTTCAGCTACTGAATCCCAATTACATCTACGACGGTAAGCGTGAGTCTTTAATGTCGCCCTCTGGTGGATATCCGGGCTGTTACACCAGTGTGAGTTTTTGTGCGCGATAACTCATCTCTCTGTCCTCCAGTGCCCCCCGAGGTCCTCCTCCCGCTGAGTGACGTCACATGTGACATCGGCGAGTGCGTCACTCTTCGCTGTAAGATGTGTGGTCGCCCCAGGGCCACCGTCACTTGGAAGGGACCGGATCAGAACACGCTGACAAACAACGGCCACTTCAGCATGGCTTACAGGTGCGTATCCCCAGCAGGAGGCGCCTAAGCTCCACCCCCCACCGCTACCCACCCATGCACTGAAACGTCTCGCGGCCCTTTCTGGCACAGCGACACCGGTGAGGCGACGCTCCGGATCGTGGGCGTGTCCTCTGAGGACGACGGCACATACACCTGCATCGCCACCAACGACGTGGGCACTGAGTCGTCGTCTGCTAGCCTCAGAGTACTGGGTGAGTGACGGCCAGCGGATTCCAGAATGTTCTGCACCAGCAAGCTTCCTGCCACACGTGGTCGGATTACTGCGTCAGTGGGACCCTGATGAGTCTCACGACGCACTAGGTCCTAGTAGAAGTATCTCTGTTCAGTTTAAAGGGGCTTAAGCCACTTATCGTGTGACATCTTTGGGTGACTTGTCATTACTGACCCTCTGGACCTTAAACTTTACCAAGAGCTTCTAAGCTGAACGTGATTCCTTGGTTCTGGGTGTTTCTGCCATTTTGTCCCAGTGTATCATGTGACAGTCCTCCCTGGAAGCCTGAACTTGTAAAAAAAAAAAAAAAAATACCATCTCTCGTCACCAGGCACGACCAGGGACGGTTTGAAGGTCGCATGGAAAGACAACTTTGACTCCTTCTACACAGTGGTCTCTGAACTGGGCAGGTAAGCGTCCTCGCTTGCATTGTAGATCACTATTACGTAACAAATGGCGCCCCCATGTGGGCATGCAGTAACTTAATAACACTGCAATATTAATTACAATTAGCCACAGCGCCACCTTGTGGCCATGTTAATAATTCTCCTCCGTGATGCATTTCTCCATACACCATGTGCATATAACCAAAGTCTACACTCCAACCCCTGCCTACTTCACAGGGGCAGGTTCTCGGTAGTGAAGCGCTGCGACCAGAGGGGGAGCAAGCAAACGGTGGCAGCCAAACTGGTCAACAAGAAGCTGATGAAGCGTGACCAGGTGACCCAGGAGCTGAGCCTCCTGCACGGCCTGCAGCACCCCCACCTGGTGCGGCTGCTGGACACCTTCGAGACGGCCACCAGCTACATTCTGGTCCTGGAGATGTACGTCTGATCGGCGGCCCGACCCGCTAAAACCGTTACGGCATTTGTCCTGGCTCCGGTGGTCTGACAGCTGTCCCTCCCCGTCTCCTAGGGCTGACCAAGGCCGTCTGCTGGACTACATCGTGAGCTGGGGCAACCTCACGGAGGAGAAGGTGGCCGCGTACCTGCGGGAGATTCTGGAAGCTTTGCACTACCTGCATAACTGCAGAATAGCGCACTTGGATTTAAAGGTGCGTAGCAGCTTGTATCCGAGTGGCATCACGCCAGCTGTTTCTCAGCATGTGTATTTAAGGCCTCTGATTGGATCCTGCTCTGGCCGGCTGATAAGCATGTTGACGTGGTTTTGTTTATCCCTCATGCAAGCCCGAGAACGTGCTCGTGGACCAGAGCGGGGGCCAGCCAGTGATCAAGCTGGCCGACTTCGGCGACGCGGTGCGTCTGGGCTCCACCCACTACGTGCATCCACTGCTGGGCAGCCCCGAGTTCGCTGCTCCCGAGCTGGTCCTGGGCGAGACAGCGGCGCTGGCCTCCGACGTCTGGAGTGTGGGCGTGCTGACCTACGTGCTGCTGAGTGGCGCCTCTCCCTTCCTGGACGAGAGCGCTGAAGAGACCTGCCTCAATATCTGCCGGCTAGACTTCAGCTTCCCCGACGACTACTTCCAGGGCGTGAGCCAGGGCGCCCGCGACTTCGTGCGTCTCCTGCTGCGCAGTGAGCCTTCCCGGCGCCCACCCACCTCCCTCTGCCTCCAGGAGCCCTGGCTGCAGCCGGGCCACGGGGCCGGCTCTCCCCACATCGATACCTCCCGCCTCATCTCGTTTATCGACCGGCGCAAGCACCAGAACGACGTCCGGCCCGTCGGCAGCATCAAGGCCTTCCTGCACAGCCGACTGCTGCCGGCGGTCTGACGGACCAATGAAAATAAAGATCTCATCCTCTTTCACTGACCAATCGAAACCCACGGTGTCCTGCTGTGACTTGCGAAACCAGTGGAAGGTCATTCCCATGGAAACTCGAGGATTCCCGTAGTTGACCAGTCCCTCGCTGCTGCTTGGTGCGGGATCCCATTACGGATCTGGCAAAAAAGTGGGAATATTATTCCACAGATTTAGGCGAAACGTCTCTCCACACATCTGCTCAGATGTGGAATTTTTTCTAAACGGCGATTTATATAGAAATAGCATGGAGGACAATGTTATTCCCAGCCACACTCTCTCCCCCCCCCCCCCCTTCCTTAGTCGTCCTCTTTTTCAGAGTATTCAATTCAGGTTGCTTGGATTGATTAATGGGATTTTTAAGGGGAAATTCCCTGTCTTATGGTTGTGAGCAGGGCAGGAAATGCCCAGCGTGGCTAATGGAGCCAGCGGCTGTCTGGCTTTCCAGGAGTGAATTTAAAAGAAAGATGAATAATTAAAGCAAAAAAAAGTCAGTCGTTTTTAAAAGTTGCCTCACGGTCCTGGCCTGAGAAGCATCTCTTACAGAGTTTAGGTCGAGATCAGCACCCGGATTGTGGGTCCAGCGAACAGCCGCCGCTTGGGTGAAATCTTTCTGATTCTGTTCAGAGCTCTTTTAATTGCCTTGTTTATTTATTCTAAGGGATCGTGAAAATCAATGCCACAAGTAACAAGATTTTAAGTGCTGCAGCTCCAGCCTATGTAAAAAGGCAAAAAAAAAAAAATCTTTTCTTTCTGCTTTTCTTAGAACAAGTGATGTTGCTCGGACCTAAGATATTTGCGCCTTACTTTGTACATACTGTCCCCGCCTCCCGTTCAGTACGCGGCTCGTCATTGGATCTCCTCGGGTCAGGAAGGACGCCGAGTGGCTGGGGGGCCCCTCTGAGCGGCGGTGCAGACAGCGAATCGGATGGCGGAGCAACACAGAGCGTTTACTGTAAAATGCACTCGTTAATGTCATGTTTTTAATCTCATCACGTGCAATGTTGCGGCTTCAGCGTTTTATTTATGAAGACATCTGTACCTGTAATAAATGTATAGAAAATGGCGCTTTTAGTGCCACTAGTTTTGCTGTTTTTCTGTGTGACGCCGTTTCCCTCCTTCAGTATTATCGCCCCGAGAGTCTGTGTGTCTGCTAGCGCGTGTGCGTGTGCGCGTGCGCGAGCAGCGGAGATGCCTTTGTCAGATTTCCATAGAAACCCCTCGCTTCCCCAAATGCCAAAGTATAAAGAGCTTTACAGAAACCCTTTTTTGTTCATTCATGTTTTTGGCCTTTAAATTATGAATTATGAATGGCAATATGACTCAGAAAGGATGTTTACATTTTGTTTCTTATGGTTTTCTTTTTTTAACAATCACGATGAGGTTTTCTAAGTATTTACTGCAGCCACTGGCAGGTAATTTGGACTTCATTAGGGTGCCTGGGGGTCTGAGTAGGGTGTGAGTGCAGTATATGTGGGGTCTTGCTCCATAACTGTGATGGGATTCCTCAGCGGACACATGGGTGCGCCGCGTAGGTTCCTGTGAGGTGCCATCTTCTCAGACGTCAGGAAGCTGCTTGCAGTTAAGTCACTGTAGTCTGTACACCTCCGCCCTTGGGGGGGTTCTCCGGGAAATCTCCGACCGGGATCCGCCAGGCATGTGGGGTGGAGTCCGGCCCTCCCTCATTCTGTCCTCTTATTTATTCATCATTGTAAAGCTGTATATTAACTCGAGTGGGAGCTCAAGACAAGGTGCTTTTGCGCATGTGTCTGCCAACCTCACCTTAGTTTTTTTTTCATTTAATCCTTTTTTTTACGTTTGCATGTGTATTGTGATGTACAGAATCATTGTCTTCATGTGCTGTAAATATTTTTGCCATCAGATGTTTTGAGATTAAACAAGCACCATGCTCTTCTCTGTTTTCATTTTTATTCCCCCGCCTTATATTATTTTCCTATTTTCTCACCCGTCGGGTCTATGGGTCCCTCATCCATCATACAGCCCAGTCCTGCGGTTGGTTACACTCTGTTAAACCTCTGTGAGAGAGTAATCTCAGCTTTTATTTAGACCTGTATATTAATAATAATAATATTTTGAATCCAGATGAAACTGATTATTAAATCTGTTGATTTAATGTTTATATAGAACAAGAGTGTGTGCAGCTACACGTTAGCACAGGGTGTAAAAAACGCACGGGTGGGTGTTCAGCAGGCTGGAATGGGTCTGCCACTAGAGGGCAGTATTTATACGTACTTGACTTTCTTGTAATTCTACTGAGATGTTTAGTTTTACCCAAGCGGCATACCTGATGGGGAAACAATGGGCATATCGCTAAAGAAGGACGTAGCATGTTCCCCTGGCAATAGCGTAGTGTTTGGGTTCAAATGGAGGGTGAAAACGGACCGTAAGTGAATGGCACTGTTCTCATTGCATTTTGGGCATTAGTACCGCATTGATGTCTTTGCAGAGACTTTGAAACTTTTCATTTGTCGTTTGAGGCCGTGGCACCACCAGAGCTGCTAGTTCCTCTGAATGGAGGATCTCTGTCCTGGCGGTTTCGGGTGTCGACTTGCTGTACCCTTCGTCTCCGTCTCCGTCTCTGCTTCTCATTCATCTTTATTAAAACAGAACCGCCGTGTGAAATCTGAAACCCGCAGTTTCTCTGCAGCCGATAGCTCCAGCGATAAGCAGCAATCTGGGGAAAATATGCAATCGCCCCCCCCACACACACACACACACACACACACTTTCCAAAACACGCTGAGTTTTGGGACAGTCCGATGCCGCTGCGTTTGTAAATATTCGGAGCGGTTTGCTCGCTTCGCTGCGCGGCGATGCTGAAAACTGGGGGCTCACGGTGACCCCCGTAAGCCGAGCAAACTGGGCCAACGGCTCAGAACTGGAGTCGGCGCCTGAAGAGTTTCAATAAGTTAAACCCGTTTGCATTTCGGTGAAAAAAAAATCCACCATGACCTCATTATACATCATTATAGCTAATTGTTCAGCGTTAATTTCCGTCGCCTTCCCTGGGTTCGATCGCGGCCCGCCGGTCTCTCTGCCTCTCCGCTTTCCCCTCTCCCCCTGCGCCCGTAATCCTCTCTGCACAGCGAGCGGCTCATGTTATGTAACCCGTCCTTTCCGGATCTTTCTCTGTACATTCCGTTCCAGCAAGCAGCTGTAACGCTGTGACCCTCGCAGAAACCCTCGGCTGCTATGTGCTGCAGGCCCCAGCGGTTGGGAATGTTCGGTTCAGCTTCTTACAGCCCCTTAATTGACAGGGTGTGGCAGCTTAATCAAAGTTGTGGGGCATATACAGTTTGCATAAACTTGGTTGCTTGACAAAACATAAAAACAACAAACATTAACTAATACTCATAAATTTTCATAAACAGTTTGCAGTGACGGGTGGAGTGACAGTGAGCATGGAGTCTGTGGAGTAAATGGATCATTGTTTCCATGTCCAAGCTGTATATTTTGAGTTGGCTTCTGGGAAATTGGTTAGCGGTAGGTCCTAGACCGGGGGGGTATTCCACAAAGCAGGATTTCTTGGTTAGCTGGATAACTTGTTGGATTTAGGGTAGTCGGGGTTAAATGGTATTATCTTCATTCACTTACATTTAACCCAGATAACCTTAAATCTGACAAGTTATCTGGCTAAGCAAGAAATCCTGCTTTGTGGAACACCCCCCAGGGCTATTCAAAGCACGGCCCGCAAGGTCTGAGCCCTGCTGATTTTCCACGCTTCCTTTACCTGTGAGTCATGTGTGAAGCCTCTGGCCAATCAGATTCAGTATTAAACTAACTACCTGGGAGAATTGAAAACATGGCCTGGACTTGGAATTGGTCCAGATGAAGAACCCTGTCCTAGACACTCTCCATATGAAGGACCTGGATCTCTTGAAGAGTCCCCCCCCCACCCGAACACTGGAGCTCTGTGAACGACCAGGAGAGACAGGGGACCAATCGGTGAGGCCTGTGATTGATGGTGCAGTGGGCTGGACCTTGGGTGTGGACTCAGAGTGTGGCCAACGTTGGCGCCAATGTAGCGAGGGTAGACGTGCTTGTCCTGGAGCCTGCTTGCTCCCCCGACACGTTGGGGCGACCTTTTACGTTTACACAACGTTATGTAAACGCTTGGCGAGCAGCTCTCTCCAAACGCTGCTCCCTGGCCGGGTTTCCTGGCTCGTTCCCGAATACTCAGCATGCGGCTTCCGTCCCCGCTGCAAGCAAATCTGATTGGCTGGCGTTCAGCGAAAGTTTGCACCGACCTGTGTGTGAACCCCCCTCCCCCTGAGCAGGGGGAAAAAAACCCCAGAAAAGCCCACCTCCAAGGGTGATCCGCGAGGCTGGAGCACAGCATGCAAAGCCTAGCTAAATGGCTGCAGAACCAGAGCGGAACGGATTAACTGGTCACGTTCGTGAGCCAGCCCGCGTCTCGAAGTGGCCACCGCAGACGGGCCGTTTTGATTAAGAGCCCTGGCTCGCACTCTCTAGAACATTCCAGTTGTAAACCGAACTCTTTAACGTTGCTGTGGCCTACCGGCCGCCTCGCCCAGCCTCGGGGGGGAGGAGACGGATGTTCTGGTCCCCTGGATGGACAGCATGTGTCTGGAGGAAGCTGGAAGGTAGAATCACAGTCCTCCTAGCCAAGGCCAGCACACAGGCTGTCCCCAAGGGGCTACTTTGGATGTCCCGCCACATTGTGGTTCATGGGTATTAGCGGAACGCTGTCCTTTTCCGGGCATTCAGTTTGCACAGCTAACTTCCACCTTGGAGCAAACTTTGCAATCGAGTTGAACAATCCAGCACGCCTGGCACTGCTTTAAAAATCTGGCACGTCGTGTGCCCAGGCTAACGCTAGGCTAACGCTAGTCTAACTCAGCACCACGGTGCCTTCTCATCTTTGTTTCCAATGTGTTGTTCTGAAGCCCTTTCTGTGTTGGCTTGGGCAGGAAGGTCCTGGATCGGTGCCACTCTCCTCACTGCCTGGGTCACGCCGACCCCAGAAGAACATTGTGTAAAGGCGCCATTTGTCACATTTCGGGTGGGGGCGATCACCGGCGTGGCACCGCCCCACTGGCTTTGTGACCCATGCCATGTGCCTCGGTGCGTTCATAGTGTCCTTTCTGAGTGTAAACAAACAGGGGAAGTGTTTTATCTGCAGGTTTTTCTCCTTGGGAACAGTGGGAAATGGCGTGAACAGGAAGCTGTAGCGGTTGGACCATCAAGGCCTGTCGCTGTCGCTGTTCTCACCTTTGAGCAGCGAGGTGACCCCAAGAAGCACGGGAACCACATCTCTGCTACACGCCGCTGTCTGTGGGCCTGGCAAAGGAAGGCCGCCATCTCAACAAAGTGAACCACGGTCAGGATCATTATAATAGGTTTGATTTGTCTGATGTACGTGTATTTCGTTAAGGCCAAGTTGAACTTAACAAACCAGTACTAATGTCACCATTGCTCAGAACGTAACGAGCAAGCAGTGTCCACAGAGGGTCTGCACACTGGTGCAATTGGTAGGGGCACAAACGTAACCACAGCGCCACCTGATGGTGTTAGCCAGGGCCATGTAAGAGGGGTCCGAGTCATTACCTGCCGCTCTGTTTTTCCAGAGAATCTCTGGTGGCTTGTATCCTGCGGCGTTTCTTCCCGTAACGAGCGATTTGTGAGACAAGCCCCAATGAATGAGCTCTATAATCACACAGAGTTTATAATTATCATAACTGTGGTTGTTTATGGCTTTAGCTGTGTATTCGTTTTGACAGAGTTTTGCGCTATTTTGTTTTGGTGCCTGCACTGGGCTGAAACATTGAAGAAAACACTGGAGAATAGGGGATCTTCGGCTTGGCCGTACTGGGAGGTTCATGTCCTTGTAGAATATAACTAGAAATCTGATTGGTCTACCTGTCTCTGCGTATTGCCCACATATATGTGGCTACGTATAAGGTACAGTGGTACCTTGGTATACATCCTTAATCCGTTCCAGATTCTTGGACTTATACTAAACAAGATGTATACCAAACAGGACGTACACCAAATGAATTTTTCCCATAAGAAGTAAAGGGGAAATGATTAATCCGTTCCCATGAAAGAAAAATCCTATTGTTATTGACATATTGTACATTGATGGGGTTGTATCAAATAATTTCAACACTGCTTAATGCTAAAATACATAAATACAAAAGCAATTAGACGAAATAAATTAAAGGAGAGTTATAGCGCGGGTTGTTCGCTGAATGGTAGCACTGACTGACACTTATGGGCATGGGCAGTCGCAGCTTTGACTCGAGAGAGGTAAACAAGGGTAGCGAGCGGCGTCGTGACTCATTTTCACCCATACAAGTTCTAGCACGCGAGTCGTATTCCAAAGGTTGTATACCAAGCAAAATTTATCACACCCAAACAGGACGTGTACCAAGTTGGACTTTTTCCAAATGAACGTATACCGAGGTGCTGCTGTATGTTGAAACACACCTACTAAACCTGGTAATTGGCTGGTGAGCGGGATAACTTGTGTTTCAGCAGGGAAATCTACAAACTCTGTCACAAACTGGCCATCCAGAACCAGAATTGGGGAACCCTGACATACATAGATTGTTAGGTAACGGTTATGTAAACCAGTGGGCAATTCCGTAGCTGTTTACATAATTCTAAATTTATCCCGGGTCTTGAATTATCAGCCTGTGTGTCTCAAATTTTTTTGTAGGAGTTTAGGATTTTGGAAGTTTATTGAGTAAATCATCACACCTTTTGTTAAACAAATGCCAGATGACTTGCTGAAGTCCATCTGCTTTCAATGATGTGTTCTGAATGCATGGATGCATGCGTGTTTGATTGTCTTCATAGGACACGCATGTATGTGTACGTCATTTGTTTGTTACCAGTATGGCATAGTGTTGGCCTTTGCAAGGTTAACTAGCTGGTTAGTCTCTCCCAGCGTGATGTGTGTGTGCTAACCTTCATCACCCCTCTCTTCCCATGTCTGTTACTAGCCAGTGTCCCTCATCTATTGGAGAATCCCCAGTCAACAGGTTAACCCCACAACAACCTACGAAAACACTGAACCATTTCCACCAGATTTAACAAGACTAGTTGCCCCCCTTTAACACTTTAGTTTTGTCACAAGTGGCTATTTTTACGATTCCTGTAATTTCCATATTTGAAAGGATTTTTCTCAGCAATGGTGGAAAACAAGATAAAATTCCAGTATGTTTGATTTTTGGTTAATAATGGAATAAAGGTGACACTCTAAAGGTTTTACATTGTATTTTTTGTTAAATAAGGCTCTTTAACGCCCACACCGATCACTCAGAATGGCCTGATTTAATCTGCACTACACGGCCAAGCATAAGTGTTATGAAATGCTTTTTTTTTACACAGCTTGTGGGAAGCACGTTTATTTCAGTACATTTTGTCAGTAACACATGACTTCCTTCCCAAGGATAACATTTGCCATCCTGAATTTACTGGTTACTGTTAGTAACAGGAAAATCCGGTGACATCACGGTATCCTGGAAAACAGCCCTGATGGTGGGATCGTCCGCTTGTTTTTAACCTCCGTGTGACACGAGCGCGAGTGGCTCTGCTGTGACCTCAATTATAAATGTGCTTCACAAAAAGAAAGTATTGGCTTCGGGCTGGAAAATAAACTCTGTCTTACACAATAATAAGAAATGGAGCCTCAGCCAGTTTCTGCCAGAGTGCGAGTTCTCATTTGGCTGTGCTGTTGGATGAACATGTTGCCAGCGCTTCCACATACGTACTTCAAGGTTTTACACGTCCTTGGTACTGTTTACATGCATTTGGTTTTGATTGGCTTACAACCATGCACAGCCCAATACCTCCCCCGCTTTTCTCGTTTTTATTTAATTTTGATTGGCTGTGAGCCACGCACGGCCCAATACCTCCCTGCCTCCTTACTTTTTATGTAATTTTGATTGGCTCTGAGCCATGTGTGGTCTGATACCTGCCCCACCTCCTTAGTTTCTATGTAATTTTGATTGAATGTAAGCCACCTAGACTCTGATACATCCATCACCTTCAAAGTTTTTTATTCGATTTTGATTGGCTGTGAGCCACGTAGAGTCTGATATTACCCCACCTCCTTGGTTTTTATTCAATTTCGATTGGCTGTGAGCCACGTAGAGTTTGAAATTACCCTACCTCCTTGGTTTTTATTCAATTTCTATTGGCTGTGAGCTCCGTAGGGTCTGATATTACCCCACCTCCTTGGTTTTTATTCAATTTTGATTGACTGTGAGCCACGTAGAGTCTGATATTACTCCACCTCCTTGGTTTTTATTCTATTTCTATTGGCTGTGAGCCCCGTAGAGTCTGATATTACCCCACCTCCTTGGTTTTTATTCAGTTTCGATTGGCTGTGAGCCCCGTAGCGTCTGATATTGCCCCACCTCCTTGGTTATTTAATTCTGAATCAGTGTGAGTCACATAGAATGTGACACCCATTCATCGAGTTGTGAAAATAGATACATATATTATCACATAGAGAAGCTAAAATGTCAGATAAATATATCACAACCTAATTTCACATTCTAGCAGAATCTTCCTTAAATGGCAACCTCCTCCCCCACACCCCTTGGGGGTAGTAAAATTTAAAACCATCTGTCAAGAAAGTGGCCTGACTTGGGTGATTCACTGTTGTGACAAAGGGCACATGACCCCCCCCCATTGCAGCAGAGAGTGACAAATCGATCCTCCAAGGCCTTTGAGCAAGTTTGTCTTATTGTGCTGCATTTTCCCATGGCGAGGGGGGGGTCATCACAGTAGCTGTTTGTATTTTCAAAATGACAAGATATCACCCCCCTACCCCCCAAGACAAACACATTGGTGATATGTTTCCGTAAATATTTTTTATTATGAGGAAAATCCACTGTCCTTCTGGACATTCTTTGCAGAACTGGGCATTCTGACGGCTCATGGGAACTGATTGCGTCATCCGAACCCAGCTGTAGTACTTATTTGGACCGCCAGGGGGAGCGCTCCACACTTTGCTATGGGAAACCAGAAGATGTGTTTTTTTTTCCGTCATGCACACAAGCATCTCCATGCATTTCCCCACTAATATTTAAAGTACTTTATTGCTGCATTGGCTGCTTTTCCAGGCTCTCACAGATGTTCTCTAAATATGTGCATGATTTAAAATTGTGCTGCGGCGGATTTGTTAACACGTTCACAGTTTGTTCTGTTTGTGCAGCAGTATGTTGGCGTCAAATTCAAACCTCACTCAACAGGAAAAATAAAAGAAGTTCTCCACTGCAGAGGACTGACACACACGCACATGTACGCACACAGCCATGTTCTTGTAAGAGCCTTGGGTATAACCTTGTGCCAGATCTAGTACAGAAATAATTTGAATTTAGCGCAGTACATGAATCCTGCCAGGATTCCATCAGGATTAACAAAACAGTCGTTAATTAATCCCTTTTAGAGGAGTCAACACACCATCAAGAAAATTACTCCAGAAAATATTATGACTTGTGATTAATTGTGAAAAACAAACCGTGAACATCGTGAACTGCATAAATGTGACAAAAACGGCCCTTCGCTCGCCTTCGGCCGAAGTGCGAGATGTGGCTACAGCCGTGCATGAGATATTAAGCGGGACACAGAGCTTCCACCCTGTAATGAATGCTGGGCCGTCTATGTACCTCCTTAAATTAGTTAGACTCACATGCTCATTGTAAACGGCTTGACGTCCGCGCTGCACGCCACATTTCACGAGCGCTGTCGAGGAAACGAACGGCGTCACGCACGTCGCGCCCCCCTTCTCACTGCGCCATGGCCCCGCACCGTGAATGTGGAGCAAAGTTGAAGCCACGACTAGAGGCAAAAAGAAGCGGGAGCTGAACGTGCTACTGTGCCAATCTGCAGTACTGCTCCCTGGTATGGCTGGGATTCTGGCTTGGCCACATTGTGTATAATTACTGAGGTCTATGTGGGTATATTATAGCTCTCCATGCCAAGCAAATGGAATCGTGCATCGCCTGCAGTGGATTATGGGTTATGAGGTTAAGTGAACAGGACTCCCTGGCATTCAGCATGATAGGTCAGGCTGCACCGTGGCAGAGTGGACATGTTAACTCTTTGGAAGGATGTTTAGCCATCCTGACCCCAGCGTGGCAAAATTTGCCTGCTTGTGAATAGTGATTTTTTTTCTTTTTACTGAAACAGGTAACGTCTTTCAGAGAGGAAGCAAGCTCTTCCTTTGAGGTCTGCAGTAGTTTCATTATAAAAGGCTGTGGTTTAAATAAAGCAAATGGTGCTGTTTAATGTCGTTCATTGCCTGGAAGTGAGGGCGTGGATACAGACTCTGTACCCATAAACTGGGGACTTCCGCCTCTCCATCACGGCAGCCAGACTTGGTATTTATCTTGTAGCTGTGAAATGTCACCTCATCGCAAACTTTCTGCCACATAAGTATCTTTCTGGGGCAGCAGGATGCATACTTGTTAAAGGCATGCAATGGTAGCCAGAAGGTTAGTAGTTCAAGTCCCCATGGTTGTTCACACCCTTGAGCACCTTAATTGCCCCAGTGAACAGATTAATGGGACAAATTAATACTGGTACGTTTTAGCGGTTTGTTCAGTATCATTTCGTATCATTTAAGGTTCTGATGGAGCTGAGCATCCATAGGCCTTCCTCAGAGAACCTCTTCCGATGTTCTTCATGCTTAAAGTGGGTTTATCTTCCTCAATGTCCTGCAGGGTCACTGGCAGCTTCGCACTCTCGCAGTGGGCGTGGTCTCGGTGCTGCTGTAATGTACCGTCCGTGAGTTTGTCGACTCACGTACAAAATGTCCTGCCCAGAAACTGTGTGTTCTCTGTTGCCATGCAGAGCATGATGTCACGCCGGATGGGTCATGAGACGAAGCTCCCACCCACTGCTATTCATGGCTCTGATCCAGCGCTCTTATTGGGGGACTGACTGGTGTCCACACAACAAAGTGAACAGGGTCGAGCTCGGGTGACAGTCAGTACTGTGACATGCTGTAACAGTTAACAGTTGTTGGCACGACACATTCTGGATGTTTGCATGATTATTACAGCATTTAACCTGGTGTGTCATTACATTAAGTTCACATTCGGGTCGTAGATATCCCTGCAATTTAAAAGTGCCGTCAGGCGCTGTGTTAGGTTGGGCGGGCAGCCTCTATGTCCATTTCAATCACAGCATTGGACGTCATGCACTTTAAATACATTGTTTTGTTTTTTTTTGCATTTCAGGCACAGCTGGACATTTTACTGAAGTAAATATGCTTAATTGTATTATTAATTGTTGCAGAAGAATTAATGTTTATGAAGCACACAGTACCATTTAATGGCCCATGGGTAAACACACAGCACTGTGAGGAGGCTCTAAGCATTATGGGTAAGCACACAGCATTTTGGAGTGGCCCTGAGCATTATGGGTAGGCACACAGAACCATGAAGAGGTCCTAAGAATTATGGGTAAGTGTACAGTTATCAATAGGCCCTAAGCATTATGGGTAGGTGAACAGAACAGTGGAGAGGCCCTAAGGATTATTCAATTCAATTCAATTCAATTTATTTTTATATAGCGCTTTTCACAACAAGGTTGCCCCAATGCGCTTTACA
>JAODJX010000049.1:5241462-5260938 GCA_026776945.1 Isichthys henryi | reverse complement strand
TGAATGGTGTGTGAGTGTGCCCTGCGATGGGCTGGCCCCCCATCCTGGGTTGTTCCCTGCCTCGAGCCCATTGCTTCTGGGATCGGCTCCGGACCCGCCGCGACCCAGTAGGATAAGCGGTTTGGAAAATGGATGGATGGATGGAGTTATAATGATTCTCTAGCATTATAAAGTGAACTTGCCAATAAGTTTGTAAGGAACACACTGGCAGCTGCAGAGTATTTGGTAACCCTGAAGATGCACCAGGTCACGCCTGACTCACACTAACCCTAACTCTGGCTCACTCTCGCCTCCGTCCATCACTGCTCAGAATACGGACATCTCCTTCAGTAAGGATCTGGGCACGTCTGGGAAGATTTTCCAATATCACGCTTTTACAGAAAAGAGACGTTCCCCAACATCTGGTCTGCTCCAGATTTTGAAAACATACAAGAGTCAGACTCAGACCCACAAGTTTTAAAACGTAATGTGACATGTCACATATCCTAATAATGCTTTAATTTAAGTGCAAGTGTTTACGTAACAAAGCTTATATGGTGTTTATGATTATATAAATCAGCACAAATTAATTTTTCAAGACATTAAATGCACGTCTCATATTACAACATATGCTGGGTTCATTGGCTAATGGTAGCGTTGGTCCTCTGTATGAATTATGACCCACTGAATACCCCTCAGCTTAAAAGATCCTAGAATTGACACCTTGAGGTCTGGGGTTCAAATCCCATACCTTCTGTGTGTGTGGGGGGGGGGGAGGGGTTGCATGTTCTCCCAGGGTTGCATGCATTTCCTTCTTGTGCTCCAGTTTCACCCCACAGTCCAAAGACATGCAGTTACGCAAATGAGTATGTCTAATTCCTCCTTATTGCGTGTGCCCTGTGATGAAATGCCATTTTACGGTAGGTTGAGGGTCTCTGTGACCCCATATTGGATCAGACCATTTAGCAGGATGGATGGGGGTGAGATTTAATGAACAGGCTGTTTTAATGAACAGGCTCTCTGAAAAGTAGACATTCAGGTAAAGATCACAGGGTGAATGCCCCTCCTTGATTTCAAGAGGTCTAAAATCTACCCCCCCCCCCTTAAATCGAACATGTGTATTATTTGTAAAATGTATATATAACACAATGATGGTTGTCTAGGTAATTCTTAGATCCACTTATATATTAATTCATAGAAGATCTTGCACAAGAACAATGAAAGAGGAAAAACCAGGATACCCACATACTACGCGTGTGACATTTTCAAAGGGATTCCTATGTTTTTCAAGCAAAGCAGAAGACGTTGACTTTTCTCAGTGCCTTGTATTTATTTAATGTGAAAGTCTGAAACAAAGTGCTTTGCAGCAAGGAGGTCTCTGTTACTCTTCCTGTCTTTGATCGTATAACTGTGACATGACTTTCCATTGCTCCCAAACATGGTGAAAGGTTATACCATGCAAGTCAAATTACTTGTTGACCCAAACTGTGTTGACTTTCAGTGGGAAGTTGCTGATATCTGTTTCACACAGACATAAACACCTTATTTTATTTTCCCAACCGTATCAGGCACACTGGCAGACAGCCATGTTTGTAATACTGCTTTGGGTCCTTCCCCGGCTCTTCGAAGCTTGCCAGAGGTCTTTCACATGAAGTGCAAGTGGTGAATATATTGAAATGCACATGTAGAGAGTTCTGGTAAAATTGGCAGTGCAACCGCAACACCAGCCAGGTCGCAGTGAGCTGAAGATGAGACTTACCAAAGGCAATGCCAGCTGATCTGCTCAAGACATCGCAGGGACTCTGCAAGCACCACGAGATCTCAAGGGATCTGTTCATGCGATTTTCAGATATATCTGCTAACTGACCAACATGAGCAATAATGTTCAGTGCTAGATGACCACCATCAGAAAAAATTCAGCTGCATTTTATTGCTTGTTAAAGGCAGCTTTAGTGGAAATTCATTAGCTAAATATAGCAATTTCGCAGGAGAGTGTAATAATCTATTACAATCAGATCAATGACTGTTTTAAGGTTTTGCTTGTCTGGTGCAAGGCCTAAGATCTACCTGCATTTAGTGGAGGAACCTTCCAGTATGTCCGTTAAGCCCGTGAGGTTTATAATGATTAGGCCGGTAACGACGTGAGATTGACACTTGACAGAAACGACGGCTGCTCTCCATGGACAGAGCCGCTTGGCTTTTATGGCTCTGTTTATAACTCAGCCTTGTCGAAAACAGGACCCAGCATGGGAGCACGCTGTGCCTCTCTGGATTTAGCTCAGCGCAGGCCCATAAAGGCTGTTATTACTGTCTGGTTTGTTCGGTGGGACAGAACAGGCTCTCCGGGGACATTTCCCAGAGATCACAGAATGTAGCGAATGGGCCAGGGGATGCGTAGTGTGGGGTCAGCCAGTCCCCGGAGCAATTGGGGTTAAGGGCCTTGCTCAAGGGCCCAATGTTGGGATCACTCTGCTGACCCAGGGATATGAACCAGCAACCTTATGAGTTCCAACCCACAGAACTGCCCCTCCCCAACAAATATATATTTCTTCTGTGATACTTTGTTGGTCTGTGCATAATTCCATAAACTGTATGTTATATAGTTTTGATGTCTTGATGTAGGGAAACCTTTGTATAGGTAAGTCTGTCCAAACTTTTGACTGGTACTCAGTGTTACATAATGGAGGATCAAGAAGCCCTAAAGAAGTGTGCCGGAGGTGGGTGAGGCGGGGCGGGGTTCGGGGCGGGGCGAGGTGGAGGGGTGACCGAAAACCTCCAGCAGGGCTGAGCTACACATGTGGACAGGCGGCTCCCCTGACACTGTGCAGAGCTCCTGGCACCATCTCATCCCATAATTAGGTGTTCCCTGGAGAAGGAGAAGCGTCACCACTCACAGTGACATTCAGATTCCTGCTGGTTTGGGGAAGAACGGACTGTGCTGGATTTCAAGGCGGACGCTTAAGCCATCCCAGGGTCACGGGCGTCAGGCCACGGAGCACACAGGAGGATAGCTGTAGGTCGTGTTTGGGACCGGCAGAAAAGCAGCATTAATTCAGGGCTTGGAGCTTTTATGCAGAAGTGGACTTTGCTTTTGAAATCGTTAGACTGTGTGTTGGCTTGTAGTCAGATGTGTTGCAGTCATCCAGAACAAAAGCATGATAAGACTTTCGAGGAAGGGGTGGCACGGTTGCGCGGTGGATACCAATGTTGGGTGTAAATCACGGAGATGGGGGCTGTAACCACCCCCCAATAATCAAAACCAGGCAATGCTACCCCCAGAACCCCTTAACATGGGTGGAGACCTCACCCCCTAAAATGCTCAACTCAAAGTTATACGCTTGGTTGCCTCACACCGCTGGGACACTGAGATCCTCCCTGACTCTGTGTGTGGAGCTGCATGTTCTGCCTCTGTCGTCATGGGGTTTCCTCCAATTTCTCACCACAGTCCACAAAAATATGTTAAGTTGCCAAATTGTCTGTAAGTGTGAAGGGTGTATGTGTTCTACAATGGCCTGGTGTCCCATATTGAGTTATTCCCTGCTGTAATCCTTCTGAGATAAGCTCTGTGACACTACAAAGGGAAAGTGAGCGTAGAGGATAAATGGATTTTAGAATGACATACACTCTCAGAAAAAAAGGATACCAGTCTGTACCTTTCAGGGTACAATAACTTGTCACTAACTGTAGGTAAATGTACGTTTTAGGATGCAGAAATGGACTAAGTGGAACATTTTTGTACCATTGATGGTACATTAATGTTGTTTGTACCTTGGGAATGTTCCTCTGAGTACATTTCTGTACCTTAAAAGGTAAAGTTACTTACAGCAAAAGGTACAATTGATAGACCCTTTAGGGTACAGCCTCAGTGACAAGCAAAGGTATATACTGGTACTCATTTTTTATGAGAGCGTACAGTACGATAAACTTAACTGTGATACAGATCTGACCAATGTGTCAATATGCGTAGAGAAGTAAATATTCTCATATATTGTTCATTCACTCTCAGAAAAAGGGTACAGTCCTGGTACAATTTTCTTCTCCAAGGTACAAGCAACATCAGTGTACTCTCAATGGTACAAAAATGACCCCGAGTCTATTTCTGTACCGTGTACCTTAAAAGGTATATTTACTTACTGCTTGGGTACAATGGGAAGACCCTTGAGGATACAGCCTCAGTGACTAGTAATTATACCCTCAAAGGTACAAATCCGCACTATTTTCTCACAGTGTTGGTTAGATAATTTCATATTTTCATTGCATATATTCATATGTTCAGATTTGAGATCTTAATTAAAACAGTAGGCAGACATCACCAAGTCAGATACCAAGAGTTTGTGTTGTTTGCCTTCTTCAAAATGCGTGTGGACTATACAAATGCCCACATGTGGACTGCGACGGTAAACGTTTCGGCTGCGCCCGGCTCAGGGGTTAAGGAGTCGGGAGCTCAGGGAGGTGTCTCGCAGGCGAAGGGGAGGAGGGTGCCCGCGAAAAAGGTGGAGTTGTCGCTGTGTCTTTCACCCCCACCCCACCCACCCAGTGTCGGGTTAGTAAACTGAGCGGGGGGTCCGGACGGATCAGCCCGTCCTACACGGGAATGTGAGCGGCGGACGCCAAGGAGCGCCTCTCTGACAGCGGCTCAGGGTGCACGGCGAAGCCGGACATCTACGCCTCCCTCCCCGAGTCTCCGCCTCCAGATCTGCCCTGCAGGGGTAAGTATTTCAGCACGTCGTTATCGTCGGTGCTTTTAATCATGATTATCTTGCAGACACGTGCAGCCTGTGCCTTAACTGCACGTTGATGAAACGTATTGCGGCTGGTGGGGGCTGGACGAAAACACATGGGGGGTGGATGATTTAAAAATACCTCTCCCCAGAGCGATAATATAACCTGTGTCAGGCCTGTTTGACTTTGAAACTAAACACAGATATGGAGGATTGAATTTAGTCCGGCCCCTCTTCTCACTTGGGCTGAAAGTGGCGAAGAAAAAGTCGGAGCGGTTTGACAAGCCGGACTGGGGATACAGACGCGTAAAGCCGCCGAGGTAAAGTGCGTGTTTGGGGGCATCACTTACGACCGGCATCAGCTGAGTGTTTTTGAATTATATTTACAAACTGAATTTAGCCAACAGGACCAACACCTGCGCAGATACGGCAGACAAATACATAATATAAACGTATGATGCTTATGTAGCCTGTGGATTTTGCACTTGGCTGGAAAAATGTTCCGCATATTTGACAGATGCATAACAAGTTAGTGGAGTTGACTAAACTTTGCGTTGCCGTCCTGCTGAGGGCTCGTTTCTTGGACCGTGTAAGACATTGCTGGTATTTAGAAACTCCGGGGAGGATAATCAGGAAAGGCAGAGTCGGGCTTTTAAATAAAAAGGTCAGATTCAATACGTACTAGTTATTTTTTTGCGTTTATTGCATGTTTTCTGTGGTTATAAGCACTAGTCATACAGCAAATAATCCTGAGACGATATGAAACACTGCCAAAAACACGCGACAGCCAGTACTAGTACTCAGTAACAAACATGTGTTTTACGCTTGATCTTTAAAGTAAGATTGTTCTGTGGCGTTTAGCCCTTGATGGGCTTTAAGTCCTCCGGTTAAAGTTCGAATTCATTAATCGTTTTATTTAAAAGGCGATGGCTTGTTTAAATCCCACAAATTTAACACATTCGGCGTGCCAAAAAAAGTAGTCTATTTTCCTTTGTGTTTGTATGTCCTCTTAAAATAGTATATACATTATTGTATAAATTGTACCACCCTTGGTTGAATTATTTGCTCGTATTATAGTGTTTGTCATGTCCGATTTGGCATCTTCTCTGTGTTTAAGCAAGTGTTGCTCCTTAAAACGCTGAGTTTGCCAAAAAAGCCCCCCGGCTTGGGACTGGTACCGGTACAATACCGAGCTTCCAGACTTAAAATCAAATGGCTATTTTTGTGTCGTTCTAGTTTTACCGATGGGAATGAAAGTCTGCCTGCTTTCCAGTTAATTTTATGTGAAGTAACGTTGACAGTCAGAGCTGATGGCGAAATTTAGTTTGAAATACCAAAGTTGCTGGTTTACCTTATAAAATCTGTTAAAATGCGTGTTAAACTTAGGAATGGACCTTACCCTAAGCTGTATTATAAACTCAACAAACAAACAATAACAAATGCCTGAAGTTGTGTGTGTTTGACCACGGACCACTTTTGTGTTTTTTAACCATCTTACAGCCAGGTGTGCATCAGTGTCCCGACGATTCCACAAGTACCCACCCCCGTCAGAAATCTGCAGAACTGCAGCCCCTAGACTAATTGTGTTTCCATGTGTATAAACATCTACCCTATTGTCTTCACAGAATTAGCCTTGCCGCCTTTCTCTCCTCCCCTGTAGGACTTTGTAAAAACAGATACGATTCCAGAGCCAGTTCCAAAATTGCCGGAGATATAAAAGTTACTGTGGACTAAAAGTCACACATCTCAGCTGTCATTTTGATTCTTATTGGCTAGCACCTCGCATAAATTTACATCTGATTAAGTCTGATGGAGCAGTAGTGTAGCAGAAAGGTAGCATGCATGTTTCCACGCTTCTCAAATGCATGGCCCTATTTGGCGAGAGCAGACATTAGTGAGGGGGTTTTGTGGTCAAACAGGAATGTCCATGCAGACACGGACCCTCCTAGGATTCCAGGCTCCTTCAACCATCTGTGGATGAAGGTACCTGGAGCTAGCCCATATCCTGATCTGCTTCTAAAAACACGGCTGTGTTTGAGCCCAAGAAGTTTCCATTGTTTGAGGTGCACTGGAACGTTATTTCTGTGATGATGGATGGCAAGGCCCATTACCAAGGTCTGCTGGGATTTGAGAGTCTTCTCGGAGTAGAACAGTCTCTCTAGTCGTAAGTCATTTGAAAATGAAAACACTCCATCGGCTTCTACTCATAACATACATAAGCTATCTCAAACACAGCTGTGTTAACTCTAGGTACAGACCAGCTGCTGCGAATCGGAGCATTTCTGTTGCTTCATTACAAAAGTGCCCTGAAAGCAGGACTTTGCTTCATCTTCTCCAAGAAGATCAGAATTGACTTCTGTCTTGTGCTGCTCAAGTGCTGTGTTTTGATTTTTGATTTTCAGTGGGTATTAAAGAGGGGCTCCTCTCTCTAGTAGGAACTTAGGTTTGTTCTGAATCCAGCAGCACTAACAGCCGGCCCCTAACCCTCATTCACAACAAGAACATGCTAGAAAGTGTCCATTTTGTAGCTCCAATGTCCAGTTGCAGGAAAAAAAAAAGTCCAGATCCACCATCTTTGGCTAGCCATTGTGCTCAGATTCGCACAATGTCCTGGAGGCTCTCCGAGAGGCGCTTACACATACAGACCTTACTCCTGGAATAGTAATAAGTTTGCTTCCAGTTGAAATGGCGGCTTGCTGCTCTCATGCTAACTCTTCTAGCTCTTTTCAGGTTGAGGCCCCAGCTCCAGACCATTTACCCATTGAAAGCTTTGGAATCAGAGCACAGGCTGCCAGGGCATAATCCTTTGTGCCCTGGATTAACCTTCTAAACCTCAGGCTGCACTGCTTTCCATGTGAACTAAAAGGTTACCTGGTATTTTTTTTTTTTTTTGTTCAATTTGTGCAACAAGTACAAGTTCAGCCTAGTGGCTGAAACATTCTGAGCTGCAGTGAGCATTGGGTTCAGTCTCCTCTCTTGTGGGGGCCGGGTGGGAAATCAGAAAGGTGAGCTGTGTGTCTAAGGAGCTTTTGGAGACCGTAGGCATGACCGGGACTTCATGGCTGGGGCAGCTGCAGGAACCTGGCACCAGCCTCCCCAGGAGAATTCCTCCAGTTCAGTCTCGCGGATGCAGAAAACACCCGACCGGCTGCTCTTTCGAGAGGCCTGAGTCTGGTGATTCTGAGGGTCACGGATTATATGCTGAGTGGTCTTCGAATAAACATGCACTCTGGGAACTCTGAAAAGAATGGAGCCAGACTGCCAGAACCGCAAGACCCATGAAGCGTTGAACCTAGAAGGTCATGTGCATGGTGAAGCAGAAGGTGAAGTCAAGGCCACCTCCCAGTCCTGCATCTCACACATCTGTTGCCTGAGATCCTTGTGTTGCTGAAGCTTCTGCCCTAGGAATGAGTGCCTTGTTAATCAGTCTCTGCACTCTGACCTCAGTCTACCTTCCGTTGCTGTTTCTTTCATAGTTTCCATGGAAGTTGGTGAAAGGTTCACGCAGTTAATCTGTTCTCCTGAAAGCTAGACGCCAGAAGTCTGTGGAATTTTTCTTTACAGTAGAAACAGGAAGTTAAATGACAATGGCATCCCGTCTTGGACTGAGGATCACTAGAAACACAATGTAGTAGCTGGTTTTGGTGTATTTTTTGTGATACTATGCTGCTCTTCTCTCTCTAACGTACAACTGAAATGTTGGCTTTCTGTTGACTAACGGGTGAAGCTCTCTCTCTTACTGCTGTGGCCGTCTCGCACTGAACATGCGGCTGAATCCTTTTCAACTGTTCCGTTCCTAGATCACTGTTTTTCTCCGCCTTGGCCTGGAATACGCAAAGCTGCTCATTTGGAGTAAGAGACGTGTCCGGTGCAGTCGGTGGAACGTAACGAGCGTAATTAACGGCCTCGGTAAGTTTGTATAACAAATGTGACCTAATTCTATGTTTCACAAGCATGGTGTTAATTCCATATAATAAGTAGAAAGTGTGTCAGTACTGAGGGAGGACTTTGTTGTCTTCTGTGACTACAGGACGATTCTGACTTCAGTGTGAGATGTTGGGGAGATGTAAGGAAATCACGGTGTCTTGGCATTCATGCTATGAAATTTGCTAACAGTGGCTGTGCAAACTTCTCGGTTTGCACCAACTGGGATCCTGGTGCGGGGGGGGGGGGGGAGACGACGAAAGAATTCACAAACATTTTAATGGGGAGGGAGAAAGATCCAAACATGATGTTACACTCTGCTGGATATCAGATGACGGAGGGTGAGTTGGGCAGCATGTGGGAGACCTCTGGATGCTGGTAGAGAATGGCTTCCACATTGTGTATCAGGTTACTGTTGTGTTTAAGGGGAAATCCTGTGCAGTTGGTTTAATTGGGACATTACTCAGGAAACGTGTCATGGTGAAGGGTGTTGCATTTTTACAGGTATTGACAAGTACAAGAGAACTTGGATGTTAATTGTCTTTATTTATACCCTTTTATAGCAGTTTGGCACTGGTCATTTTAGTGTTTTAACAAGGCAAAGTGCAGCTGGCAGCTGGGGCAAAGTAGGTAAACTTATCTGGTATCTTTATATAAGTGTTTAGCCTGTGTGGCCCTGTGTTTACAGAGGGCAGTGTGGTGTACATGCTAATATGCCCACAGCCTCAGCCCACGCATGTCTGCAAGACGGTGTCGCTTGCCACTGCGAAGTAATTTTTTGTTTTGTGGAGCTTACGGGTGTCTTGTTCATTTTACAGATTTTTTTTTTAATTCCATATGTCCCGCAGGACTATAAATAACTGGAGCTGGGGAATTTCTCTCACCCTGGAGGTAGTGTGTTAGCGTAGCGTGTTAGCGTAGCATCGAGCTCGCTGGAGGACAAGGGAGGTGGAGAGTGAGAGAGGCTCAGCCAAGAAGCCGCATTCACTTGCGAACAAGTTCATCAGTGAAAAACCAAGAACTGCCATTTTTACAACTTTTTTCCAGTTATAGGTGACAAACCTGAAGCATTACTTCAGTTTTTCTCTCTCTTTTTGTGAAATGGCAGCTTTGCTTGACTGCAATTGTTGTTTTGCATTTCAATCACTGTAGTGGGGAGTGGAGGAGTTACATGCACAGAGTAGCCCCCTGGGGACCATATGTCAGATGAGAAAGTGACCTTTTTCAAGGGGGTTCTGGGTTTAGGACTCTGACCCAGTTCCTGACACCCTAACTTTTTTTCAGCTGACTTCTTAAATTATTGCCCATAATTGAGTTTGAAATTAATCAGACCCCTTAACCTTATCAGAGCACGCATGACTGGGTTTGATTTATCGCAAGGTCATTCAGTTTTTAACTGCTGTCTCACATTCGGCAAAATGCTGAACACGAATTGTCCATATTTCAAAAGCTGGAGGTGTTTTCAGCACTGCCCCCTCCCACCCCCCACTACTCTGGTGCCATTTTTACAACACTAACATTCATTGGTGTTATACTTTTTTGAGTATAAAAATGAAGATGGACTCGTATTAGAGCTGGCACTAAAATATTTGGATTCTGTTTGTTGTGTTTAGTGCCTGTGCCCGTCCGTCTCTGCCTGTGCCCGTCTTGCGTGCTTGTGCGTGTGCGTGCGCCCCTGTGCGCAAAACATCAGGATGACTCTGCAGTGCTCGCTGCCACGTCCTGCCTTTTCACAGATGCCACCACTGTGGACGCACATGGCCCGCAAGCTCCTGCCTGTTTTCGTTACCCTGGGTATAGCTGTGAGTTTCATTTGCCCAAATTGACTGTTTGTAAGAGCGTAAACCATGGCTGTCCAGTGACCGGTCATGGCCAAGTAATCTTCTGTCCTGAGCGTTATGGATCTGGAAGCTGGAGAGGCAGCTCGAAGCTGCCCGACCCTTCGTCTTCTCAGTATCGCTCTGTCGCTCTAAGAAAGCCGAGAATAGCGGCCTCCTATTTTAAGCTTCTGCAGAGCTGCACGTGGTTTGTTTCCCTGGCCCCCTCCCCCGTATCAGTAAAGATGGGACAGCCAAATTGAAAAGAGCGATGAAAGGGTGTCTGCATTGGACCAGTCCACAGAACTGGTTAAGAGTGTGGCCATTTCTCTCCAGGAGGTAGATGACTAGGGCTGACACTGACTTCTCTGCCGGGGAGTCTCTTCGAAGGGAGGGACTACACCCTGTTTAAAATGACAAGCTTACAGCCAGTGTGCTCATCTCGGTTTGTCTGGCTGCTTGGCTGAAAAGTGCATTTGCCTAAATATACTCTCTGCATCCGTGCTCACTAAGAATAACAGGTTATAAAGCCGATGTCATGGTTGGTATTAATTGTCTCTCTCTTTTTTTGTTTATTATTTCTGCAGGTCTCTCTCTCTCCAGTTGAGAGTGAATGTTATTCTTGATTGGGCCACGGGTCGATCGCTGATCACATGGCTTTGGGTGGATGTTCAGATTATGACCCAAATTACCAGGTAGGATCACTGGGGGCCCCTCGCTTCGTTCTTCAACAATCTGGACTGTAGGGGGTGTCCATGTGGTAGGGCCACTTGCGGTGCCATTTCTTGGTTCAAAAGCTTGGTGTGGGTTTTTTTTTTTTACTGGGCCGATACTGGTGAATAGAGTTTCGAGCTAGACATAACACCCTGCAGGTTAAAACTCCCCATGTGCCCACAGGTGTGGGGCGGGACATAACCTGCAGCTCTGGAGGTGTGAAGTGATTTCTCCGCCCCTGGGTGTGTCTACTGAGACAGGGAGTTCTGATTGGTTCAACTCCTGTGGTTAATTTTAATGAAAGGATATTTCTCCCTCTGCAGTTATGCAACCGGGCATCCCAAAATCTCTGCAAGCACTGTAAACTCCTTAATGCCTCGTGGCTAGCCCTGTGATTGGCTGTCCCAAAGTCTCTGTAAACATTGTAAACTCAACGCCCGTGATTGGCCGTCTCGAAGTCACTGTAAACACTGTAAACTCTAACACACCAACTCGCCCTCCCAAAGCTGCAGTAAACACTGTAAACTCCTTAATGCCCCACGATTGGCTGCGCTTGCTTTCATGTGCCCATGTGCACACATACCGAGCAGAAAATGACCTAATTTTTTGCAGACTTGTATAACTCCAGGGAACGTTACAGAATTTTGGGCAGTGGTCCAGAATGTTCTTGGAAAAAGAAATTGGCTCCATGCCAAGACCCTTAAAGGGACCCTTCTGACAGGCGCCTTTAATGCTGTTGAGTTGGTCTTTTTTTTCTCCTTGACTGAATCAGCGTCCCCCCCCCCCCCCCCACTTCTTTCAATTTATTTTATTCTTTTGCTGTTTTTTTACAAAAGTATGCGCTCAGTCACACAAGCGATGTCTCCTTGGCCCTGATGGCTCATTGATGATCTGCGGATGCCTTGCTTACAAAATCCTCTGGACCTTTGAATGATTCTAAATTTAGCTGATCTCAAAGTAAATACCATGCAGTTAAATGCTTCCCACTCTCTCCCAGTACAGTGAAATATTTTAATAGGCTGATTTAGGAAAAATGTCCTGCTTCAGGGAGCTGCTTCTCTCTGAAACTCCTCTGCAGATTGCGGAAAGTGCCTCGGCGTGACTTGGTGCTGAGCTATGGATGTGGTATGGAAAAGACGTCGTTCAGCAAACTTTCATAGGCTGCGGTCGGTTAGGTTAAGGTAACATTTTAAAGGATGTTCAGACTGCCAGTAGAGGCTCAGAAGCATGGAGCTGCCTGAAGTCCTGGCCAGAGTGTTTCCCTTTTTGGATCCGAATCTCCTGGACTTGGGAAGCATTTATGAAAGTCGCCAACACCATGGTCTGTGCCGATCTGCGGTGTCAGTCACCGAAACAGCACTGATGAAAGCTAGGCACCTGAACTTGGTGTCCAGCACTGAAGGTGAATCACATTTCTGATTGAATGGAAGAGGACCAGGTATAGTGCGGTTAGGTTGAGCTCAAAGTCTGGTCCATCCATCCATCCATTCATCTATCTGTTCTCTTTAGCAGTGCTGGGTCTCAGTGACTCTGACCCTGGTGGAACAGGCTGGACAGGATGCCAGTCCATCACTGGACTCTAAGGGAGATTTTGAAATGGCAGGTAACTGCTTGTTTTTGAACAGTGGGGGGAGGGGATGGGAGGTGTGTAACCACAGCCCTGGAGGTGCGAGGCTGCTGTTTGTGCGTCGGACAGAAGATGTTGCTGTGTAAGTCTCTGAGGAGGCTTTAGGCGATGAGCACAACGCCCGTTGTGCGTAAGCACGCCCTGAAAGCCCCCGCCGGCCTTGCCTTTGTGCTGCGATAGCCATTATGGCCAGCCCTCCCTGGAAAGACTGCCTCTTTCTCAGAGCTGTAAATTTCTTTCTGGAGTTTTATAGCGGATCACTGGGAATCTCTGGCAATGCGAGATTCCTGGAAGCTCCTGCACTGTTCTTCGATTTCCTGGAAACTAGAAATTGAAAATGTGTTTTTATTATTTTTTTATATATATATATATATATATATATATATGTGTGTGTGTTTCTTTTTGGACTTTGGCTCGAGCTGTTTTTGATTTTGAGGACGTTTTAACGCCGGGACCTGACATGCCCACCATTGCGTTTCAGTAGATGCTTCTGGCCTGTCGTCCAAGAATCTCAGATTACAAAATAAGCTTAAAGAGATTAATACTGCACAGACACTATTTCTGTCCAGGTATAATGAAATGAATGCATGTAGATTTATCACGTTTTATGAGGCCTGACATCTTGGTTCCCTCTCTCTGTCCCTCTCTCTCTTTCTGTCTTTCTCTCTCTCTCTCTCTCTCCTCTCTCTCTCTCCGTAACTCTGATGCATGCTGAACCGCTCGCTGTCATTTTAACCCAGTGAAGCTCGTAAACTCGACTTGGACGGGCTCGAGCAGCGGCGTGCGGAGCATGGCCCAGATACGCCTTTCATATTTGTGTTGGCGGGGAGGTCGACGCGAGCAGATGGCTGTAGAGAGAACTCTCGGGGAGAGGGGGATGGCCCGGTCGCAGACCAGCTCGGCGGCAGTGCTGACCTGCACGTCCACAATGCCCATGGTTGCTGGTCAAAGGTCACACTGATCAGTCAATTGGGATGATAGAGCAGTGTCATAACTTACACGACAAGCCGTCATCTCCTATTATGACACTGATTTTGTTTCCATACAAATGTGACTTACTCCATTCAGTGAATATTATTATGTTAGTTTGATTCTAACTCATGTGGAACCATGAGTAAAAGTTTCTGACAAGTTAACCTTTGACCCAATGCTTCTCCTGACTTTGAACTCTGGCCACTCGAACGCCATGGAGCCATGGTCAAAAATTACCACATGAAGCGTACAAATCCCATGGTCCTGAGGCAGTGTAGTTACCAAGGTGTACCCTAGAAGGATTAGCTAAGGAATTAACTGCACCACTGTAGTATCGGTTTGCATCTCAATAGTTACTCTGTGTCGCCCTGTATTAGCCGATTTTAGCATGTGTAACCATCATGCAGACACGTAATGCAATTTGCTGGGATTTAGGTTAAGAATCAGCCTGGACGAAGTGAACATCCAGCAGAATGCCCATGGAGGCTAATCCTTTTAAGGCCTTTCTCCTCTCTGATCTCCCCCGGAGAAGTTATGCAAGATTGTGCAAAAGCTACCAGTATGAATTGGAGCCCTTACCCAGGCTAAAAATGTCATACTCTAGTGCCTGTGACTCACTGCTGGGCTTGACTGGCATTTGTCGCTGTTTGTGGGTAAATTTGTCACATACGGAATTAATAGAATCTTGCTTGCTGCAGAGTGGAGAGTGAAAGAGTGTCTGGATGTAGAGGAAAGAGGGGCCTCGGTCTCCATCTGGCCTGTTTGACCTACTTCACACGGCCCGGCCAAGAGGGTACAGATCTGAGGGGGGTTGGTCATGAGTGCCACAGTCACCATCTGCCGTTGGACCACATTCACCCTGAATGGTTTATACTTGTACAAGACACAAGTGGGACCATTGATCAGAGTTTTAGGACATTGGCACTGGAGAAGCCTGACGAGATTTTGTGTGGTTTTTTGACCTTGATATCACCCCCCCTCCAAAAAAAAGTGTTCATTTCCTGTGTTCCTCCACCCCACGCACTGCTTATTAATATTTAACTAACTGTTATGGCTGCACAAAATGTTTATTCCTGATTTCTCTCTAGTCAACGTGAATGTTGTTGCGAAAACACTGTTGAGAACTCGGGTAAGCTGTCTACTTGTGAGTTACACTATCAGGACCCCTGAGAGGCTGGGGAGCAGTGTGTTGGTGTCGCCTTCACCATTATCGGTGGGCGAAATGGGGCTTCCATCCCATCGTGGCAGGGGTCACATGTGCTGCCAAATACTGTCTGGTTGAACTCAAGGGCACTCAAGGTAAGCAACTAAAAAGAAGCTGCGTTGTTGATTGGACAGCACATTGTAAATCCCGCCCACCACGTCTCCTATCTCAGTAACTACCTTTGTGCCAGTTTGGATCATGTTCAGTCTTTGGTTAGTGTTTGCAGTTTGTCATCTCTCACTGTCTTTACCCTTATCTGAACTACGCAGGAACAACAAGGATGTGTTCATAAAACTGCCCTCTTTATGAATCGCAGTGCTCTGAGAAGTTACCTTGTCTCTGCAGGGTAGTGTGGACCACGCCTCCTCTCACCGACCTGCAGATCTCATTGGGCCCAGTTTTCAGCAGGCGTCCAATCGGAACTCCCCAAGTCACCAAGGTTGGTGTCCAGTGAATGTCAGGCTCTGCTCGTTTTCACTGTATTGTTTTTAGGTTCTTGCCACCACTTAGGCACTATGTTGTTTCCTGCATTGCAGTGTAGCCATGGCAACTTAATTTAGCTGCCGATGAAATCCCTTCCCTGCAGTTCCTGCTGAATCGAGGCTTCTCTGTCTGACGCAAACAGATTTTCATGTCAGCTAAACTGTAATTCCTCAGTATTTCTGTTTTATTGTATAGTGGGATGACATGGCAGGGACATCTATGATAATAAAAATGTTTCAGCCGAATCTTGAGCCACATCCGGATTGTAATTACCCTTAAAATTGTTTAAATATCGGCTTGTATTTGAGATTACTTTATGCTGGCAAGACAACAGAGAAATATATCCAGCTCTTGGAAAGTCTGAAGCGGGATGTGATGAAATGCGTGTTGGTCCTCAGCCAACAGGTCTCTGCACCTATACCCTTATTGTAATGTTTGTTTTCCCAACACAGGCGAAGGTGGCGCTGCTGGATAAACGTAGCACCTGTGCTCCCTGCTGCACTCATTCAGGCTCACAAGAATTTTACTTGCACAAAAAAAGGGCAGAACAAAAAATGATTTTTGAGAGAGAACCAATGAAACTGTAGAAGAGGCGGGTCCAAGCAACTACAGAAGGCGGGACCAACCAATCAGATGTCTTGGTCCAGCCTTCTGTAGTTGCTTGGACTCACCTGAAACAGGATGTGACAGCTGCCTTTCTGGGGACACGTGAAGGGTCCCGGACGCATCCAAGATGTATATAATATTAACTTAATCACTCTTAAAAATGTACTGGCTTCCCTGAAATGCACAAAACGCTGTGAGTCTGCCTTGGTGAGAAGTAAATTGGATGCGTGTGGTGGTCCCAGGAGCAGCTCCCGTTATTCCGACACTCCCAAAGATCCCTCCATACATGTACTCATGCCTGCATCGCTTATCTGATCAGGGCTGCAGTGGGGTTTGCTCAGTTTTCTGGACAGCAGTGAGTTTTTCACTGGAAATCCCATGTGCGAATGGCATCACGCGATTTCATGCTGAGAGTAGAAGATGTCCTAGATTATCGGTAAAGTCAGCGATGGTGACTGGGTTTGGAAGCCGATGGCTGCGAGGATTGCCGGTACCTTCTATTAAGACCTTCCTGCCACTGAGAGCTGGCCCCGCCCCATGTCGATCTTCTAGCCTCTTTTCTGGGTCAGTGTGATTTTTCTTGTGGAGAGCATCAGCACCTCAGCATTTTCCTTTACTTTCAGAAACATCCTCTTCATCCCATCGCTATGATCTTCATTGCATTGCCATGGCCTCCCCTCTTCTTTCCGTCGGTGTTGTGATTTAGGTAGCAGGAAACCTGAACTTTCAGGACCCGCACGCCGCCGCCCCCTGCTGTCCCTGAAACTTTATGCTCTATAACGAGATTGGTCATGGTCATGCTGGTTAAAGAGAGTCCCAGCTTCCTGCATATAAGAGGACCTGCTGTGTGTGTCTTTGTGTGAGGGTGTCTGTTTGTGTGTGCATGGGGGGGTGGGGGTGCTATCATCCAGGGTTTGACATTAAGCCCGCCCACTCGCCTGAGGTGAGTAATTTAGATTAAGGTTGAGTACAAAAAACTGAACCGTAGCCCACTGGGTAGTAAAAATTGCATGTCGGACTGCATTTTTTTACTCCGCTCCCCTGGTTGGTTCCAGCCCTGCCTGCCTCACCCCTGTTGCCTTGTTGCACCCTCAGCATCTTGGCTGAGAGGATGGATGTTCTAGAAACGTTTCCTTTGCCTCAGGACTACAGTCTGGCGCCTTTTGGGTGGGCTTAGGTAGCCGTGTGCCCAGAGTTCAAAATTCCGTCATTATCTCTCAACTTCCTTTCAGATAAGTTTTCTGATTTGTGATGTCTGCAGGAAGTGGGGGTTCTCTCATTTGATCTGGGGAGGTCGAGTCCATGTTGCTGTTGTGCAGAGTGCGGCCGAATGCAGATCTTCATAGGGTTTTCACACTTTTTTGTATTTGGTTTTTAGTGCCAGAAAGCGTTTAAAGTGTTCATTCAGAGTCTGTTTAGGCGTAGGGTTAGGGTTTGGCTTAGGGTCAGGGTGGGGAGGGTTAGGGTTAGGGTTTGGCTTAGGGTCAGGGTGGGGAGGCGGGGCATTCAGAGGTGAAATGGAATAGAACATTCTCATTGGTTCGGAATTTTAGCAAACTGTACTGTCACTCTCTTGTAGAACATAAACTCCAAACAGCATTTTTACAGCCTGACCCTCCTCGGCCAGCCTTGGTCGTTTAATTTTTCATTTTTATTTTCAGAATAAGTAATATGTAAGCCTTCGTGTGGCTGATGGTAGAATGTATGGCTGTTACTCCTGCAGAAACATGGATCCTGCGGGTCGACTCCCAGAGCGTGTCAGATTCTGCTGTTTCACATGGAATGCGCCGGAATGTGCCGGAATCGGTCGGAATGCGCGGTGTAGCAGGCCTCCCGGCTCGGCCCACATGCGGTGGGGGTCTCATCTCCAGCATGCTAGGAATGCCTTGTGTGGCCACACGCCGTTCCGAGTTAAGCAGACGAAACAGTCTGCATTTCAAAGCATAGAACAATTCCATTGATCTTGATTATTTAAGGTCTTTCCCAGGGAACGGCGTGTTTGACAGTAATCCAGCACGACTTCGCATGTTCACCTACTCCTTCCTGGGACTGTAGTTCTTTAGTTTGTAAACACCCTCACATACACTTTTTTTTTTTTTTTCCCCCCTCATCTTCGGATGCTGACTGACAGCTTCACAAAATGCTTGTCAAGTCCCAGCGAGGCCGGGGGGGGGGGTGGGGTGGGGGCAGAGAGGAGCCACACGTGTGAGCTGCACCTGTAAACGCGGCTGTGCCAGCGTGTTCTCATGCCCACGTGGCATCTGGGCGAATGGGCAGTCTGGTTTACTCATTAAATGCCTGTTTAGATGACACTGCATTTATGCAATTAATATTTTTTCAGCTGTCGCATTACTGCTCATCGATTAGTTACTGCCTGTCAGGGTACAAAATACAAGATTGCATAATGTACTTCACGATGTCTGTTAATTGTATGGAATAAGAAGATTAATTTTTAATTTATGCAGCGGTTAAATATTAACTCATCCTGCTCCACCATGCTGGCCTTTAACAATGCTGGAGCCCACGGCACTCTGACCTTGGATTTATCTGTGCCAGTCTTCAGTTGTTCATTAATGGAGGTCTGAATTCCAGTCTGACCACTGAGTTGCCGTGTACATAAACTGGTTCTCGTCCCATCCCCAGTCCCCCAGTTGGACTGTAAACTGGCAGTGAGTAGGGTTGTCATGCAGTATCTCCAGCTGCCTGGTTTAGCTGGAGGGGAACCTGTAAAGTAGCCAATGGGAAGTGGCAGAAATTGATGATTGACAGTGCAGGTTGAGCCCGCCCCCTCACTGAACTCACTCACCTTGTTACGTCATGCTGTTTGGTCACCAGCAGTGATATTTCATAGTTGAACTTGCGAAGGACTGATTCCCTTGTTACGCCTGCGTACGTGTTGGGAAACCCTGTTATTCTACATCAGGGGTCACCAACAGTATAATCCCAATGACCAAATTGAATCAGCAATACAAAATACTTAGTCCACATTCAGTTGTTTCAGTTCAGATGCAGATCAGAGTCCACCAGGTTGATCACTGTAATATTAATGTTCAAGGAATGAATTTGTTAATCGTTCAAGAGCCTGTAAATTTATTCTGACAGTGAACCTGTAGCTGACCTATTAATGAATTTTGGTCTTGTAAATTATTATTATTTAATAATTATTGAGTTTGATTTAAAACCTGGAACTGGGCTTGTTTAGCTCCCAACTTCAGTCATCCAACAGGTGAAAGTTTCTGTTCTGGAAATGCTCCAGGTGCTCGCAGAATGGGCTTTTGGCGACACCTAGTGGTAAATTGTAAAGATGGTATCCCCTCTACTGAATTTGTGGTTTTGGACTGCTGTTCACGTTCATCCATCCATCCATCCATCCATCCATTTTCCAAACCGCTGTTCCTACTGGGTCGCGGGGGGTCCGGAGCCTATCCC
>JAODJX010000049.1:5229963-5241362 GCA_026776945.1 Isichthys henryi | reverse complement strand
CCAGGCGGAGACTCGAACCCGGGTCCCAGAGGTGTGAGGCAATAGTGCTAACCACTGCACCACCATGCCACCCCCCTGTTCAC
Organism: Isichthys henryi; assembly: GCA_026776945.1. Lineage (NCBI taxonomy): Eukaryota > Metazoa > Chordata > Actinopteri > Osteoglossiformes > Mormyridae > Isichthys > Isichthys henryi. Next base: position 5,241,279 of record JAODJX010000049.1, on the reverse strand, counting down.
GTTCAGTGTCTCCTTATTTTTCCCATCGGAAATCTTGTTTAGCGAGGTGCACAAACCTTAAAATGATTCACACAAAAATACTGAATGGTTCTAAGTGCATGTGAACTTTATTTACTGATTTTAATGTTTTATTATTGTTGCGTGTTAGCGAATGTTCCCCTCGCGCTCTCCAGTTGGCTTGAGGCGGCGGACGGCTTTCCTGGTAGAGCTGAGTACGAGAACTTCTCAGAAAAATGATTCGCCGCGCTGGTGTTGATGGCTGATAATTTGCTTCAGGAATGTCCATGTTCCTCAGTTTCAGAGATTCCTTTTTGGGTAGAAGTTGCTTTTGCAGAAACTCCAGTTGCATGCTGCTTTTCCTCTATGAACACCCCTTAATGCGGGGGGGGGCGGCTTTCCCGATGGTGCAGGGAGACGCTGCTATGTTTGTTTCGTGTTCAGCACGACGGAGCTGCGTTTTATCTCCTGCCTTGTGTGAAGAATGACTTTTTTAAGCGAACGTTGAGTAAGTCTCTTCACCGAGATGACCCTCAACCTCAGGCCAACAATAACCAAGCCTTATGAGACTGGAACGTCTGGGAAACCTGGGCTGGTACGCGAACCAAACGTGAGAATTAGTATCTGTCAAGATCAGCAACCCCCTCCCCCAGGGTCCCGCGTAAAGAAACACCATTTTCAGTGCTTCAGCGAGTACGATTTCACCTAAGTGCACTTTTCTGCTCCATTCCATCTCTGTTCTGCCTCAAAGGAAAACTGAGGCGTGTTGCGTCCTTTTCACCCACAAATGCCCGGATGGTCGGGGAAACGTCCCGCCTTCGGCTCGTTTACCAGATAATTTTGGATGTGGCCTTTCGTGACCCGCCTGTGCTGCTGAGATGTTGAGGTGTGGCACTCCGCAGGGAGCACAGAATTCCATGGCCTTATTTCACGTTTTTTTTTTTGTTGCTGCAAGGCTTCTAACGTCCCATTTTTTCTGGTCTGTATCTGCCCCCAACACAAGCAGGCTTGGGTTTGGTATCGGGGAGGGCATTCCAAACCATAAAACTTTCTGTTCCCATGTTAGTGAATGGTGTCAGAAGCAATAAACCCATTTCACTTTGCTGTTGTGCATGTATGATTTTTGTTTTTCATGAAGAAAAAGCTGTTTTGTCTTATGTGAACATACCCTGTGTATTCTAACTGAGAGGGCAGTGACTGGCTGACCGTGAGCCAGAACGTACCCTCATACTAGCACATGCCAGCACTACCTGAAGGTTTCCTGTAAGCTACCTGTGATCTATCAATTGATTCCTTGTCTACTCTTAAGATCATTCTAAGTTACATTTGGATTAGTTGGTAGGTTGTCTGTAGTCTACCTGTAGGTAACTTGTATTGTACCTGTAGCCAATTTGTAGTTTACCTGCATGTAATCCATCGGTAGCTTGTAGATTACCTGTATGCTTCTTGTATGTAACTTGTAGCCTACCTTTGGGCTACTTGTAGGTAATTTGCAGTCTACCTATAGGCTACCTGTATGTAACCTGTCAGATCTCTGTACTTAGGTTGTAGGCTACCTGTAGTTTTATTTGTAGACTCCTTGCATAGTACCTGTAACTCTGGGCCCCCATTCTTGTCTCACAGAGGACGATGTGGACTTGGAGGCCCTAGTAAACGACATGAACTCCTCCTTCGAGAGTCTGTACTCCACAACTAGCATGCCGTCCGACTCTGTCCCCTTGATCCATAACGGGCAGCTGCAGCGGAGCCCTGGCCCACGGCCCGGCCTGGCCCCTTCCTCCAGGCAGGGAGTCTGCCGCTCCCAGCCCATGCACATCCTGGCTGTCAGGTAAAGCTGTATCCTGTCAGCCCCCACCCCATAACTGTCAATGCCTCCCCTCTGTATGCGGTGCTGCTTTCTTAATGGTGACGACATTCTCTGTCACTTAGGGTGCCTTGCCATTGCATCAAGTATTGTACTTTTGGTACTTCAAGCTGTTGGTTTTCCACTGGTATACAAACTGGTTCTGGTGCCGAATGATGTCATAACATGAGGCGAGGTATTTAAAAAAAATGGCTGTAGTATATTATAGGGCTGGGAAATGTGCAATGTTAATACCAACATCGCTTGTTATGTACATGTAATTCTTACATCTCTAGGCAGCTAGATTGAAATGGGGCTTTTTCATACTGTTACTGATATTATTGCACTGGGGGTTTGTTTCACCAAAACATTTTTACTTGTCATAAGAAACAAAATGTAGCAATCATTCTAATTTTTTAAATTTTATTCCATTTCAAGATTACCTAAGTATATGTTTTTCGAAGATCATTTTCAGGTTTATCAGCACTGTTTTTACATGAGGGCTACATGCATATTGAGAAAATCATAATCAATTTCATCCTTGCTGTTTCAATCACTCCCGATGGGTTTGTGAAATTTTATTTTGAATTCATTTCAGCAAATTTTGCAGCAAAATCATGATATTTGAAAAATTTCCAATATCATGTAGCTGGAGTATAGCAAATATTATTTATTTCTTGTCATGCTGTCCAGATTCTTCCGAATTACTCTGATTCTTCCAGATTACAATAAAGCATTGAGTCGTTATTTGTCCATGCGTACATTTATTGTTGTTGTTTTCTGAGTTAGTGACTTTTTTCAAGACGGCAGTTGTAGTGTGTGTGTGTGTGTGTGTGTGTGTGTGTGTGTGTTTTTTTCATATATATATATATATAACCAATTGACCATTTCCACGTTCCACCGCAAAGTACCAAAGTAATAAAGCAAACCCCAGCTAGTTTGGTACTTTGGATACTAGAACTTTGAGTATGGTATTCGACCGGAAGTTCATGGAAAAGGGACAGTACAGATAGTGCTGTGTGCACTTGCATCTCTGTCAGAAATGCTGACATTGACAATTGCCAAAATGTGTAATGAACTTGGACATCTTTGTCACCCCCTGCAGGAGGCTTCAGGAAGAGGAGCTGCGGACATCCTCCCTCCCGGCTATCCCTAACCCATTCCCTGAGCTGTGCAGCCCAGCCAGTTCCCCCGTGCTGAACCCCGGGTCCCTGCCCCAGTGTCAGCCCTCTGGCACATACGTAAGCTCCGGATCTCTTCCCAACGGGACCCAGACTAGCCTCTGTCTGGGCTGCGGCTCTCACTGGTCGTTTAATGGGTCTTAGACTCTCATCACGGTCATGGATCACTACAAGTCCGTCCTCTTTTGCCAGAGTTTCTTGTGGGCTTGTTTGCACATGGTTTTGTGTCCCCTCTCTCCTTCTGTACCTGATAGCTGGCTGGGGCATTAATGAATCCAAAGCCCACAAGCTGTGTGGTTTAATCACCACTTTTTTTTTTTTTCATGTTAAGCAACAGCCGATCAAGACAGTGTGTGTCTGTGACACCCTGTTTGTACTCCTGTGTGCGTCTTTGAGAACCTGTTTGTATACCTGTGTGCACACCTGTGTGTGAGCGCGCTGGTGTTCAAAAGGTTTCTCCATGTAAATGTCTAGTAGTGTGTGTGGGTACCACATGTTTTTAAAAACGCCCTGAAGTAAAGCAGGTTGACGCCTGGACTTTGCTCATCCTGAACATGCGAAGACGCTCGACCCCCTTTAGTTTTACCTTTTTTTTTTTTTTTTTTTAAATTCTCCTATTTGGCATCTTGTTCCATCAGAAATTGACACGGTGCTACTTTGGCATATAACACTAAGTCCAGCAAAGTCCTCAGATAGATGGGTGGATGGACGGGCAGGTAGAGCCGGATGGAAAAGAGACAGGTGAACTGGTGCCAGAGGTCCCTGACTGGCAGCGTGGCCCGACTTTGAGACCCATCCCAGACTGCTGCAGACCAGACTGGATTAGTCTGTGTTTCCTTGCATGTCTTCTTAGGAATCCTCTCGGGATTTTCACTCCTCATTCCCTGTCCGAGCCTCTGGCATGCGGTGACTTCCAAGAGCACCGCAGACTCTGCTCCTCATTTTCCCGTCCCGCGTCTGTCCTTTTCACCTTCCCTACGGGAATGTTTTCCGTTGTGGTTTGGAGGCCCGGATGAAGGCTGCACTGTCCCCGATCAAAGCTCTCGGCGGTGACGTGACATTCCCGGGTGGGCGGCCTCCTCTGCGCGAGCAGAATGCTTCCGTCGAGACATTTTTCTCCTGACAGGGACTGTTTTGTGCTGTCATAGCTAATGAGTAAGACCATGTCTGGTCTTCAGACTCCACCCATATTTTTAGTATTACACCGTCTGAATGGAGCAGACTGCAGCTTTTTATTTTAAATGTCACACTTGGTTGCTGTGACTGTAAAGTGAGCCAGTGAAGTGCTTCTGCAGGGTGACCTCCTACGTAGGGAATTCTTCCTTTACTTTTAAGTGTCTTTGACGTTCTGCTGTGTCTTCGCTGTACATGGTTGTTTTCCATAAGGTTGTGACCAATGCGATTCGGCACCAGGCCCAGTCCGTTTCCGGGAAGCCAGTGAAGGCACGTCTCGATGCTGAGCTGTGCGTCTGGGCCGTGGTTGCATGACCGTCCCGCGATTCGTTTCCCTCCCCCAGGCACGTCTCTGAGTGGTCTCTTGTTTATTTCTTTGCCTCCCTCCATCCCCTCCCACCCCCACCAATCCACATGCAAGCAATCTGGCTCAGGATTAGAAATCCCTGCAATCAAATGACAGGCCCATCCCACACTGGACTCCCATCTCCTTTTTGCAAAGTTCTCCCCGAGCTGTCAGCCTTTTGGACATACCCTCCATAACGGATGCGGACATTTCAGGTCCAGAAAGGAAAAATCCAAACCAGGATTTTGTTTCAACCAAACAGCTGAGTCCTCTGTGACTGTGGCTCTTTATGCTCAACTGGTTGGTTGAAACAAAATCCTGGTTTGGATTTTAACTTTCTGGACCTGAAATGTCTGCCTCTGTCCATAACCCACCCACGGCTGTCTGTGACTCTCCAGTGTCCTGGGTCTATCTTCCCATCATCCTATCTAATGTACATGGGCATTTTGCTGGAAACTCCTCTCCATCTCCACAACTTCATCCCGTTCTCTGTTCTTGCCAATATCCTTTATGCATGGGCATAAAATATGAACCGCCCCCCCGAGGAATCAAAACCAGCCAATACACCCCCCTGGACCCCCCTTAAATGGGTGAAGGCCTCATCCCTAAGTTATGCCCTTGCCCCCATGACTCTGTGTCCCCTAAGCCCAAGCTACCATTTTCACACTGTCGTCATTTCCTTGCCTCATTTGGGTTGGCTTGGGTGCTGGTTTTCCAGTAAGAAGTTAGTCGTGCCACTGGCTCTGCAGTCTTGCTGTAGAATTTATGGATAATTAGCCACTAATGAGTGTGATTAAGGCAGAATAATGGGCTAGAGTGAGAGAGAGCAGGTGCGTGGCACAGCCTGGTCTACAGCCTGGGCCGGGGTTTCTAGCCCAGAACCTGCATAACATCCCTGATTCTCGCACTTAATTTTTCATACTTGAGCTTGCGTGGCCTCTGCAGACCTTGTCCTTCAGTATGGGAAGGTATCAGGAATGTAAACGTCCCAGAAGGGCACAGCACCTTGTTTATAGCTGCTGATGCCATTTCAGCTGTTGCGGACCTTGTTACCTATAAACCATAACTCAGGCTCCAGCTGTTGTGTTCAGACACTGTATTTGCTCACGTCAGGACAACATGCCCATGGACGCAGGCAGTCAGAGATACGTTTGACCTTGAGATGCACAGTAAATAAAGGGCCCCTTTGCATGTTTACTGAAGATCTGACCCTCGGTAATAAACTACTGTGCAGGGGATGGCTAAACTACATCAGCCTGCCTTTTCATCTGGTACTAATTGGTCTTTATCAGTGTTTCCCAACCCGGCCCTCAGGGACCCACAGATGGTGCACATTTTTTTTTTTTGCTTCCTCCCAATTACCTGTCAGGGGGTTCCCACTTTGCAGGAGCAAAAATGTGGACCCACTGCGGGTCCCCAAGGACTGGTTTGGGAAACACTGGTCTTAAGAAGTGATCCACTTTTGTAATGAAGGGATTGAAAGGTGCAGTGATTAGTGGCAATGGTAGCCTCGATATCACCGGAGTACAAATACATCCTGACATAACTAACGCTAGTGAGTCATTGGTATGACGGGACATTTCAGGAGGTTCATTCTTGGCTTCTGTTCCCTCCAGCCACTGAACCGTCTCACTCCTGCCGTTGCTTCTCAGCTTGAGCGTTGTAGGTATTACATCAGACTTGGGTTTCCCCCTGGAGGGTCGTTTGGGGGAAACCCCTATCGTGGTGTGTGACTCATACTTCTGAGTGGTATTCTTCCTACCATATGTGATCCCAGTGATTCGTGCATGAAAAATCTTCTTTCCTTGTTGGTTTTTATTTGTGTGTGTGCGTGTGTGTCTGTCTGTGTGGATTAGGGTTATATTGCATTGGATGACATTTGGTCCCCACAATGTAATAAAAAGGTGTTTTATGATATTGTGGGGACCATGTTTCCGGCCCGTACATTATTATCCCAGCCTGTTCCTCAGGGATCCACAGACAGGTCGTGTCTTTGCTCTCTCCCAGCTCCCTGCCAGACACTCCACATGGACTAGGGAACACTGCTGTAAATGGTTTCTTCTTCGCCGGCTGGCTTGTGTACTATTTGACAAAGATCTGCGTACTTTAACAAGCGTAATGATGCGGCACACAGGCCGACAAGCCCTCACTTCATTAATCCAGCTCCGTTTCCCAATTTGCTGTGTGGCAATACAGAACTTGTACATTCTGTTTTGGTATTTTCATTTCAGTGGCGTTAAGTAGTTTCTCCCAATATACCTCCTGCTAGAATGGGTTCGGCTACTGGTTGTCGTGGAAACAACGAATAAGAGTTGCATTGATGAAGATTGGAGATGTAAGGTCTTCGGTTGGCATGAGAACTTTTGGGCTTCAGAGTCTTGTTTTGAGCTTTGCAGGGTCTCGGTTTGGCTACAGATCTTCGGTGTGAGGGACGGACTCAGGATTACTGAAAGGGCAGTGAGTATGGAAGAGACCTTCTGAAATGTTCGCTCAGACGTGCCCTATCAGCATGGATTTGAAAAACCTGGGCCGAGTCCTGCAGCTTGGCAGAAAATCACAGCAGCCAGGGCCTGGCTGTACCGAAATCAGGGTACGAACTGGTCACCCTTGGGCAAATGTCCCTGGAACACGACACGGTTACGCAACGAACGTGCTGCTCGTCTGAAGCATGGTGAGATGTTTTGACTATGTGGGAAGTACAGTGTAGTAGAAAAGCCCAGATATCATTGCCCGTGTTGGCCACGGGGCAAAGAAAATCTGTTTGGGCAGCGGCCAGAGTTTCTCCACCTTTCTGACATAATCTTTCTCTGCCAATGTTGCCGTAAATTCTTGAGAATCCAGACAACCTGGGAAAAGGAAGGAACCCAGAAAAGGGTCTTGGCCCTGGCGTTTAACCATGTGGATAGGAAGGGCAGATTCCCATCCAGGTGTACGGATACGTGTCTGTTGCCATGGAGAACAGGCCGTGGGGGGTGGGGGAATGCTGCGAGTCCACCCGTAGGCTGCTGACCTTTGTGTCTGCCACCCCTTAGAAGATGCAGATGTCACGAAATAGCTCTGCCTGTATCTCGCTTTACCTCCAGGTTAAAATACTCCCCTTTGGATGTTATGTCTCCAGCCTCGAACCTGATGTTTTATGCATATTTATGAATAGCACTCTCCAGGTTGGTGCAGACTGTTCCGGAAAATCCAAACAATGAAAGTGTGTCATCCAGTGCACTTCTCCATTGCCTGGGCTTTGGGTTCTTTTTCTGTCGGGCAAAGGTTTCTGCGGATGGGAGGTTTGCGGGTGAGGGATGCATGGCATGCACTCGGCTGTGCCGGGGGGGGGGGATGCATGGCATGCACTCGGCTGTGCCGGGGGAGTTTTTTAAATCCCCATTTACACCATAAAAGCTACATCAGGAGAACGAACGGTTGCTAAATAAACAGACTGCAAAGCGTGATGTGCTCTGTTGGGGGTTTGATTGATGAGTTCGTTAGTGGGAGAGCTTCACGCCAAGGCGGTAATTGCGGCCATGATGAATGCGCTGGCGGCTGGGCTCCCCCCCCGTTTCGGGGTCTCTCCTTCCTGTTGCCACGCAGGTGTCCTCCCCACATCAGAGTATCCCTGAGTACCCCTCTGCTTATTATAAGCCTTAATGCTGTGCCCGCCCCCGCCCCAAACAAAACCCTCTGTCCTATTTATTTGTATATTTTTAGCTCCTTTGCTGTTTAAACAGGCTGCAGGCCTGACAAATGGTTGTGGGGGTCGCTCCAGTCCTCCACAGTTGCATTGTATGCACGAGTGGGGGCGGTGAAGCCTTTTCTGTTTCTGCAAATGTGCTCAGACACGCCCAGTGACTCCGCAGCCAAAGTGCATTATGGGAAATCCTCCTCTTCAAATGAGCCCAGTGTTAGTACAGAAACGAGCATGCCAAACATGCAAATGTAATTAAACGAGGCATAAAGGACCTTCCAATGAACAGCCTTCACCCCCGCCTCCCTTCAAGAGAAATGTGTATGTGACTTTTCCGGAACACTCCAGACATTTGACCAGCATTGAGAACCGTCTTGAGCACCGAGCTTGTGCTGTCAGCTGATCCTAATTAAGTGAGCGGAGAGCTCAGACTGCAGTCCCGGTCTGCACTGATGGTCCGGTGCTCTCTAAACCCTCCCAGCACAGCACAATTCCTTTCTACCTCTGTCTGGCTTTAGTTACCATTCGGCTTTGTCCCATGGTTTGATTTTACTAGTGCAAACTACAGTAGCTGAATTTTGGGGATGGCTTTATGGAACCATAGATCTGTTGGCAGTCAGCTTGCTGGTGGCTTTCCTAAACCCGGCCAGACCCTTGTTCTCTAAGCAAGTATAGCTTGGATAATAGTCTTCAGGGTGCCTCTGGTATACCCTGCGCTTGCGGGCACAGGAGGCCGCCCTGGATCCCGGGTGTGACAGCCCAGTCCACGGCACTGGATGTGTCTGCCTCTTAGTATTGTCTTGTAGTTCTCTTTTATTTCTCTGTAACTTTAAGTAATCTAGCTGGAATATGAGATGTGGGGTCTGTGCACGGAAAGTCTGAAATCGCCGCCCGTTTTGCTGTGCGCCACAACACGGACACTGGTTTCCTGTGGTCGGTTTAAAGCGGTTCCCCCTCCTTACAGCAGCCTTTGTCGGCATCAGTTTTCGGCTGTGGCATGACCGCGAGAAGGTCACCTGAAGGGCGTAATGATTCAGCTCCCCCTGGGGGAGTTGGGATGGACAGGAAAACCTCCCTCCTCCGGTTCCTGTTGCCATTTCTTTGGCCGCTTTTGTCGTCTTTCATGCCGTGAGCGGAGTAGCTCACCATTTGATGTCAGTGGTCATGGAAAGGGCGAGCGGGGACGGCTTACAGTGGGACTGGGTGAAATTTGCATAAGCACGTAACCTCCAGCTGAACTGTCTGTCAGTGATGTCTGCCCCTGAAACTTTTCTTCAGTCTTCAGCCATTTAATTACACTTTTGGGTGGTGGTGGAGGGGGGGGGGCAGTTCTAACGGCATGTTAAATTTGCCCCACTGTAGTCACTGGAGACCCCTACTGGTCAGCCGTGTGGTTCCAACAGCTGTGCTTCTCAATCCTTATTTCCACCTCCTCAACATGGTGTATTAGGTGAACATGGAGAGTTTGAATACCCCAGCTCTCCTGAAGCCTGTATGCCAGGGCAGCTCGTACTCAGGACTCATGTTCTTGTTTGTTTGGCGGATTTTATATTATGCACATCCAGAGCTCCACCCCCAGCTGCTGCCGGTCACCATTACATCATTCTGACATCTGGGTTCTCCTCTGGTTCTGCATGCTCCTGGACTGGCTAAGCAGATAGAGCTTAGTACGACTGGGGGACATCATACATTGACTGTGCCTCCCCCCCCTCCAACCACTCAGTGCCCATAGGACCTCTGTAAAAATAACACCCAGCCTATTGATCCAGCCCCCAGTGCGTGTGCCCAGTCCTGCCATCATTAATCTTTAAAGAGGCCGGCCTTTCAGTGCCAGACAACTCTTTGACTATGGCAGCCAGACACCCCAGGAGAGCGAGCCTGAGGGCAAACGGATGCCATGGCATGGCTCAGGATGGGCGATAAGGCACCGGCCACCCCTGCAGCGATCACCAGGGTGTTTGGGTGGTCATCTTCTCCAAACCCAGGTCTCCCGAGTGCTTGTCTTTGTTGTAGACGTGCTGTTGAATCTTAGATGAACCCAGGGCGTGATGCCTCTTCCAGGGGATGGTTGCCTTCATTGAGTTGCTGTGGTCTTCAGGGTTTAGACCTCTTTGGCAAGGGAGACGGCTGCTGGCTTTGTTTGTTTGTTTGTTTGTTTGTTTGTTTGAAAGTCCAGTGTCCTTAAGTGGGAACGCTGTAAACTCTGAGGTATGTGGGGGTGGGAAGCACTTGCGTCGTGTGTCTCTCTCTCTCTCTCTCACACACATGCACACACTCGCACACAGGCTTGAGTGGCCATCATACAGCCCCATTCCCAACTCCTGGCTGCCTCTCTGGGTCAGTCGCACCCCTGGGCCGGTGTGGTTTAGGGTTAACCATCTTGGACAGTGTCATTGATGGTTGACAGTAGCCAGGGGTTGGGGGTCTCTAAACCGGAAATAGAGCTGTCACTCTTGGGGATTTAAGTGCTACCCTTCCCCATCGCCCGTTTTTGGGTTGAGGATTGAAGTGCAACAGCCCCTCTACACTCTTTCCCACCTGTCCCCCCCAAACCTACTGTATGTTCTTGCAGCCCAGTACCAGTGAACATGTGCCGCAGGGTGTACTGGGCCCCCTGTTCTCTTTTCCCCACTCACCAGTGCCGCTGCTGCTCGGTACCGCATGACTCACATTCCTAGGAATCGGAGAAGACCGTGCAGAATCCTCCGGAAACTTTCCCGCTGACTGCAGTGTAGGAGACACCAGAGACTCTCCTGGGAGTGCGTAGGTGTGAAGTCAGACGTATTTAAGTGGCCGCGTGTGACCGTACAGGGAAATCATACACCCCCGCTTGTGGCTACACGCTAATGTAAAACTGCTTTACATACTAACGGCTTGCTGGCGTTACCGGCGGAACGGCGAGGAAAGCAAAGGTGAATCTGAACGTGTGTTTAGATATCATCGGCAGGTGGGTCACAGGCACATGGGTCTTTTCTGACTTTGGGATTTTTTTTCCGGACGCTTGAGGGGGGGGGCGGCTTCAAACACACAGGTTTATTCCATGTGCCCTTTAATGAGCTTTTTCCGTGTCGTGACTGATGTTTTTGGCAGAGAAGTT
>JAODJX010000049.1:5195916-5217522 GCA_026776945.1 Isichthys henryi | reverse complement strand
CCGTGTCTTTTTTTTTCACAACCGGGGTCCCCCCCCCCAAAAATTTTCCCCCCCCCCCCCCCCCCCCCCATGTCCCACTCACCTCACGGAGTCGGTGAGTAGTAGCTACTGGGTTTTCTGCCTCCCTTTTCAGTCCCTGCTCCCAGGTTTTTCCTGGATGTTGCCTTCAGACTGTCAAGCAATATTTAGATTTCGTTTGTATTCGTTGTTTTGTACTGGTGTAACCCTTGAATCACTTTGCTTTTAAAATTCCTGTTTTTGCATATAAACAGAATAAGCTATAATCTCCGAAGGAATCATTGCAAAGCTTTCTAAACACGGGCCTAATGATGACATTAGCAGAGCATTACTGTACTAATTGCAACCCATTCGATAAGACATTTTCCTTAATTGCTGTCTCGATCTCGAATCATTATTCTAATCTTTCTCGACGTACTGTAGTACCAAGCTGTGTTCTTAGAAGATGTGATGGCGGATTGACGACTGTTACTTTGCACTTTTTTCCCGATGGATCTTGCGCGTCTGTTCTCCGCGTTAGCAGGGTAGCGCGCAGACGCCGCTCCCGTTTTGCCAAAGTACACTGCTAAGGTGTGTCCCTGCACACTGACAAGCACTCTGCACCTTGCCAGCCCGTCAGCGGACAGCAGCTGGTCGCTCTTGTGCAATTATTTACCTGATGAGAAGACCTAGAAGGATCGGTGCAGGCAGGAGAAGCCTCGCGATCCGAATCGCCCTTGGCGTGTGTCAAAGAGACTTTTTGGTGATGTGTAAGAATACGCAGTCCTTAACCTTAAGACTTGAATCTCCCATCGTCGTGAGTTAAAAATGTCACCAGCCTTCCATCTTGTTTCCACACCAGTGTTCCCCATCCCAGGCTGGCCGAAGGTGTCCCCTTGAATTTGTGACGAGGGGCTAATGTCAGTGCCTAGAGAAAAAAAAAAAAAAAAACCATTCATACACTATCTGGGAAGCCTTTTCTCATCTTGCCTACTGGAGATGTTCTGTTGAAGCTCGTGCTGCGTTTTCCCCAGAATGTTCTCCACCTGTCGCGAGCCACTGCATGGGCTCCGTAACACTAAACACACCCGAGTAACACTTTCCCCGCTACTTTCGACAGATTTAATGCTTGTAGATATTGAGAGAGGTGTCGCTACACCGAAATACAAGTTAGATGTTGTCAATCTCCAAAGAAGTGCTGTATGTAGCGTTGGTCTTTTTCTGTTTCGGCTTTTTGTTTGTGGTTTTTCCCTTGAATCACGCTGAGCACTTTTGTTGCTTTCTGGGAGTGCTGTCACTCCGGGGCTTGTGTGCGATTGTATTTGGCCCCCGAACCTGTAGCTTGTCCTCGGTGTCCCTCGGTATTCTTCCACTTTATCTGCTTCTGGTCAGCTTTTCTGTGCTTTTAATGCGACCTTCGTAGAGCTTGTACTCATATTAATATATTGTGCATAAATCTATGGAAGAAAATTAGACGCAACACTGTATTTTAGGTTACGGATCACTCACTATTTGCTGCAGTTCTGTTCTTAATCATAACTGCATTCAAATGAAGACCTTTCTAGTGCTTTTTAAAATTTACTGTGCATATTTAGTTTTGCTTACCTTTTGTAAGAATATCTGAGACGTTTAAGCTGAATTTTAAAACTGGACTCGGTGCATGCTATGAAGTGGCTCATGGGAAAAAAGAAATGAACCTAAACCGGTGGATGACCCCCCTGGTCAAAAGTGGTTTTTTTTTTTTTTTTTTTTGCTTTTTGTCAAAATGCGATCTTGCTATATTGAAAATAAAATAGTGGGTATCTTTTCAAAATACAAGGGACTCGAACCCGGTGTCACATTGAGGTGCGTCTTGGGGCTGACACAATGCGGCGAGTTCATAGCTATTTGTGGCGTATCGTTTATGCATAGTTATCAGGTAGCGACATAGCGGGAGTGCAGGATGCCATACTTGTGTCCTACAAAATGATCATGAATGTAAAAGGGCTGCTCAGGGTTGGGATGGTGCCTGTTGGGAACTAGCCTTCAAATCGGCAAGATCGTCCCGAAGTCTTCTTAAGTCACGTCTGTGAAGAAACGCCAGGCAGTTAAGTTCATTGTTTTATATACAGTTATCGGTGTGTGCTGTATTACCGCAGTAATGTGGTGCCCTTAGCACAACGTGTGCCTCCTGTCACATCTCTCTCTGCACTAATGTACACCTGGCAGACCGACCAATCAGTGAATCTTTCTTAGCTCATATTTTAAATATCTTATCACAATGCAAGTTATAGTGACTGTCAAAGAAAACACATCCATGTATGTATTTCAGGGAGTGAAAAGCAGTAAAGTTATCTGTATTGATTTATAAGACATGACTCATCTATTCACAGTGGGCTTTGCTTCATTCTGTAAACGGCTGAATGGCAGATAAATCTCAATTGTAGCGTTTTCAGGTATTTTTGTACGGATAAGGGACTGATGTATTCTGTTTATTGTAAGTAGAATAAAACATTAATTCATTGCTATGAGTCTGAAGCTGTTTTGGTAAAACCTTGCTTGACTGTGTGGTTTAAGTCCAAAGCTTACCTGTATGAATCCCATTCCAGGCTCTTTAAGCACGGAGGTTTGCATGTTGAGTTGCCGTGGGATTCCTCCCACAGATCAATGGTGTGCAGCCTCCACACAGGTGTAGCAGTAACACCCTCAGCCTGTGTCTGTCTGTGTCAGTGTCCTGCATTAGACCAGCGATCCTGCCAAAACACAAGCAGTGGGATTATGGTGCGCTGTCAGTAGCTGACAGGCAGGGATTATCAGTGCAAGTTATTTCCACCCGTGGTGGGATTTGAAGCATCGGCTTCCCATCTCTCATGATTACAGGCCTGAGCACTGCTGCACACGGCTATTTGTTGAAGTATCGAGCTTGGATGGTTTAAACCCTCAACTGACATTTTTACTGGTCCCACTGTGGATGGAGGCCGTAGTTTGACCTGAATGCAAACACCAGCCGGTTTACAAAGAGACAAGCTGTCCGTAAATATGAGGAAATACTCTATGAAAGAGTCTTTACCATGAAATATTAAACACTGAACCATAGCTTTCATGTATGTTGCTAGATACAGTTAGACAAATATCACCAGTTACCACTGTTGTTTTACATTGTGTTTTAACTGTATTTCAAGCAAAGACAATAACAAGAATATAATATAAACTGATACATAATTTCATATAGCTTTTATTGATTATGTATTGATAATCACACTGACATTGAATATTATCAATAAAGCACTCTAAAACCACACTTTTATTTCATAGCCTAATTCAGAACGTTGCATACAATAATTACTAGTGTTGCATGATGAGATGAAGGTTATAGTGGATTCTGGCCATCATCATCACTTGAAGAATGAGTTATAGAACTATAGCTATGAAATTACTGACATCAACCTTGGCCAGTTGGCTCAGATGCAGGAACTTGTGTCCTGTATTCCAAATGTACGAGTATGTGATTGGAAAGATTGCATTACCGTCTGATCCTTGAGTTGCAAAGGTTCTTGCAGGTGCACAGCCTTGCATTTCTCGCCATGTATATGTGATCGTAATAATTAAAAATCAACTGGAATTTCTGTCTGTCTCATCCCTCATCTGAATGGTGGGAAATTACCCAGAATTTAACCCCCCCTGTCACTGATCCATCCCCATGATGTCCTACCAGCAGCTAGGAGGGAGCAGGAAGGTGGGCTTTCTGGCGTCCTGAAGAGCAGGTTTGTTAAACACTGATTTAGATGAAGGGTGAATACAAAAGGCCAGACTCCAGTCTGCTGGCTACACGTTTTTGCTGAACTAGTCCAGTTGACTAATAGCAAAATGTCAATAGTTCCTCCTCTGCCCACACTGGAGCATCAAAATCAGTCGAATTTTACTAAATCAAAGAAATAATGAGGGGTTACGAGCTCGAAGCACCTGTTTTATAAGACATTATTTTTATTATTATTATTATTATTATTATTAAGGGTCCAAAGCACAGTGCATTGGACCATTATTAAATTTGTTGGGATTTGGTGTTATTTTTCTTAACTGAATGGGCTGCCTAAAGCATAAGAGCTAGACTGAGCAGACTTGGCAGGAAGATATCAATTCCTACCCACTACTCAGACCGTCCCACCCAATCAGTCAGTCACTATGTTTCGGCCAAAATCTTCTGACCTGTTTAGTCCTACAGTCGAAATTCTTTTTTCTACAGATACAGGCAGCCATTCCGTACAACTTTCAGAGTGAAACTATTTATTAGTAGTAGTGGTAATAGTAGGGTAATTATTTTATTACTATTGTGTTAATATTTCATTATATAAAATGATACATATTTTTCAATAAGTTCTTAAAAATTAAGCAATAATAACATGAACAATCAATTCTTCACTTTTTGTGTGCTTGTTTAAGATGCGAGTCTCTGCAGGATGGAGTAGTGGACATATGTAAAGGGGGGGGGGGGGGGGATGTGCTTGTTTACACTTGCTGCCATACTTTATGTTGCGCTTTCTGCAAGTATGTGGGTGTTTCCGCCCACTTCGCCACACTCTATTCCTGTCCACAAGCCCAGAACATTTTTTCGACACACCCACTAACCTTTCAATACACCCAGTTCTCCAGCCTGCAGAGTCCTAGGCTGGGTCCGTTTTCAGACTCTGCATTTAAAGACCGAATGCGTCACAGTGGTCTAACAAGGCTTTCCCTATACGAAGGCTTCTTCAAATGCGACCTAGAAATGCATCCTTATATTGTCGAGTCTTGAAGTAGCCACCCGATGGATTCTTTGCAGCCCAACATATCCCAAGATTAATTGCACAGGGCAAAGGGGACATGTCCTGGCTAAGCAATGGAAGCAACAGTTTGAGATTCAATGGTAAGGGTGGGAACAGCTAGTGATGGCCAGACCGTCCCATTTGACAATGCTTTCCATGCAACTTTGAAAGACTGCAGCCTACAAAGGCTATGCCTCTCGACCTTAAAAAGCATGCAGCCCCTAAATTCAGATACAGCTCTGTAGTTGCCCACCCCCCATCAACTATTAAAAAATAGACCAAAGATGTTTCTTAATACCATGAAAGCAAAGATTATACTTGTGGTCTTGGAAAGACCGGTCCTGCTAACTTGGGGCGCATTCAATCATGGGATTGGTCTTGTTTGGTGAAAATGCAACCGATGTATCCTTGATACTTGGGACGGGGCAAGAACAACATCCGGGGATTTTTCCCGTCTTCTGTACTTCTCTTCTTAGCACTGGAAATGGTCTTCAGCAATGGAAGATAACATAAAACGGGAATAAAAGTATGCAAACTGCGAAACACCCCAGGTCTCAGCAGGCTGGGGTACTGGGCGTGTCGACAGTGTGGCAGTGGGTGGAACCATGCACATGCTTTCCATTATGCTTTCGGGAAGTATGGCAACAAATGTAAACAAGCATAGGACATGACTTACGCTTTATGAACAAATATGAATCTGACATTTCATTATTGATATCTGTTAATCGTAGTTATTGCCAGACCTAAATGACTGGTGAATATGTGGTTTCTGTCTGAAATAATAATAATGACACTATTGATTCCTGTGGAGAAGTTCTCTTTTTGACAGCTCCATCTTGCTCTCCATGACATGTTGGTGAGTGCAAGCCTGGCTGTGAAGGGCGGCCAACCTGCAGCGGCACCCATGCAGCTGGAAGGTTAAGGGCCTTATTTAAAGGCCCACAGACCTGACAATATTCCTGAAGCTGGACTTGAGCTAATTACCTTTTAATCATAGACACAATGGCTTAACCTGCCAATTCACACGCTGCCCCTACAACATTTATTGACAACATTTTTGGCCAGTAGAAATAATCCTTTTGCACACCATATGCGCCATTCGATATGCCCACTACCCCCACCTGCAGAGACTTGTGTCTTGGAGTGGGGGCACCAACAGTGATGCTCACCTAGGGCTGCATGTGCGATTCAACCAGCACTGACTGAAATTTTGTTTTTAAGAAATTTTAAAGGAAGAATTTTATGAAGCATCCCTGCCTCTTTTCTTGCTAAGAGCAATCTGCCCATGTCACTCCTTTTAGGCCTGGCACAGGTGGCACATTCTAATTGCATGAGTTGGCGCACTAAATTAATTAGGTTGTGGGAGCTGCAATCTGTCAAAGCGTCAGTTTCAAGAAACAGTCAAAAGCAAACTGAATTTTAAAAGCCAGTCACAATCGTCCTATATAGAGAGTTGTTTTATATGGACTTGGATTTAAGAATAAGTACCAGGCTAGAAATGGATACTTGTGTAATATACATGGACAATCATATTCTAGCTAAATGTTACAGGGTCAAAACCTATACTTTATCTTAAGCTTGATGTATGTAGCATTCTAGTAAAAGTACACTTTCCCCAGGCTCCATAGCACGATCCGATTAAATACATTTGGATTTTGTAAATGGAAAATGCTAGTCTAGTAATAAACAGTAAACTCGTGAAAAATGTGATGCTAATATTCACTTTGAATTTTTGTAAATTATTAAACGGTGTTTTTGAAGCAGCAAATCCTATCTACTAACAGTTCTGTCACTACAGCATCTGAGTTAACTGTGGATGTGAGCTGCACATGTGCCGGTACTCAAGGCCAGATACAAAAGCAAGTAAAAACTAATTACAAATTATTTTAAAATAACAGAAACTAAAAACTAACTAAAAGCAAGTCAAGTACAAAAAACGCATATGTGCAGTTCATGTGAGTGGCTTTGTCAGTGGCAATACAGAATTAAAGGTAATTAGCCATTTTATGAAAATTTATTCCAATACATGACATGGGTCTGAACTATGTATAATTGATAAGGGTGTAGTTTTGGCCGATGGTCTGGTTTTATTACTTGAATAGTTTAAAACTATAATAGTTCAACACGATTGACTCAGATCGGCAACGCATATGCAACTCAAATCCACGGTTAACTAAAATCCTCTAGTGACATGGGGGTTGCAGACGGTTCTAGATGCTGAGTGATTTCTATGCCTCAAGCCCATATATTACTAACGGGTCGTGACGAAGGAGACGCACCTGCGCACTGAGTATCCGGACGTCGTATCTGCACCGAACGTCACTTCCGTCTTTCTTTTGGTCTCCGGACTGCCATCATGGTGAGCGTGTGGGGGCCTTCGCCGGGTTAAAACCTTTATTTTTTGGGGCCATCCGGTCGGGTGCGGTATCTTGGTAAATGGCGATCGCGCAACATAATAGCATTGGGAGCTTTAGGCTGCTGGTTTCCCCCTGTGCTTGTGGCATATATCTGTGGAATTTATTGCCCGTCGCTGGGGCGATCTGGGCATCGTGTTTCTTAAAAACGCGACATTAGGTCGGCCTGGTTCCTGCTGCAGGCCTCGCTGTCTCATTCTCGGCTTTTAGTCCTAATTTTATTTTTACCTCATTTATTTATATATATATAAATGTCTTTCAGTAACTGGATGAAATACCTCTTTCGAGTTAGCTACCCCATCAGTTCGTTTGAAACGTGATTGTTGCAGTGATGTGCTGTTGGATGTGGATTTATAAACTTGCCTGGATCCCTCACCTTACACCTATGAATTTATTGAACGTTACTCATAAAATTTGTCTTAGTTGCTAAACTGTAAACAAACACTGGTAATGAGTTCTAAACACGGTAGTTATTAAGCCTGGTGTCCGCACGTATAGGTGACTGATAACTGCCCGTATCCAGTAGCAAGAAAGTTGTCCCATTTAAGTTCGACTTGGTCTATTAGATTTGTCATGGGTGATATTTATGTGCATCGCGACACTGAATTTAACAATAGGAAAGCTGCAGAGCGGGTATTGCTTACGACCAGACAGCATAGTCGCCGACTGTCCAAGGCGCCATGACGTCATCTAAAAAATATTGATGGTTATATTTCAGAGAGGGTTTCTCGCGAATTCGCTGTGCCCTTTGCGCTGGTTTGGTGATTAGTGTATTTATATTTACATATCGTAATAGTCATTTGCATGGAAGGTATTCTCTCTATGCACAGCTTAGTGAGAGGTTATTAAATGACTTAGTGTAATAATTGTCTGAATTTACGGCACATTGATTTGTGATTGTCTGCCTGACACTGTCTCTTTCGCAGGTTTTCAAGCGCTACGTCCAGATTGGCCGGGTGGCCTACGTGGCTTTTGGACCCTACGCCGGCAAGCTGGTGGCCATCATAGATGTTATTGACCAGAACAGGGTATGTGTGAGATCCTGCTGCTCTGAATGCCAATGGCTTGCGTGCTGGGCTGTCCCACCACGGGGAGTGGAGGGGTGGTGTTGGTGCCCGTTGGTTGACGCGGCTTTCTTGCCTCCTAGGCTTTGGTGGACGGCCCGTGCACTGGCGTGAAGAGACAGGCCATGCCCTTCAAGTGCATGCAGCTCACAGACTTCATCATCAAAGTGCCCCACAGGTCAGTCATCCAGCGTGAACGTTGTGATGGTGACAGCGTAGGGGCGTCCTATCATCATCTCCGTCACCTGGCATGAATGTTGTGGTAGTAACTCTAGGATCGATCTTGTGTGCGAAAACCTATAACTAGTCCCCGCTCTTAACAGTGCCCGTCAGAAGTTTGTCCGTCGCGCCTGGGAGAAGGCCCAGGTCAACGAGAAATGGACTCAAAGCAACTGGGCTAAGAAGATCGAGGCCAGGCAGAAGGTATGAGCCGCAGGAGCCGAGGGAAAGCCGGTGTACTGACGGTCATGTTTGTGTGACGCTCACTTGGTGGTGGTGATCTTTTGCAGAGGGCCAAAATGTCGGACTTCGACCGTTATAAAGTGATGAAAGCCAAACGTATGGTACGTTCCGCCTCCTCCACAGTTTTGTGCGAACGCCACCCCTCTCCTACAGGTGATTAGTTAAGGCCCAGAAAGTAGAAAATCCACCCAGCTGAGTAAAGTCATACTCAGCTGCTTGGTTGATACTAAATCATGGCCTGGATTTTTACTTTCTGCACCTGAACTATCCACCTCTGCTCTCTCCCTCACCTTATTTTTTTTTGCTATTTATTTTTAAGCTGTATAAGAGATTGCTACCAAACACCATCCTAATGAGAAATGATTCATGCACATGGGTCATTCCCACAAACTTGCAAATTTTTCTAAATAGTCGCAAGATAGGGTTTGCGTTTTTGTGTAGAGCAGTGAAATGTATATGAAATGTATATGAAATGTATTTCAATTTTCAACTTGCATATAACCCACAGGCAATCGGTTTGTGTGTGAAGGTATATTTGAGTCCTTTTTTTTTGTAATTTCTGTAAACCGTTCCCTGGATTTCATTCAATTCTGTTACAGAAGTAAATGGTGGTAAAACTGATTAAACACCCCAGAGGCAAAATTATCAGTATAATTTTCTGCCTCAAAAAATATTCTAGAAAGTTGATATGATACAGTAATGAGTTTGTGAGAATGATCCATATGGTGCCAGTGGTTACGGTGTTTAACTCAGTAGTGCTGGTTCTGCTGGGTCATGTTCCAGCAACTGGCTCCCAGGGTACTGGAGATGTGCCTCCTGTCCTGGTATTTAAGATGAGCCCTGTAGCTTATCCTGAACTGTCTCCTCTGCAGAGGAACAAGATCATCAAACATGAGATGAAGAAGCTGCAGAAACCGGCTTCTGGATCAACGGCAAAGAAGGCATGAAGTCAAATGAGAAAATAAAACCCTTTGACAGTTTTCAGATTCCCCTGGTTCTTTGTGTGTCTGCGTGTGTGTCTCCCTTTCAAATTGCCCAGCATGGGGAATTTCCCCAGTTCTGTTGTCAGCCATGGCAGTTTTATTTAACCCCTGCTTTCATTGAAATACAAATCTGGATTTGTGAGCTTTTCATTTGGGTTAAAATTTGCTAGATTGTGCAGCGGAGCTGAGAGGTTGTAGCTCAGGACTGAATAGAACAGCTTATAGATATTCATATTTAGACTAGACTTTAAACAGCTATATGGGTTGTCTGTGGAAGCTAGATTTCCTATTACGTATTGATTGGGTAGTTTGCGAATCGACAAGTAGATGAAGTAATATTGTCCTGCAAACTCCTTTGCTGTTCTAATTATGTAGCGTAAGCAAGGTTACGGTTGATTCCCGCAGTGTCCGGTAGATGGAGCTATAGTTAATGATTAAATCATCGCTGTTAATGTGGGAGGACGAGAAACTTTTTTCTGACGTGATACACTGCAGTTTCAGATTATAACTAAAAAAAAAGATTGTTACTGCTGTCGGAGCTGCCGTAATTAGAGGAATATGTGCTAACAATGTAGCGCTATTTAAATTTCATTTTCCTTTGCTGAAAAAACTCATCTTGAATTTCCAGTTATTTCAGATACAATCTTTGGGGGGAAAAACTCTTACACTATTTATCTTTGATTCAGAAACGAAATTAAATAATTGATAGTAAATGAGTCTGAATGTTGAAAAGTTGCATCATAATATTTTGCTCTCAAAATGGTTTTAATCTGCTCTTATTTCAACTACAGTAAATATAGTTAACAAGGTGAATCTACATAATTTGGATATTTAAATTCAGCCATGTTAAATGCTTCTTTACATGTCAGGATTCGCACTGTAGCATGAGAGCACTGTTATGTCTTCTCTGAGATATCCCCCCACACCCTCATAAAAACACTGCATTTTAAAGTTTAAATGTGCACCTAGTGGGAGGGGGAAGTGCCCTGGGGGTTAACTCCCCAGCCTCAGGGTCTGGGTGGCAGGACTCGCCGTCTAACATGGTCCCTTTGGCAACGGGGGTGAGTTTTGCTTTTTTCACAATTATGTAACTTTATAAAAAATATTCAGAATTGTGCACAAATGATATATTATTAATCAGAAAATGTTTAAAGCTATTTATCTGGGTTATAAATGTATATTTGTTAGGGGAAAAAAAACATTAGAACATATGCAAATTATGAGTAACACAATAAAAACTAACAGGGAATTCTCCAAAAAGTTACCAATATCTTCTTGGATGGTTACCTGAACACCATTTCGGTTCCAGAACTTTCCCCTGCCGTTCCATGGATTTGTTACATTTCAGAAGCAGCTCGATTAACTAAACAATTAATTGAATAAACTGGAAAGGTCAGTGAGGTATTGATTCGTCATACGAGGTGTGCTAGTGGTCGAATGCAAAACAAACATGGATTTGTTAGATGGTTACAGCGACTGACTAAGCTGACACACCTTGACAGAGATAAAGTTATAGTTTTACACCAACATGAAGATCTTAAACACGGTTTCTTTGCCTGTCTAATTACAATAAGGAAATGGTGCAAACTTTGGTGTCTCCAATTCTGTGGATTATCATCGTTTTTCCTTCATGTTTCCTTCGGAGGCTTCATGCCCCCCAGGTGTCCCTGCTGTTGCTGTCTGTTCCTGAAGCTTCACCCGAAGATAGCGGCAGATCGATCTGCCGGATATTTCGCACCGCTGAATGACATCCACAAATTCAGGCCATTACTCTGGGAGCAGGGAGGTTGTGCTCCTTGCGTGTCTAGGGAGGGGGTTGAGGTGATAAACGGGAGCCATACCCAACACTGTCAGAAAAAATAGCACCAATTTGTACCTCTGAGGGTGCAATTACTTGTCATTGAGGCTGTACCTGTAAGGGCCTGCGAGTTGGACTCTAGTTGTAGGTAAATATACCGTTTAAGTTACAGAAATGGACTCTGAAGTACATTTTTGTACCATTGGGGTACATTAATGTTGTTTGTACCTTGGGGTACAAAACTGTACCAAGGCTGTACCCATTTTTCTGACAGACAATGCCTGAATGGCTAATCAGGAGAATTCCCAGTGGGCCACCCTAGCTGGATGCTGGTGACGGGGGTATTGTAATTATCTTATAACACTTAAGTTTAGACTGGTTCTCAAGCTGTGTGACATGGATTACTGGGGGGGGGGGGGGAGGCAGACATGATCCAGGCTGATTGTGGAACGAAAATGAATATTGTGCGCAGTACGCTCACCTTTAACAAAATTTCCTTGGGGTGTAACATTCCTGGGCTGAGTGTCGGTCCCACATTGGTTCCTGCCACTTCCCCACCCTCAACACCAGTGTCTCCCAGTCCAGTCCATTTGCAAAAACGTGGATTGTCTGGCAGGAGCTCGGAGGGAGCAAAAACGTGGACTGTCTGGCAGGAGCTCAGAGGGAGCAAAAACGTGGACTGTCTGGCAGGAGCTCGGAGGGAGCAAAAACGTGGACTGTCTGTGGGTCCCCGAGGACTGGATTGGGAGACGCTGCTCTAGAGGAATCAAAAGCTCAAAGATACACCCATGTTGTTTCAATTCATCCACGTATTGAAGGAAGAAAAGGATGAAGGACAAAACTAAGGCTTTTCATGTAGGAGGTGAATGAAAGAAGGATGTTTGCTCTGGAGGTATTTGAAGTGTCTTTTATATAACGCTTAGGGTTACCTGTACCTGCGTGCGAAGCTGAGTTTGCAGCCATTCCTACGTATCCATACTGGGTACCACTGAGTTACCACGTTTTGACGACAGATTTCAGCAGAAGCTGAGACCAGACTTCTGTCTCCAAAACCACAGGCTCCAGCTCATTGACCCCAGACATCCCCAAACCTGCTGGGAGACTTAATCTCTCTAGCGTGTTCTGAGTCTGCCCCGAGGACTCTGCCCAGTGGGCGGTATCTGGAACAGCATCCTTGGGATCCGATTAGATAGCTTCAATACAGGATGCCCAGACCACGTCAGCTGACTCATCTCCAACTAGAAAGGACATCAGGACTGCTAACTCAGTCAAGGAATGTGAGCTCAGGACCTCGGTGGAGAAACCTCACATCACGACTTTCGTCTTTTGGTCATGACCATAGGTGAATGGAGGGGTGTTGATCGACCGTGTGATGCATCGTGTGATGACTCCCGTTTCACCACCTGCATACCTCTGTCACTATGGGTGGACCAACCCCCCCATATGGAAGGCGCGATCTACTGTGCTCCAAAAGTGCTGGATGTCCTTGTCGAATCATCTGCAAAGTAAAGTCAAGAACAGCAACACCAATAATAATAATAATAGATGAAGTGGTTAGCATTATTGCCTTGCACCTCTGGGACGTCAATATTCCACCATGGTTCCATGTGTGTGGAGTTTGCATGTTCTCCCTGTGTCATCGAGGGGTTTCTCCGGGTTCTCTGGTTTCACCCCCGGAGTCCAACAACAACAACAACATAATAATAGATTCTTTATCGATCCCTGTGGAGAAATTCTGTTTACACCTCCCTCAATTTGCTCTCTGTAGGTGAGAGTAAGCTGGCTATGAAGGGCAGCCAGCTGTTGCAGCATCCATGGAGCTGGGGGTTCAGGACTTTGCTCAAGGACCCAAGATGTGCTGAAGCCAGGCTTGAACTGGTGACCTTCTGATAACAGGTATAGAGGCTCAGCCCACTGAGTATGCTGCCCCTCCCTGGGGTTAATTGGAGTTACCAAATTGACAGCTGATAGTGTGCATGCATCCAGTGATGTATTCACACAGTAGCTTTCCTTGGCCTTATGAAAGTGTCTGCCCCTCTTCTTTAGCTTTCAGTATTTATGTCACACCTATAATAATAGATGATTAATGCTGATAATTAATGATAATGTCTCAAGGAGAGGCCACATGTCATAACGCAAGCTCACGGTAGCAGGAGTTTCATAATAAAGCTGTTTCTCTCTGTGGAAGCTGGGTTAGTGTAACTTTACATGATACCTTTTCAGCCTATCGTCATACGCCAGAGATAACCCTGGATCCGGTCCAAAAACGTTTATTGGGTAAGACTTCTTACCAGCAGCTGCAGGCAATTAGGACGGTCAAGGTGACAACTTTTAGTTTAATTCTGGGCCTGGCAGGATAATTGATAATACAGGTCACTACACCCAGATATTTCAACAGGTTAATTTGCAGGACACTTTTTGCTTGGAATCAAATGTACAAATCATAAGATAGCTGAGTCTGCGAGCATCTTTATCCTTGTACACCATACACTTATTTTTCATCACCATGCCTTAATGTAGTGCTAGCATTTTTATATCTATAATGGCAGTAGGTGGCAGAGTGGTTAAGGGCATAGACCCAGAAGGGTTACTGGGGAGGCCTGCAGACTATCCCAGGCAGCAGAGAGTACTGGGGTACGCTCTGGATGGGATGCCAGTCCACCACAGGGCACATGCACAGGGAACTTTGTTACACTGCATGGGGAACACCCAGATGATGTGGTAGCAGCATGTAAACTTCACACACACAGATCTGAGATTCAAACCCCGAATACTAGAGGTGCACGACATCAGTGCCACTCACTGAGCTACCAATATCCCTGGGTTTGGTTTCAACATTAGTAGGCACTAAATTAGCCCCAACCCCCACGGTACTCCCACAATATTGGCAATGTCCCTACTGTCCATACCCAAATCCACACCCTTACCAATACCCTACCACCCCTCAGACACTCTATTATGGTATAAGCTGGTAGATGTAGTAAGTTGCTCATCGTCATCGGCACAGCAAAGTCTGCCAGGTCAGTGTCGAGCTGTGAGTCTGCAAATCAAACGAATGACTCAAAGTTGACCGCGTCACTGAGTTACAGCGGGTTTTGTGTGCTGACCTATGGAGAGAGGTGTTGTTTAACCAACGCTGACTTTTAAACTCAGTAAATCACGACCTAAGAGTGCTACTGGGAATGGCTGCTATGATACTTGGTTGCATCTAGGCCAACAGCAGCTGTTACGGGGTAAAACTGACGGGAGCGTGACCACTTTCCATTCACATAACTCTTTTTCCCCTGGGCTATAAGACTCGAATGTATGCATTTATGACACTGAGATCGGCTGCGCTACAGAACCTCCACGACTGCTTTGACCTAGAACTGACTGAGGTTGTTGGCTGTGTAATTAACTTTTAATGACGATATTGTTCTTTAAATAAATCCAGGCTCCATTGTGATTTTCTCTCTTCCATTCATCTGCACCGAATATCCCCTCAGCAACATTTCAGGACGGCGATATTCTACACTGCAAAAAATATAGCAAAAAATAAGACACCCACTGAATGTATATATATATAAAAAAAACCTCTATACTAAATAGGGTTTCAAGATCATTTGATGTAGTTTATTTAAAAATTCGACTTCATGAAATCATGAAAAAATATTAAGGCAGCAGATTCTGGGGCAGTTTTTTTTTTTTTTTTTTTAATAAATGTTCATCAAGATCCATGTTATGTATCACCAGTTTTCATTTAAATATTGCAATGTGTGGCCTTTTATTTTTAAATAGCTTTCTAAACAACAGGCTTCAGGCTTATTCCTGGGAATATCCAGTATGAAAGGCTGTACACAGCCTTGCATAATGACATGAGACAAGGTTCATACCCATAGATTCCAGTAAACACACCTTCATTCCTGCGAATCTCTACCAATGACCTATAAGCTAAACACAGAGGTCTTTTGAAACTTGTTATTAATGAGCCTGGTCTGATTACAGCCAACTGATAAATATGAGGAAATAATAACATAACAGGTCCCAAGCAAAGGACAGTGGTCTAGATATGACCTGAGCTGGACCATACCACCCTTGGTGCCTCACAACAGCCTCCTCGTGACTCAAGCCATGCAATTTTGGGGGAGGGTCTCCGCATTAAATAACAAACAAGTGTGTTCCTTATTCAGGAGCTGCTGAAGAGGCATGTTCTGCTAAGTAGCTAGCTAGCTTCGATATTCTGACTTTCTAGGTACCGTCAAAGTATGACGATCATATCCCCAAAGTCACTTTTTCAATAAGTCCCAGAAACAACAATCCCACCCCTAGCAGGAAGTACCATCACCACACATGGGCTCAAATCCCACTTCTGACAACAGTATGACGCTTTCACCCAGAAGCAGGTGTGGTCACCAATACAGGGGGAAGCAATCCAGCCACATCAGCGACCCACCAACCAGGCCATGGCTATTGCTGCCACATTTCAATTAAAAAAAAATCCAATTTTGTTGTCAACAGAGCATCCGGAATGCTGGCACAAAGCGCTCGGAAAAAGAGCTCATTTTCAACAAACAGTAAACTCCAGCTGACGTGTTTTCATTCTCCTACAACCAAATATTTAATTAAAAGACAAGGCCATCGGCCCATGCACTCATTCTTAAAGGAAACCACGGCATTAGTCCCGCATGAATTACATTGTTCACGTTGTATTTAGTGGCTATTTTAGTCTCAATTGCTGCGGTCTAATGCTTTGTGTGGCTCAGAGGGGTGAGTCTTCTTCTACTCCGTGACGTGGGGCTTTAATCCGGCCGGACCGCCGCAGTATTACCGCGGAGCGGAGAGCAGTGCCTCGGCGCCGTCTGCTCAAGCCCCCCCGCCCCCCCCGGTTTGCTGGATCACACGCTTAAGGTACCCGGTTAACGCCGCCTTCTGCGCCGCGGGGGAGCCGCGTTTCCATGCGTGCGAGGCGTCGCTCTTCTCCGGGGTAAGGCAAGCATGCACTCGCCGCGACGGCTCATTGAATTCATGTTAAAGCGAAAGTCCCTCCCGCTGCAGACCGGGGCTGTACCGGGATAGACTACCGGGGCCACGCCGGCCTCCGTCTCTAGCTCACAGAAAGGGATCTGATCCCGGGGAGCGGTGTAAGGTGGAGCGAAACGGGGCGAGGGGCTGCATTGACCGCAGGTCTGCCTCGGTCGATTTCCGGCGCACCGTAAGGAAGGTGCGATGAAGCCCATGCAGACTGACGGGTGGGTTTCCGGAGCTGCGGTAATAAGCAGGCTGCACGGCCGCTTTGTGCAGCCTCTTAAGGGGGGATCGGACGCCCAACCGCCCGCCGAGGCGGCTCCTCTTATCCGCCGTTTGATGTCAATGAAATGATACAAGTTACTGTGTTAATGGTGTCGGACTCTTCCCGATAATTAACAGGCTTTTAGTTATTCATTCATGTATCAGGAATTTCCGAAATGCGGGATATTTTTTATTATGGCGATCGGAGGGGCGGACGGGGGGGTTTAATAACAGGCGACCCTCGTTGCGTTTGATAAACGGTTTAACAGCTTGTACCTGCACGGATCGCACCTGCCCCTCTGTTTGCGGAAAATTATAATCAAAAGCATGTGTCTGTCCGACATCTTGGCGTGTTATATATTTTTGTAAGATAACGGATGTTCCCCGGTCACGTACAGCACCGCCGGACTTATTTATAGGCGAAACTGGCCGAACCGCGATATTTATTAAGCGTACATTGCCTAGTATGGTAGGTGACTGCTAGGATAAAATTGTGCATGTTTTTCTGGACAGCTTTAAATGTTTTGCCATTTTGGCCCAAAATCCAGGGTTGGTTTGTCTAAATGCACCTGCTTCTAATGTTACACCTGATGTGGTCGCTAAATAGACTGGGGTGAATCTCGCGTCTCCGGCTTGAAGGGGTGTATTTTGGGACAGACATTACACATTATTCGCCTCGCTGCAGCACCGGGAAAAAAGTTATTGAACTTGTACAAAATTATATTCATTACGCTCCGGGTCATTTTCTTTGATAATTCTTTACCGCAGTGTCTGCTGGAGATTCTATTTTATTTCTAAATAAATTTGGTTTCTAGTGTTTTGCTAATATTATTAATGCCATGTTAGTGGAACAAGGTACATCTTGAATTGCCCTATAATCTAACATGTCTGGAAAAATATCTCTAGTATGTCGGCTTACCAAGGTAATCCTTTTGTATTTTCTTAAACCTTCAGTAAATAATGCTGCAGAAGCTGCATAAAATTAGGTTGTGGCTCAGAGATACCTGATATTTAGTCACCCGTAGAGGTGAACTTGAGGGGAGGCTGTGTTGCTTTTCGTTTCAGGGGGAATTGGAAGCTTTGATTTAGTTTTTATTTTTGATTTTTATCTCGAATTTGACCCCCCCCATGTGCTACTGCAGAAATGCACCGACCTCACGATAGGAGGCCAAAGGACCCATTAACCCAATCTCCGTGCCAACAGCGGGCGTTATTCTAAGGCATAAACTCAAGCCTCTTAAAGTAAATGGCATCTTACGACGAGCCAGCACTGTTAATGCACCGAGCGTAACGTTTCTGTAGAAGGCCTCTGTGCAAAGGTGTGACTGCTTACCATTTTATTCCCAGTGTTTGTAGTGTGATTTAAAAATAAAAGAAAAAACAAAGTTCCTTTCTGCTATGTAGTGTGTGTATTTTTCTAACCTCTGCAATATTTGTGTTCGCTGTCTATGGTGATATTTAAATTATCTCCATTGTTGCTGGATTTGCCTACTTCATTTTTTGCGATCTTTTTTTAAATGTATTTTTATTCTTTTACCTTATTCTCTGTATGTAATGATTAATTGAAGACTATTGTATGATTGCTATTACAGTGCGGGAATAAGGTATATATTTGAAGTATTAAAAGGAACCCACAAGATAGATAAACCCACAAGCAGCGTCGGCTCAAGTGAAAATCCGCAGAGCATCTGATAACCCTAATCCAGGTGTTGGCCAGGTGCCTGTGGATGCTTTCATACATGAGGTGCTTCAGTCTTACAGTCTTCGGGGACGATCACATCTACATCCCCAACCCGCAGATGAGCTTTCAGTGATTCGGGCCAGCGGCGGGAAGGACAGGACAGAGTCACTGTCCCAGGCATCGCCGGGAACTTCATTAGGAAAAATCTATTCCTGAGTTACTCGAAATGCAGTGCTTGGTCGTTAATGGGGTATTGAACTGGAAAGGATTCGCTGGCAAATTTAGAACTGGCCTTAGCGTAGTCTGAAAATGTACACGTTCAGACATGTTTCACTGGGCAAAACCAGTTAGGCGTTATTGACAGTAGTGGGACAGTTTTTTTTGTTGTTTTGTTTTTTTTTTTTTAGATAAAATTGTTTGCGTTTTATTCACGCCTATAGTGCTTGAGAGAGATCTTTCATTTGATTATATGTAAAAGCCGGACTGTGTTAAATCCGTACTTTGTGATCTGGTTTTTAAATATTCCATTGGTGCTTCTGTGTCTGTTCTGAATGGGTTTGGAGAAATGGAGAGGAAAGCCGGAATATTTCAGAGTTAATTCACAGACTTAACAGTCATTGTAGGTAGTGATTCACTACACCCAGTGCCCAGAGCCTCTCGATTAGAACTGAAAATCTGCTTGGAACGGCAGTGGCAGGAAGCATTGCCCACGCTTCGCCTCACTGTAATGATTTTCCTGGGCAGCTGTAACTAATTCGCGTAACCACTTTAGCGACGGATGGAAAACCGTGAAATAAGCCGAGCCGTTGTCAAAACACAGCCTCCCCTCGTGCAAATTGAATCCCGTCTCTGCGGGGGAAATGGGGCCCTCTCGTCCCCTGTGCCTTTCTCCAGGTGACATTGAGTTTCATGCACTCCTGCCTGGCGGCGGTGACCCTGCTGCTTGAACGTTCGGCCATTTTCTGCGTCTCTGTGATTAAAGCTGTGTTTTAAAGAGCGGGTGTGAGGCCCTTAACAGTCTGATTACGGGTAGATTTATTTCAAGGAGTAGTGAAGTTGTTCGCTTGTAACCTGGAAAGGTGACCCGAGGATCTGAGTGTGGTTCTGCATCGACCCCAGGGGGGTAGATTCGGTTAGGGACTGTAGGGACGTGTCCCAGCAATATTGTGGGAGTACTGTATATGTTTAGGGTGGGGGGGGGGTCAGGGGTGATTTGGTCCCTGCCAATGTTGGAACCAAACCTATGCCCTTGATTGACCTGCATCCTCTTGTATGTTAGTTATGAGCATCAGCTCATTATGGGATGTCTTTTCGTTATGCTGTAATTTGAAGCCATGGTCTCTTGCAAACAGACTGCCTGTTATGCCTGAGAGATCTCGAGAGTAAATCTGCTGGGATCTACCAATCCGGAGCCCCGCTGGCTGTTTACTGCAGTGATTGATCAGGATCCTCGGCTTCTCTCTCTGCCAGCTTGCACCAGTGGAATTGTGCTGCCGCTCCAGTAGGTTTGCAGGCCGCGCCTTGGCACGGCTCCCCATGTGCTCAGCGCTAATTCGTGGCAGCTCGAGCGCTCCTTGTTCCGCTCGTTTGCCGATCAGTGTGAGAGAGTGGCTGTGGTGGATCTGTCGGATGTTTAGGGAGGGACTTAGGTGATGGGGTGCAGATGTATTTACCTGATCAGGTGACCAACCGTGTAGCCTTTATTGCGATCTCCTGAGCTGTAGCCAGTTTTATATCTTGCTATGTTTGGATCGTCATACATTTCACGATATTGAAATACAGCTGATATTTTATGTCTGTCTTTGTTTTCTTGTGTTCCTTATGTTGTCCTTGTGTTGGTTCCCCATTGCAGTGCTGTTCGAACCCTACCGCCATGGGCTCCCGGCCGTTAGGCGACACACTGGAGTGAGCTGAGCTTTTTCTGTGGCACTGATACCCTCTCCTCATCCGGAGTTCCACCGCCGTCCCCCCCCCTCCCCCGGACGGGGCGAGAGCAGCCATGGCGGGCTTCAAGCGTGGCTACGACGGAAAGATCGCCGGGCTGTACGACCTGGACAAGACGTTGGGCCGCGGGCACTTTGCGGTGGTCAAGCTGGCACGCCACGTCTTCACGGGGGAGAAGGTGGCGGTTAAGGTCATCGATAAGACCAAGCTGGACTCGGTCGCTACGGGCCACCTCTTCCAGGAGGTGCGCTGCATGAAGCTGGTGCAGCATCCCAACATCGTGCGTCTCTACGAGGTCATCGACACGCAAACAAAGCTCTACCTTATCCTGGAGCTGGGTGACGGCGGCGACATGTTTGACTACATCATGAAGCACGAGGAGGGCCTCAGTGAGGAGCTGGCCAAGAGGTACTTCGCTCAGATCGTGCACGCCATCTCCTACTGTCACCGGCTGCACGTGGTGCACCGCGATCTCAAGCCCGAGAACGTGGTGTTCTTCGAGAAGCAGGGCCTGGTCAAGCTCACTGACTTTGGCTTCAGCAACAAGTTCCAGCCCGGAAAGAAGCTGACCACCAGCTGCGGCTCCCTGGCCTACTCGGCCCCGGAGATCCTGCTGGGGGACGAGTACGACGCTCCGGCTGTGGGTAAGCGAAGGCACTGGCGCTCCATCTGCCCGGCTGGGACGGGGCCAGGTGACGTAGCCGGACACTTGTGCAGCAGGTCCTGTGTTTATTGGCCTGACGTGGGGGGGGGTGTATGACCCAGCCGTATGGCCTTGTTTGGACGCGAAAATCCATTTTACCGGCACTAATGATATTACTGTGTTCAAAACTGCTCAGCTTTAATAACTGCAATAATATAATGTGTGATGTGCATTTGCTTGCTGTTTGGTTAATCTTGTGTGTGCAGATGGTATAGGGAGTGCGGTACCAGGAAATCACAATGTTTCACTCCAAGTCCTTCCATGTTGACCTTTATCTGGCGAATAGCTGAAATCAAAAATAAAAAGCTTCCCAGCGTGTGATGCTCACACGGCGCTATCATGCAGCTAGCCCGTGTGCTAATGACCATCGAGGTGTAAACCCAGCCTGAGATGCTCACACGGCGCTATCATGTAGCTAGCCCGTGTGCTAATGTCCATCGAGGTGTAAACCCAGCCTGAGATGCTCACACGGCGCTATCATGTAGCTAGCCCGTGTGCTAATGTCCATCGA
>JAODJX010000049.1:5155015-5168138 GCA_026776945.1 Isichthys henryi | reverse complement strand
AATAAGCTTGTCAGTTGATTAATAAAATATTTGAACCAAATATGATCTAAGAGGACAGGCATCCTGTCCAGGGTGCAACCCAGCCATCTGCCCCCTGCTGCCATTGATGGATGGATGGATGGATGAGTCTAAGAAAGTCTTAAGTCGAAATACTGTGGTGAGCTAAGTTACGATTTTATTTTGGGGGGGAGGAGGGGCTTGGTACATTTTGCCATTTCTGGGGGGAAGGAAGTTGCATCACAATCAACTTGAAATGTCTTGCTGCTTGACTGGCTGGCAACGACTGTCTTAGGTACTAAGTCTGTAAATGACACTCCTGTAAACGACACTCCTGACCTCCACGGTTCCGATATTTATATTTTTCATTTAAAAGAGAAACCGGGTCAGAAACGCAGTTTAATTAACACGGCAATACTTGCGTTAATTGTTGCATCTTTGCTATTTGCCCAGAGTCGCTCGTCACTGTTTACTGCTTTATTTCCCAAACCCTTAATCACTTCTGATCAGCTGGTACTGCATCCTCTGGCAAACTGCTCACCGGTCAGACAGTCCCTGTGAATCGAGGCATCCTTCTCTGAGTGGAAATTAAACGACATACTGGGAAAACTGACGAAGAAAAAAATGTGTCGAAACTGAAACATGGTTTCTCAAACAAAGGCAGCTGGATGACTTTCGGAAATGGCCTGACACTAATCCCCCTTTTGTCGGTGATGGGAAACACACAGACAAGGTAACCACGTATCTGTCACTCGGGAGATTACTGCCACCATGGCAACTGTGCAAATGCAGATAAAACCCACGGCTAATTGCCAAGTGCATATGTATATATGTGTGTGTGTGAGAGAGAGAGAAAGAGAGAGAGTATGGTATATATAAAGTTATGGGGGACTAACTGTTCCCACAATATGATAAAATGTGTAATTTTGATGTTGTGGGGATCAATGTTTCGGTCCCCACAAGGAAAAGCTGAATTATACAAAAATCTGACTGCAAAAAAAAAAACAAAAAATGCCAGAAGTCTTGTATTTTGTTTGGTTACTCTTGGTTACAGTTAAGGCTGGGTTGGGGTTAAGGTTGTTATTGTTAGGGTTATGGTTCTGCCCGCACAAATGACTGGACGGTCCCCAAAAAGATATGAATAGAAACGTGTGTGTGTGATTGGATGACACTGCCCCGAGTGCCATGTATGAACACAAAACCCGAAGACAGGAGGACGCAAGGAAAGGCCGTGCACCACATCATCGGACGGCACCTTGCAGTCGACGCATGTTGTTAATGCTGCCTGTTGTTGATGGTCGACTTCCCTTTTTTCGACTAAGAAGATTCTGATAAGCATTTTCTGGGAGAAAGTCCATGATGTTAGGCTGCAGACATTCCCATGGCCAACAGGATGCATAGCAGTTACGGAACCTGACTGTTTCTCAAAGGCTGCCAGTTCAAGACCTGAGTGGAGCTCCATGGTGTCCACAAGTAAGGTTTGTAACCTGAACTGATTCTGAGAAGCACATCCAGCCGTATGAATGCACAGAGAGTAAGATAAGCCATTAAAGACACGTCAAACAAAACAGATCTGGTCAGTGCAGTATTCATGGGCATCATGACTGCCCCCTGCTGAGGAGGGTCCAGCACATTTCCAGGGAGGTTTAAACTCATTATCGTACTATGTCTCAGGAGCAAACAAATTGGTGGGGGGGTTCAAACCCTTAATTTTACTACGTGGCTACATGCCTGAAGGCCACCGATAACAGGAGACAGTGTGGCCATTCAACCACCCTGCGGCAAGATAAGCAGATCGAAGCGGATCGCCGGAACCAAGATGGCCATCATACGCTCTCACTAGACAGGATTTCTCCCGGCGCCGCTACAGGTAGTCACGTGTACCTCCCGCCGCCGCTACAGGTACTCACGTGTACCTCCCAGCGCCGCTACAGGTACTCACGTGTACCTCCCGCCGCCGCTACAGGTACTCACGTGTACCTCCCGCCGCCGCTACAGGTAGTCACGTGTACCTCCCGCCGCCGCTACAGGTACTCACGTGTACCTGCTACCATCACTCGTATACCTCCTACTGTCATTACAGTTATTGTCATACCATTGGTACTCTCGTGCCACTGTACTCTCTTACTTCCATTATGCCTCTTTCTCAAAGCTAAGACCAGTGCAACAAAAATAAATGATAATCGGTAACATAAGAAGTTTACAAAGGAGAGGAGGCCATTCGGGCCATCAAGCTCGTTTGGGGAGAACTTAACTAATAGATCAGAGTTGTTAAAATCTTATCTAGTATAGTAGTAGCATCCCAGTCAGGATCAATCTTCTCCATTCTCCGTTCCAGTATTTTCAACAGCAGATAATTCTATATCAACACGATTGCTCCATACCTGCCACTATCATGCTTTCTTCCAAGGCTTAGTGGTCGCCGTGGCTACACTGTTGCCTGGATACAGCTCTCTGAAGCCTGCTCTGATGTAATTACCTGAGCACTGAAAGTGAGCTACCGAGACAGACTGACAGCGATGGCATTTTCGGCCCGGATATGAAATAAACTCGGCAGATTCCAGCCATGGATCACTCTCATCACACTACGGTGAGAATAAAAGTGAGAATGTCCCCTCCTTTCATTCTGCAGTGCTTCCAGAAAATATTTCTTGGAAAATTACATCATAAAAAAAATGAAACACTATCAGAGCTAAAACGGTAAAATGAATAAATCACTTGCCATGACCCTGTAATCTTTTAATTAAATATTTCAAATTATTTTTAATTAAAACCTGCTGCATCATTATCTCTGTTCCCACGACCCCATTCCACCCAGCCGCTCCGCGGCCGCGTACCCATTGATGTTTTCAGCAGGACGGAACAAAAACAGACCCCGTATTGTTCTGGTTCAGTATGCCTTACTGCCCACCGAGAATGCGGCCAGACTCTCATTAGTGTAATTAGCGGAGAGGCAGCGGGACTGTAGCTGCCGGACTGTAGACACACGCATGAAAAGTTTTAAGAAACGGTAGCGCTAGTCCTTACTCAGAGGCTGCCTGATATAGCGCCTTCCCTTGGCTTTGTTCCCCTCTGAGAGCCAGTCTGAGACTTCACTTAAGACCCAGCGGGGATGTGGGGCAGTACCTAACCCCCTCCCAAACATCCTGGCACGCTCCCAGACGATTCCCGACACCCATCCAAGGTGCCCTCAGAGATCTACTGATCCCCTTTCCATGCTCCGGGCCGCTGACAGGAGGCTTGTCAAGCGGTATGGTGCGTCTGGTTTTTATGTCTCACCCCCCCAGCAGGGGGCGCTCTTCAATGAGGTACTGAGCCTTCAAGTAGCTTCAGTAGAACAAGCAAGTCTCCTGGGGTGAGGAGGGAGAATAATCAACACGTGCGTATAAAAACTGTCTTATAGACTGAGTCTCTTTTTTTTTTGCGTCTTTAATGGTTTTCGGTCGTCTCCTAAGTAACGACTCAGCTGCAGGATCAAGGCCCAGCATGTGTATCTGTACTAGGCAGAGCCAGAGCAGTCCCAGAGACCACAGCAGAAGGTCCTCCAGGCGAGAGGAAGGAAAAGGAAAGTCGAACCAATAAGTTAAAGGTTACAAGTCCCCAACAAGTACAGCAGACGGCAGAAACAGCACCCAGGCGTTTATGAGGATGAAAGAAGCTGCATCTTCAGGGCGCCGACAAGGCCGGACTTACACATGAGCCCCGAGTTCTAAAGGTCCCAAGATTAAATTCTTGTTGGTTACTGCAGCATTTTATCCTGTAGGCTGGGCCCCAAATATTCAGCCCTGGGTACTACAATGTACATAAACATTGTGCGATCGGTTATGCTTACGGTGCGAATTAAGGCTAAATGTCATATTGATAGACAGTGAAAAAGATTCATCAAATGACAACATGTTTCGAACGCTGTTCGCTTTCCCTGGGGAGCTGTGCATTTTCCACAGGACTGTGTTCAGCATGAAGGCTGCTCTGGAGCCAGAAAATGGACAGAGACCCTGGTGTCTGTCAAATAAAACACCTGCAGACAGTTGGACAGCTCCCTGGCGCCCTCTGTATGTGGCTAGGAGCAGCGCTGCAAAGGAAATGCTAGTTTGCTTTCACTTTACTGTGTGAACCAGCGGGCTGACGTTCATGAAAATGCGAAGAACGACACTCCAGTCCCGAGACAATCTACGCTAATCTGACCCGCCGCCCTATCTGCCCCTGGCTTCAGAGGCCCAAACCGTGAAGCCGACTCTCCTCGGAGGCAAAACCGTCCAATCCTGCTCCTCCAAGTCGCGGCAGACTTGAAGCAGGCTTTGGTTCAGCTGTATCACCAAGGTAGATCCCCCATACCCCCTGGTGGGTGTGTTTGGTACTGCTGTCACCAATCTCTGCTGAGTGCTGAGATATACAAACAAAAACAAAGAAGACCAACCTGGAAATGCAAAAAATGATTCCCAGGAGCCAGAAAAGGACCCCCCCCCCCACAAGGTACC
Source organism: Isichthys henryi (assembly GCA_026776945.1). Classification (NCBI taxonomy): domain Eukaryota; kingdom Metazoa; phylum Chordata; class Actinopteri; order Osteoglossiformes; family Mormyridae; genus Isichthys; species Isichthys henryi. Next base: position 5,163,663 of record JAODJX010000049.1, on the reverse strand, counting down.
CACTCCCGTGTAGTGGGTTCGAATCTGTTCCCCGGCATCACTTCTGCTGAAAGGCTGCTGTTATTTTTAATGTAACTCGGGGTAGGCGGGGCTCCGTAACAAGACTAAACCAATTAATAACTATATAAGCAGTTTTGCTCTCTACAGCTATTGGTCTGTCACCTCGGCCAGAATTAGAGTTTTCCTCTAATAAACCCTGAAGCCAGACTTGTGGTTTTAATGTATGGGAGCAGTTGCTGTGGGCGGCAGAGGGTGAAGTAAGAACAAGGGCTTACTGGGCAGCTGCAGCCCACTTCCATAAACTAAGTCCAGTTCAGTGCAGTGATGCTGCGTGGCCCCTATTCCTTGACTGAGTGAACGGCAGTACAGAATGTTACTACCTGCAGATAAGAGTGAAGCTATTTTAAAGCCGGAACCAAGCCAGCAGCAAAGGGCCCTGGCAAGGTGATTCAGCAGTGACCGCTGTCCTTACGTTTACACCGTCGTGACAAACACTCGAGTCGGAGATGCATCTGCGTCGTGGAAAGTTCCAGCAAGTTTGATAAGTCACGGAAGGCCTCTTTTTCAGTGCTGTGTGTGGACATAGACATTCCCAGGCCATCTTATATAACTGCCGTCAACCTTCAGATGCTAGTCAATGGGTAACAGGGATAAATGAATCATAAGCTGAAAATATCATGAATCGAATATGAATGAGATATGACGCACTTGGGTATAATGGGCTTGTGTAATTTTGGTTAAACAGGAAAAAAAACCCATGTACGTTATGTTGTTAATGTGTTCACTCGCGATTGCTAGAGACTGCAAGCATGACTGGGGGGATGGCTGCTATCGTCTGGAATCAGTATGATGTATCGCACAGGATATAGCCAGGGAACTGATTAAAATTCTGATGACTACTGAATGTGCATCACCCAGCCATCGTACAGTGAAGAGCATCTGCGTGAGGGGTAAAAGCAACAGAACTGCTTTCATTTTTCCAGTCAAGAACCAGAAAGGTCACCGTCTGTCCTCTCTCACAGACTTTAGGTGTGTCGGCTGTGGGACGTCATCTGGTCCCAAACAGAAGGCATCTGTGGAATGTATTTCCCACATTTGCAGTGGTATCACCTTACTTCTCTCCTCCAATGAGATCGCTTACCTCCACCGCCACCACCAGCAGGATGAGCTGGCTCTCTGACTCAGGGAAGTATGACTTCACTTGCGGCGACATGCCAATCAGCGCACAGTTGGTTACCACGGCGATGACGCTCATCGACTCAAAGGCCAGCTGTGGACGACAGGTTATCATCATTCTCCCAAAGCAAATAGTCATGTGTACAGAGCAGTACAGCAAGGGAAAAGTGTCCATTATCCTTTCTTCATATATGATCTACAACTCTACACAGGTCTATTATATTATGTACTTGGTACCTGAAGTTGATTCTCCTTGTAAACCACTTTCCATAAAAAAAAATCTAGAAATCGAGACTGCAAAGTGACTGCTGACCCCTTGTGGAAGGACTTTGCATAACTTCAAGAACGTGACTGATACAAACTACTCGAGGAAATCCGATGTTGAATGAGTAAAGTACCTTACCTGCCACACGCCGATGTTGGCTGCGGGCTCAGAGAAGGGCCTCTTGAACACTTGGCATATCTTGAGGGCATCCGAGTAGATCTCCGTGACGTTGTTGAGCACCACCAGCAGGGCGGCGATGGGATAGACACAGGAGAAGAGACTGACATAACCAAACAGTAGGAAGAGCTCCAGGTAGTCATCAAACGTACCCTGCAGGCAATAAAACATAAGACACTGCCATCCATGAGCTCATCGAGAACAGCCAGTAAGCTCAGATAACATTTCATACAGCAAACTGGTCACTGATATTTTACTTATGGTATCAGTCAAAAACACCTGCTTTTAACCAATCTTATTATATAGTAAAAGGCCGTGAGACAATGCAGTAATGCACATCAAATATTACAACAATCAAGAGAAGCATTCAACGTCTCAAAATTTTCTCAAATTACAGACTCATTAAAGTAGCCCCATTCTGCTTAAATGACAGTATTGCAGACTCTTGGCATTCTTTCAACCAGCTTTCATAGGTAACCACCTGGGATGCTTCTCCAAGAGGAGATTCCAGAAGATCTACCTTGCTCTCCCTCCTCATTCCAACTCACCCTAAGCCAGCTCTATAGGGCAGTGTTTCCCAACCCAGTCCTCGGGGATCCCCGGCCAGTCCACGTTTTTGCTCCCTCCCAGCTCCCAGCCAATCAGGAACACCGAATACCTGGTACAGGCGCGCTGGGAGCTGAGAGGAACCAAAAGCGTGGACTGTCTGTGGTTCCCCGAGGACTGTGTTGGGAAAAATTGCTGTAGGGTTTTGGTTGGTGGAGTTTAGGGACTACGTTATCTGTCACAGCACTCCATCTCTTTCCTTGTTCACAAGATAATACTTATTACATAACCTCGAGGGTCATTATCTTGTTGAAAAAGAAATTAATTTCAGTAGATATGTCCAGATATTTGACTGGTACTATACATGCAAAGCACCTGAGCTTCACGTCCATGTTTACCCTTAAAAAAAAAGGCTGCATAACCTTTTTGATTAGCTGGTTTTTGGTGAATTAAGGTCTCCCTCTTAGACATTTCACACAACCATATTGCGGCCATAGTTTCAGGATCCAGGGGCCAACAGAAGGCCCTCACCAGGTAGGTGCTCATGTCCGCCTCCAGCATGACCTGTTTCTCGAAGGGGAGCTTGCAGCCCAGGGCGGTCTGGCCCTCCTTTCTCTGGACCCGCTTGTTGCGGCGTTTCTGTAGCCAGAAGGGGAGGAATGCCTCCAAAAACTGGTTCAGGATCTGGGACGTTATCAGCAGCGTGGCGAGACTCTGTAAGGAAGCGGAACATTCCTCACGCACTGAAGCACCCGACATCGTCTCCGGACGTGGCAGACAGCAGTGCAGAGCTGCTGGACTTCAGTGGAGAGGATTGTGGGTTTGAAACATTCTTGTTCTTTTGGGTTATTCTGGTCTTAAAAAGATACAACTGTAAATTCAATAGAAGCATACATTCTAATTGCTCCAGCTTAAAACTCATCAGCGAATTCAGTATCTCCTACACAAGACATAGACCTAAACATGGCCTTGAGCTCCATGGAAGCTGGGCAGCCGGTACAGTATACGCAGCCTTGCAGGCTTACCTGTCGGAGCAGAGGCATGTCCTGCATCACGAACGCGATGTAGAACAAGGAGGCAAAACAGTTCAGGAAGTTGAACTGCGGGCAACAAAGATAGAGGAAGATTAGTAGTGTCCCTTGACTCCAGGGTCAAGGTCACAGGTCACTGTGGGCATGGACGTTCAGGCATGTGCTCACTTACCACCAAAACTTTAAGAGTTAAATGGTTCTGATACGTTGACTCTAGACGATGATTTTCTGCAACAACAAGAAAAAGGACACAAAAATAAACATAAGCTGCTCTACCACCACATTAGAGTTACATCTTCAACTCTCCACTAGACACATGACCACCAGGTCTCAAGACAAGCTCTGCTCTGTTCTCCATCTGTAAACAAGCACTGTGGCGTTTCGGTGCTTTAATGGTTTGCTGGGCATGAGGCGGCAGGGTGAACAAGCACCTGACTGGCATTAATTTGTGAAGCTTCCAGTTTACTACTTATTGCACTTTCCCACTGTACCAGGTATTGTACTATTGGTACTTATGTATGTATGTAAGTATGATCATTCCTAGATGGGTTTGTGAGAAGTTTACTTCAAACTCCTTTTTTGCATAAATATCCGAATATTTATTACACTAAAACCAGATCACAATATTTGTAAATCTTCCAGTAGCATGCTGGCCTGGCACCATATACTTCTTTATTTCTTGTCATGCAATCCTGATCTTGTCGTATCTGACCAGATCACAACTAAATCATTTGTCCGTGTACTATTATTGTTTATTTTTTTTTACTTTGTTTATCGTTGTTTTCTGAATTCATAATTTTTTGCAAGACAGCGGTCGTACTGTTTTGGAAACTGGCTATTTGCATAACCAATCAACAAAGAAACAGTACCAAAAATATACCCCAGCTAATTTAGTATTTTAGGTACTGGAACTTTTGGTACAGGTACTAGACCGCAAGTCAGTGGAAAAGGGAAAGTACCAAAAGTACCATAACAAGAGTGTGGTACCGGGTGCAGTGGAAAAGCACCCTTAATGAAGCTTGGTTCCTACGGAAAGAACCAGGTCGCACTGTTCTTCAGAATGTTCTGGTGTGAACCCCCCCCACAATGGAGGGGATACTGCACCCCATTAAAGGGCCCCACTCAAAGTCATATGAGGGGATATCATCATGTTAAAATTGTGCATAACATTAATGGTAGCTAATGAGTAGTCAGAAGGTTGCAGTAAGCTAGTTGGTTAGGTGAACATGATGCTTCAGCATCTCCTAAATTAGGTACGTGTTTATTGGGTAGAGGCAGTTTGTGGCCAGTGAGTGGTGGTTGTAAACACACCACTGGCCGTGAGGGGAAGTGATCAGTGTCACAGGAGCGATGGGGAAGGTGCACATACCCCAATCGGTTAGGAATTCGGCAGCATAGCGGTAGAGACGGTTCATGATCTCGATGACCACGGCATAGACAATACTGGGCAGGAAGAGGAGCAGGCCTGTCCAGAACGTAGGCTCCAACTCATGTAGCCCCAGCACCCAGGCCTCTGCATCGAAGTAGACCATCATGACGCACAGAGACACGTAGAGGCACAGCAGCACGAACGGCAATGACACCAGGTAGATGCGCAGATGCCGCTTGACGTTGGGGTAGACAGGTTCCTCGCGGCCCGTGATGGGGTTGTGGCCCAGGACACCGTGGAAGCCGGGTCGCGGCTCCTCAAAGGCCTTCTTCCTGGACAGCGAGCCCCAGCTATACGCCAGGCAGGCCCCGAATCGCTTCCACATCTCCAGCATCACCGTGGTCCAGATCAGGTTGCAGATGGCGAAGACTACATAGTTGTCGTAGTTCTCCCAGTCAAAGAAGTAGTAGGGAATCCCAATGATGGCCATGGGGAGCATAGATAAGGTGAAGTACTCCAGAAAGCCGAAATACAGGGCCAGGCTCTCCCCGAAATAGTGCCGGATGGCATCTGGAGCAAACAGAATACCACAGTAAGATGGCAATAGCCACAAATCAGGGGTGGACGACTGTCACTAGCTCATCTACAAAGAGGAGAGGCTTAATTTACAGTGATGGTCCTGTACTGTTAAATGAATAACATCTTCTTTCAAACTATTTATAATTGTATCGGCGATAAGAGTTAAGGCAAGAATTTCAATACAGCACTACTTAACTCTCTTATAATGACAGAACAAACTGAAAAGCACCTGTCACACCATGCCAGTGTATTTGGGGGTTGCAAAAAAGTAATTACAAAGTAATTTCAGCCCACATTACATCTCAACTTGATGATTACATACTGAACAAAAAATTTGGCTGTTTTTTAATAACCATTTAGCTAACTTGGAAAAAAAAAAATCTTATCACTGGCGTAGCAGAGATATTGATATTTGTGGGGACACAACCTAATTTAAAGTTTCATTTTTAAGAGAGACAAATGAAGTTGAATTAAATATAGGGTGATACACACCCCCCCAGGTTCCTACATCCCGGCTTGAAATGCCATCAGATTGCTAAAAATATTGCACTCATGTCACATGGTAAGTAGCACATGGTCCACAGGCGGGTTGGTTACGCAGTCAGTGCACAGCATGGCTGGATGAGGAAGAACTGGTTCCAAAAAAAGGTTCCACTTTGATTGTGTAGAAATGGTTTGTTCAGAAGTGAACTGTTATTGACCAAAGTGATCCATTTGTACTCAAAACTTTAGTATAACAAAAAAAACACAGTTTTTTTTTTACATACCTTAATAATTAATTAGATTATTGCTCAAGTAGTGTTTGTTGTAAGGACAGAATTGCTTGTTAAGAGGTCAAATGGTTAATTAACATTACTATATACATTCCAGTTTGGTTGGTTTGTAAACAAACAAAAAATGTTGTGACTCGTGATTTAAAATAAAGTTTTTCTATTAAAATTTTTTTTTAAAAAAAAGCACTTCCCTTATCTACAGACTTGCACCCTAGAATAGAGATGGGGTCTTTGGGGGGCGGGGGGGGGTGAGGTCTTGTCAAAAATCCCTGGATGAGAGACTGGGAAGAATCCCATCCTGTAACAACTCTGGAAAGCCACTGATGCAATTATCACCAAGGCAACCAAAGAGTTAAACCATCCAATCACAGACAGGACTCTAGACTTGTATTGATTGTTCATCTACGTAACACAAAAGTATCATCAGTTAACCCAAAAGCTGCCTTATCTTGACTTGTACTCACATGCCAGTTGACCGGCCAACAAAACATGACTCACATGCGTCCGGATGTGGCAACAGGGATTTCCATGACTTCTGAGAATGAGGAACATCATCTGTGGTCCCTCAGCTGCCTGCCTCTCCCATCTCACACACTAACATTTACTTATTTCCCAGACACTTTATTCCAAGTCATGTACAATTGAGAAAGCAGAGTCAGACAGTCCCTGAAGCAACTGGGCTTTAAGGGCCTTGCTCAAGGGCCCAAGGGTGAAGTCACTCTGCCCATCACAGCATCTGAACCAGGAACCTTCTGATCATCAGCTCAGTCCAAACCCACCAAGCCACATACCACCTTCAGCCACGCACACCTACCGAGAGGCTGGAAAGCCAATCTGATCTGCTGGTACCACGTGGAGGACAACCTCTTCAGTTCCTCATTATCGTGGAGAGGGAAGATCTGCAGCAGAATCCCTTTGGAGTGCATCCGACGCACTGATTTTACATAAGGGGTGGGAATCCAGTTAGGGTGAATATTAGACACAGACTCGGACAGGGTTTATCCTACTTATGTACAGTAGGCATAAACTGCAAATAATATGTGTTTGACGGAATGAGCCTCCGACGGGTGTGTGAAAGACTTACGTGAACCGAGTGGTAATTAAGATAAATAATCTAAAGACACCCCCAAGGGGGGCCATCCTGACAGCTGACAGGAAGTGGAAACGGCATGCTTACCGATTGACTTTCCCGGGTACAGCTTGATCTTGGGGTAGCCGGGCAAGTATGTTTCCTGCTTAGCCCGCAGGTTGTCCAACTCGTGCTTGATGATGAGCTGGCACTCTGCCATGCTGAGGAAGCCATCGCCGTCCCCTGGTGGCCGAGCAAACAACGCTGCTGACTGAGTTTGCCCATCACTGGTCTAACGGCAATTCGTACAGTTAGCATCAACTGCTGATTATGTTAGCTTAGCGCGTCTAAACCCGTGTTGGCTAGCGGTAAACAACCAGCTGTACAAGAGGGTAACAGCGGGAAACTTGTGCTTCGTTCCATTTGAACTCATAAGGGATAAGAACCCAACTTGTAACTCATGAATTCTGAGGTCCAGAAATTTCGACTGGAGCGCCCCCCTGAAGTCGGAATTCTGATCTTTGAACTTGAAGGAATCGACACAACCCCAAGCTCAGAATTCAAGATGGCCGCACCCTTTATCAACAGAAGCTAAAGCTGCAGTTTTATGCTGTTTATTAGCGGTTGCGTCTTGATTATGGTTTATTAAATTGGTTGTACACACAGTACTGTCCGACCGCTACCTGTTTTCCTAGGCAAAATACCACGGAAAGTGTTGGTATCCACTGATATTGCTAACAAAGACTAACAATTAACTGGGCTAGGAGTGGGGCCAATTTCATTGAACAGGATTTCTTGTTTTTCATTTATACAACTTGTCGGATTTAAGGTACTCTGGCTAAATGTGAATGAAGGTAAAGGCCATTTACATTTGGGTAAATTAAATCTGACTAGTTATTCAGGTAAGCAAGACGTCTTGCTTTTTGAAACGGGTCCTTAGTACTGCTACACGGCTTTCCAACTTTATGTACTGGAACACTGTTAACTTGCATGTGACATCATTCCCAGTTCTGAATTCCGACCTCCAAGGTAAATGGAACCCAGCATTGGTAGCCTAAGGCTCTGTGGAGAAAATCTAACAATGTGATTTCATGCCATTAGCACCCAGGAACTGAGCTCAGTCTCCTCACCCTGGAAGTCCTTGAAATCCTCCCGGTTAGCGTAGGTGAAGGTTCGCATGGAACCATCACTGAACTCTTTGATCAGACCCAGGTCCTCTGCGCCAATCAGGAGCCTCTGCCAGGAGGCCCCGACCAGGAAAATGTTGGGGTTCTCCTTTTTATCATCCTGGGACAGCGCTGGTAGGAGCTGACTAACCTGGAACTCGGCTCCTGACAAGTTGCAAAGGAGACCAAAGGAGTAAATATACACAGACGTCCCATTTCTCCCAGAAGTTCCAGGAGTCTCACGCAACTTGACACCCGCGAACGATGTCCTGCTAAATGTCCTATAAATTTGCTGTTCCGCTATCCAACGATGGTAAAATTAGCGGGTAAAAAGTCATACTGCTGCAACCCCAGCCAGAACTAGGCTTGGGCAGACCTTTAAAAAACAGCAATTCTGACATTTCCTGACCAAATCTGCCCAGCTGGGAGAGGCATATTTTCAAATGAAAATAACACAGTATACGATATTGCCATAATAACACCCACGCTTAGCCCGT
>JAODJX010000049.1:5141560-5154915 GCA_026776945.1 Isichthys henryi | reverse complement strand
CCCCCACCCCCATTTGTCCCTCATACAAAATTAATATGCCTAACATCAGATGTCTGGGTACATTTACTGACTATTCCCTACTATCGATTTTTCATTCTAGGAGCGCTTATCGAACATTACGATTAAGGTACGGGAAGTGTTCAGTTAAGTGTCCAAAATAAAAGTGTACATACAAATAAAGTTATTTAACAACTTATTATTTAAACTATCATTATCTAGACAAGTTTACCTTTTGAGCAAGCGCCCAAATAGTGTGGAACCTGGAGAGGCCATACTGGTTGCATTGCCCTAAAGATGGCTCTGACAGTATGAATAAAATAACTGTCGGGAAAGATGTCTCACAGAACAGGTACACATCGTACTCAATGTAATTGTTACAAACTATTCAGGATCGGCAAAAAGATGTTCTGTCAAACTGTCAGCACTATATAACATTATTGCCTGAACATCATTTTTAGCGCTATTACATATGAAAAATATTGTTTTATAATACAAGTGCTTTACGTGTATACTGCAAATGTGCAGTATATTTAGGGCAATGTAATAGTGGGATAGTGTTCTGGGAAGCTCAGGGAAACTGGACACTTTGAATGCTTCCATACCTTAACTGGGTAACACATTACTTGACGGGGCATTCAGTTACCACTGAAGGACCAAAGATGAACAAATATAGTTGCTACTTGAGATGAAAAGATGCTTCACAATTCGTTAATGATGAACAAACGTGACATCACTATTTCACTTGTGTTATCGATTACTTGACCCTTCAGCAGTTCCTTAGTAATTCCTTTAGTAGTTCACAAACGTTTACAGTATTAAGAGATATTGTAACAAATATGCGTCACAATTCATTAATGATGAATTAACATGAGATCAGTATGTAACCAACACTTCATTTCTGGTTAATTAATACATAAGTAATAGTATACTATATGATTTGTGCCCCGTCAAGTAAAGCGTTACCCGTAACATTCGATCAACGTTACTAGAACGGGTAGTTGTTAGAGAGGTAAGTAGGCTGGCCTTTGCCCCCGCCCCCTCAGATACGGCTCCGCCTCCTGTTATAAGGCTGTTCTGACAGATACTCTTACAGCGCTACCACATTACTAAAAAACAATCTAGTAACAGGGAGACGAATACTATCATTAAACAGTAATGAACAGCTATCCTGAGACGGAAAGGCATGTCAACGCCGACTGGACTCACCTCCATTACGTTGCTTTTCCTTTATTCTGCTTAATAACCACTCCACGGCCTCTTCTTTGGTGTCTTCCGCCAACTCACATACCACCAGCGGGGTGAATTGGGTTTGGTCCGCAAACGACATTCCTGCCCCTGCTCGGGACGTGTAAACGAAAGATCGCTGATCTGTCATGGGTCGTCTAAAAGTTCTCTTTACATAACGTACATTCTTACATCTGTGTTACTGTCACAACACTCTGCTTGCATAAACAGCACGTAAAACCAAACTTTCATCTATTTATTTATAGAGTATTACTTGCGATCGCTTACACATAGGCTACTGCCAGTGGTATGGCTTAGTCATTATACTGCCGGATCCTGCGAAACCTGCTATTCCGCTTCGAACACCGTCCCGAAACGATCAAAGCCGAGGGTTTTGCCGAAAGACGAATCGGAACCGTAAGGCCCAAGCTGCGGAACGTGCCGCACGAATCAGACGGATTTCCGAAGCGGGCCGGGGCAGCGGGGAGGAGCCTGGGATCCCCACTGCAAAGCTGTGTCTCCAACCGGGGACACTGACAGTCCGGGAGGGGCGGAATTTTCATATAACTCTTAAAAAGGATCGCCGATTGATAAACCAAGGTGGTGTTTATACGCCATGAATTTGCGATCAAAAACATGCACGTTAACGCCCTCATCAGACCGTCGGTCGCGCACTGCCATGCGGCTGCATGCGTCGTAGGAAAACCTCTACTTACCAGATCGCTTTTGCATACGTCTCTTTTTATATAGTTATACTTTCGGGAGAAGCTGGGTGTCCGAGGCATTCATGTGTCGGCCTCCAGAGCGCCGCTGCTGCGACCCGGCTGCTTTTCTGGCGGCTGTTGACGTCCGGAGTCCGGCTCACGTCACGGCGGCAGGGGTTGGTGCTCCGGGCTTCGGCAGGGGAAAGTAACACACCCTCCTTTGGGAGAGGCCCCGGCGGCGGGACCCGTGCCGATCCGGCTCCAATGGCTGCCGCAACAAGCTTTCCTGCTCCTCAGCTCTGCACCGAGGGTTCCTACTGTGCAGGACAAGGGCGGAAGTTTGTGGCACAAGAAATCAAAAGTCACAATGAGCGCATTGGGAACTGCAGATACGCGAAGTCCTCTCAGATATAACGGCATTGCTTATTAGTGTAAGGCAATGTTTAACCCTGTATGGACCCGTCAAAATGGGAACTCAAGCCACTACGTTAAAAAACATGTTTAAACCTATTTTAAGTGTGAAGCGAAACGCGAGACCCATAGAACTATATGTGTTTGCCTATAACTACTTACACAGCAATGAAACTGCCTTGGTATAATTTTGATCAAACAAATAACACAGAAGCAAAATATAAATGAGATAATATCATAATATAAGAATTAATGCGACATATATGTGAATTAAAACGATATGTACATTTATGAGGACTTGAATTTAGGGACTAATGCCCGTAATTACGATAGAACGAGAGGTTCAGTTGATAAGAATTAACATAAACCCGCAGTATCAAAATAGACTGAACATGAAAGAAACAATAAACATCATATACCAGTTTCTAAGTAATAGATCCAGGTTTACACATTGCTGGCTTGATATTAAATGGGGGGGGGATACAGGTAAATCGTCACGGCCACGGCCCCAGTACTCTGACCACGCCCCTAATGTATTGGCTGCCGCTTGTCGGGACAACTGCCTACGGGACAGCTTGCAGAGATGGACGCGGGGTCGGCGACAGCGGCGGCGGGTGGACGGTGAGTTGGGTCCGGGTGGCTTCGTGACTTAAGCATATGGTCTGTGTGAACTGAAGCCCTTTTCCCTGAAAACTTTTCTTGTTTAGTTGTATTGACCTGCATCTTCGCAATATTTCTAATTTAATTTCTAAGTGTCTAATGGAGCAGGGAAATATTTTAACCGATTTTAAAGTGCTTCATGAAAGTGTTTTTTACGCGTGTAATTTAATTTTGATATGACTTTAACTGCCCGTGATGGGTTGTTTGTAGGTCGGCAGTTGATCTCCTGCATGCCGTGTATATTCGCTTAGTATCTTTTCGCTTTATTGTTATCTTGAGGAATTAATAGATGATGGGCACTATGTAATTGGGGCTGTATTTCTCTGCGGATCGGAAGCACGTACCAGTACAATAAGATCCCCAATATTTCACGTGCTGTATAGAGTTATATTCCTTGCCTTAGATATTATTTTAGACGGTCGTGCCCAAATAAATATTATGATTGTTAAAATGACAAATCAGGGATTATTTAAAGTTCAGCCTAAAGATATAGACTGTTTTGCACTGATTGCATAAATTTTAGCGACTGTTTTGTTGTTCTAGTCTCTTTTACATATGCAGCACTTTTTGATGTATGTAATGCTTAACATGAGACGGAAATCACAGTTAAATTAAGTGAAGTAAAGAACTTAAATAAACAAAGGTATTTCTGTCTATAATTATAAAGTCCTTGCGCCCGTTGCAGCTAAAAACGGTGTCCTTTGGGTAAGTACTGTAGTCTATTTCCAAACTTTTTCATATTAAAGTAAAGTTCTCCATGCAGGAGTAAATCAGTCTATTCTTTCATGGATACAACATGATAAATGACATTTAAACGTTGTCAGATTATTTGTATTGTCACTGTCCATGTTTAATGTAAAATATGGTGCCTTTTTTCATCCTAAGTTTTTGTTTCGATTTTGTTGCCAAATCCACACCTGAAACGGGTGGAGAAGCTGTCGGTAATTAAAATATGACAAAAGAGATTGATAACGTCGGTAATTTTCTGGTGAGCTGCCTCTTTGGTTTAGTCTCTTAGTGAGTCGTGGAGAATGTTAGTTTTATTCTGCTACGGGGGTAGTTAGCATCCGGCGAAGGTGTTGTGGGCTGGAGACTCTGGCCTTGTTTGCAGGCGGGATGGATGTACGAGCATTTAGCCAGTGTGGAAGTGTCCGCCTCTGTGAATCCATTGTAGGTGGATGTGTGATATCACACTTCCATTCGTATTTGTTCTTTTTAATGCCTTATCCTGATTTCACCATCTTACAGAATATTCCCAGAGTGGGAAAACTAGATGTTTGTTACTTGCGTGTCTTCAGCTGGCAGCGTACAACATTGTGGCTATAAATACTGAGCCCTGTACGGTCATGCCAGTCATAAATACATTAGATATCGCTGGTGTTTTACCACAGAAAACACCGCATATGTCTCTGCGTTACGTCAGTCATGATTACAGGCATGTAATCTAAGAGCGAACTTTATTGATCCCTGTGAGGGGAAATGTCTTTGTACAGTATCACAGAAGGGTAAATGAAGCCATGGGTAATTTAGGTAGAAATCGATACAGAAAATAATAACGTAAGAAAAGGTAGACAAGTGTATAGGATTTAAAACAATTAAAAAATCACACTAAATTAAAAAAGATATGAGCTACGTAAACAATGTGCCATTATGGTAAATCCAGTGTGAAATGGCTGTTGTCTGAATGTGCGATATCACAGCTCCTTTGGGCTATTTGTTTTTGTGGTTTGAAGGATCAGCTCGCATGTCGAACTTTGGCCCCCCCTCTAAGGACACGTGGCTGGCCTTTACGTGTACTTCCTGCGTATTTGTCATACGACTGTGGCACCATGGTAGAATCATGGTGTCAGTGTCTCCGCTGGGGAGGGAGGAGTGTTTGTTGGGGTCATAGAGCAGTGTTTCTGTGTTACCAGGGGAGAGGCACCCACGGTCTGCCCCGTATCCATGCCGACAGAGGTCGCGTTCTACACATGTGATTTCGCTTACACAACCTTGGGGAGTTTCTGTTATGGAGGTTTCTGGAAAAAAAAATGAACAACCGGTGCTGGGAATTAGGAAGCTCGATTGCAGCAGATTTAAATGTTCAAATTCAATGTTCAAAAACATGTTGGATTTATACATGCTGTCAGTCAGTTAATCACTCACCGGTTACTTCAGTCGATCAGTTAAACAGTTTGCTTCAGTTAATCCAGTCAGTGGTTAACAGTCCATGCTAGTCTCATTTCACGAGTTTCAGAAGTGAATGAGATTTTAATGGTACCAGGGGTTCTGCTCACTGGCTCATCACACGCTTAGAGCGGGACAGTCTTAGTGTAACACTAAGATGTGTAAATGCCACCCGCTGGTCTCCCAATACTTGGGTGGATTAGGAAAGCTGAGTTGCTGCTGGAAGAAGTGTTGGTGTGGCCAACAGGTTAACCCATCCTGTGGTCTGTGTGGATCCCAGCGCCCCAGTGCAGAGCAGAGGACACTATTGTAAAATGCTGCCGTCCTTCAGATGCGGCGTAAAACTGAGGTTCTGACTCTCCGAGGTCATAAAAGATCCCTGGGCATTTTTTGAAAGAGTAGGGCTGGTACCCCGATGTCCTGGCTAAAGCTGCCCACTGTGGCCCTTTCAGATCTGGCCTCCCAGTCATCCCCTATATCTGACTGGTGAATTCTCCCCTGCCCCTTCCCCACCTTAGCTACTGTGTGGTGAGCATACTGGCGCAGAATGACTACCGTCGCTTTGTCCAGTTGAGGGCTACACAGTGGTGGTGATGGTTGAGGTAGCTCCCCATACGTTCTGTAAACCACTTTCAGTGTCTTGTAAAGTGCTGTATAAATGTGACATCATTCATTCATTCATACATCCATTCATAATTATGAATGAATAATGAATCTGATTGGTCCTGAAATTAATCACCAATCAGATGTAGCCTCTGGTGTTTATTTTGTGTTGTGAGCAGGGGAATCCCGTGAGGAATCCACCTCTGTGATCTCGAGGCGTGTTCCTTTGTAGTGCTCAGTCCGGCGATCTTTGACTGCCTCATCACGTCATCCTCTACACACATTTATTCACTCTGTCCTAAGTCTATCAATGGACCACGTGTAGGTCATCTAGCGGAGAGACCCTTGTGTGTAGGTCTGCACAGCTTGCGTTCCTTCCTGCAGGTCATGGCGGATAACCAGCTGGCTTCCTTCCTGGTGCCCCACGTCACCATCCCAGCTGAGAGATGCAGAAGAGAAGATGCTACAGCGTAAGTCTCCTCATGGGTCTTTCAAGGACTCCTTATACTCCTGATTGCTGGTTGATGCCTTAACCACTTCTAACTCCACCCCTATCCTTCAGCGATACAGAACAACTTCTCCAAGCAGCACGTCCCGATATCAAAAGGCAACCTGATCTGGACGCTGCTTTTCAACGAGAATGATTCCTGGCGGACCCCTCTGGTGCTTCTGCATGGCTTCGGGGGCGGAGTCGGGCTTTGGGCCCAAAACCTGGAGGTTCTATCCAAGCACCGGCCTGTCTACGCGCTAGACCTGCTTGGTTTTGGCCAGAGCAGCCGTCCAGAGTTCAGCGCTGATGCCGCTGAAGCAGAGTCCCAGTTTGTAGAGTCCATAGAAGAATGGAGAGCCGAGGTCGGACTGGAGACCATGATCATGCTGGGGCACAACCTGGGTGGATATCTGGCCTCTGTCTATGCGCTCAAGTACCCTTCCAGGTCAGTACGCCCTCTAGTGGAGACATAGACTTGCAGGTTAATGCTGGGGACAATGTAATGGTCTCGTGCTGATACTTGATTCTGTCCACGACTTTAAATAGAAATGTTATCCTTTGTTGCTCTGAAACCCAGAGACCCTTCTGGGTAATGAGGCTCTCGCGTGTAATGAGAACAGTGGCCCTGTTTCAGCTCTCTAAGTGCTGCTAATATGAGATTATTTCTGGCACATACGAGGCCTTGTGAGTGCAGGAATGACACGAGAGTCTCGATTGGTCCAGTCAAAGTGCTTTGCACCGTCACTGTAGCTCATGCTGCAGAATATGAACCCTTGTCTCTGATGAATGTATATGTCTGAGAAAGATGTTTATGATCCTCCTGGGAAGGAGGTTTGAATCTGCTTGTGTGGCTGCAGAATGAGCGCCTCCTAGAGGTCTACTGGGGCCCTGCAGGCTGCAAGTCCTCTGCAGTTGCCAAAGGCTGGTATTTTTGCTAAACTGGTAGGCCAGTATGACTCACGTAGTGGCAGACAGCCATCGGCTGAAGGTGCCATGTGTAGGTGGATGGCACACTTGCAATCTGAATGTGGACCATTTCATGCTTACAAAAAATAACTCGAAAACGGAGCTTGATCGCTTATGAAGGATGGCTTGTTCAGTGACATAACTGGGTGGTGGGATTAGTAAACTGTAAGAACCTTAGATTTGTCTGCAGCTCTAGTTTAGACTGAGCTCCTCTGGTGGTTTGTGAGCTGGTGAGTTAGCAGCTGGGATTTGTGGTCTTCAGGGTGAAGCACCTCATCCTGGTGGAGCCATGGGGCTTCCCCAGGCGGCCGGAAGCCAAGGACAGGGACCGGCCCATCCCGGTGTGGATCAAGGCGGTGGGGGCCGCCATGAGCCCCTTCAACCCTCTGGCTGGCCTGCGACTGGCAGGTCCGCTGGGTAAGCGTGACTTCTCTATTGCTGTCAGCACTGCTGTCCAGAACCACCAGGATATCTCCTGCCTCCCTGCTGCCCTGAATTCATCTTGTGCAGTCTTACAGATGAGAAGTTTAGCCACTTTACTCTTCCTCCCGTGACCTCCTGGTTGAAAATGAGGGGGCTAGGAGGGGTCCAAACCAAGCTGTGCATACTTCCGTCCCTCCACTCGATTCATTAGTGCCCATTGCAGACTGATTTCCCAGCTGAAATAAGGTTTTTGCTACATGTCCATAAATGAAATAGGTTTTTAATGTAGTTTTGAATCCTCTTCAGACTAATGTCTTGTCGGTGTCGCTTTCTGTTATTCAGGCCCCTTGCTGGTCCAGGTCATCAGACCGGACTTCAAACAGAAGTATTCATCCATACTCAGTGACAACACGGTCTCTCACTACATCTATCACCTCAACGTGCAGAGTCCCAGGTAGGCCCGGGCCAACTCCCAGCAGATTTTTCAGCGCTTTCGCAGATCTTCCCCCCCGGGCTCATGGTGAATGGAGTTTTCCTATTTTAAGAACGGCTGGCATTCCTCAAGGAAATTTCGTACTATTTTTATTAGATTGCGCTCTCATTGCAGTGGTGAGACGGCCTTCACGAACATGACCATCCCCTACGGCTGGGCTAAGAGGCCCATGCTGGACAGAGTGGGCTTCATCCAGCGGGACGTCCCCATCACGGTCATCTACGGCTCCCGCTCCAGCATCGACAGCGACTCGGGCAGTGCCATCAAGGATGCCAGGCCCGACTCACGTGTGGAGATCGTGGTAAGCTAACATTCTGCCTCTGTGGGGCACTACAATTTAAAGTGTTCTCTGGCGTGCATTATTATAGATGATTATTATATTTGAAAGGAAAGTGCTTAACCTACGGCCAGCATGTAACCCTAAGCCCTTCCTGCCACAGGTGATTCGAGGTGCAGGCCATTACGTGTTTGCGGACCAGCCAGAGGATTTCAACCAGCAAGTCAATCTCATTTGCAGAATCTTGGATGGACAATAGGACGCGTGCCTGAAGTGGGTGGGGCAGAGGGTGTGGGTGGGGCTAGCCAGAGCACGTTGCCATTGGAAGATGGCTCAGGGATGCAGCTGAACAGTACATTAAAAAAAAAAACAATTTTCTTTTAGTAGGTTTTGCATTTTCACCCATCTGCTTCGTTCTTTTTGGCTGCATGTGCCCTTTCTGAGGCTCTCCAGCACCAAACTGCACTGCTATCAGGTTCTGACATCCACTGAAGTTAGTCTGCTTGGACTGACCCACAGACCTGGTGCTGCCCAGTGGTTCAGTGACACATCCCTGGACATCTATTACTATATTTCTTCACTGAAGAGCTTTCTTATAAGACCTGTAAGAGGTTGATCTGTGTATAAATCTTCCTGAGGACCCCAGGGCTTTTCTGTATGTAATGTCTGCAAATGCAAACATGGGGAAGAGATTAAAACTGACATTTTCATGAGACGTATATGGCATCTTCACTTTCCTCCAGTGACTTTTCTGAGTAAATGCAGTCCTGTCAGGCTGTACTAAACGGGAATACAGGCTCTCCAGTCTATAACTAGGACACCTGACATCTGAAACATCATTATTCTCTGTCTCTGTGTCAAATCCTACTCTCCCCCTCCGACCTGTCTAATTATCCTAAGTCTTCGTCTCGCTCCATTCAGTTTCAGTCAAACTAAACTACTGTCAATGATCATTGTATTAGGTACGATGGTAACACTTTATCTGACAGGGCACAAATACTCAGTAATAACTAGTGGAGTACCAATCATGAACAAATATAGTTGCTACTTGAGATAAAAGGTGAGTCACTATTCATTAATGGTGAACAAACATGAGATCGGTATGTCACTTGTGATATCCATCAGTAGTTTCTCAGCATTTCACAAGGGTTTACAGAATTAACTGAGTTAATAACAAATATAGTAGCTGGGATGAAAGATGCATCATAATTTTTAATGATAAACAAAAATGAAATAGGTATGTAGCTAAGACTTAGTTTGTGGTTAATTAATACATAAGTATTAGTATAATACTATATTATTCGTGCCCAATCAAGTGAAGTTTTAGCAGTTCACCTCTATGCTAGTGCAATCAGCCTGATCATCCAACACATTTTTTAACTTGCCTTTTTCTCATTGGGGACCTTTGGTTGGGGGTCTTCAAACTGAAAGTAGCAATTCTGCCTCCAAACAGCGAATAATGTGGCTGCAATCTAATCCATACAGCACACAGACGGGGCAGAAGGTCCAGTCACTGTTTAGCTAAGTGTCAGAATTGCGAAGACGCATCATCTACAGTTTTTGAACGTGGTGTGATTGTCGGTACCAGACGCGATGGTTCTAGCACCTCAGAAACGGCCCACCTACCTGCGATCTTCACACTCTGGTCTTCAGAGTTTACAGAATGGGTGAGTTTCCCGAAGCCTTCTTGAGGCTACGTCATTCGATGCAGCTTTTAACATAGAACTTGTGAACAATGTTGATTTTAACATACAACTTGTGAACGACGTAGCATTAAGAAGGCTTTGGGTAACTCACCCAGTGGTACGATGAAGAAAAGACAGTACTAGCTTGGTGTATCTAATGAAGTAGGTCCTTCCTGGTTCTAGCTAGATATAACCACTACAGTGGGTTCTGCCCAGAACTAGCTAGGTGTACCTTATAAAGTGGGTCCTGAGTGTAGGTGTCTAATGGCGTGTTTCCACTGGCGTACAGGAAACAACACGTACCTCAGCCACACCAAAAAGAGAAACCAGTTACAGCACATTTCCAGCTTACTTCAGTTTTCCACTGCAGGATGGTCGGCTCGAAGGTGAAGGCACTGCCAGGTTTGGAGAGTGAGAGACACTTGTATATTACTTACTATGTGCAATGTTTTTGTCATCTTTCCCTTGTTTTTATTACTGTGTGCTAATTTCTGTTAGCATATCTGTGAGAATCGCTGTGTTATGTTAGTATGAAACGCACCCGGAATTAGCTTCACTTGCATAAATTTCTTTTACGAATCCATTCCATTGAGCTGTTTTTTTTAAGTAGGAGGTTGGAAATTTATCAGATTCCAATTTATCAGGAATGCATCAATGCATTGCAATGTGCAATACTACTACTAATTAATAATATATAGATAATATATCAGATAGTACATGCTTATCGACACAGATAACCAAGAACTCCATGAATTTCGACCAGTCAGATGGTGGTGAGGCGACCAGCTCGTGTTGGTCACATTTTCAGCCAAGTTTACTGTCCGCACCGGAATGGATCGGGTACGGCTCACATACTTTACAGTGGAAATGTGTCAGTTCACAGTATGGGTCTGGTTCCTGGTGGCAGTGGAAAAGTGCCACAGCCGAAGAGGTAACTGGTGCAAACTTATCGTGACAACGCCGAACTCTCGACCTGCGAGGAGGGGGGGGTTTAGTCTGGAAGCACAGCCCAAACGTTCCAGCCACTACGGAAGGCAGCCCCATGGCCTGAACGTACTGGCCGAGGTGAGGGAGGGTTACTGAGGTGAGGCGGGGGTCCCATCTGACATGAAGGCCCCGCAACCTCCTTTAGTGTCTTTAGCACGTTGAGCAATGTGGAGTTTGTAAAGCTTAATCTGCAGTGTTAAGCAATCCTGGAGGTTAGAGGCAGCTGAGGGTCAGAGGTCGATTCCAACCGTCTGCTTCTTGATTATTATGATGAATTTTTTTTCCTCCTTAAGGAGGGCAAAGTGCGAGTGTTGCTCAGTGATGTTTGCACAATTCCTTGGATCGTAAATGTCTCCTGGTACATATCTGACATTTGCCTGCTCAGCTGTCTTGTTGGTTCATATCCTCAGCTGGTCTGTAATGGATGTGTAGGGGTGTCATGCTTCTAAGTAGATGGGTCTTGCATTAACGTGACCAACTCTGGGGAAAATTAAGTGTGCCAGCTATACATGTGATTTCACTTTTGGCCAGCAGAGGGCATTCCTGTGCTCCGAACCAGCATGGTCTCTGGTGATCACCAGTGCCAAAGTGCAACAATCACATTGCCATCAATCAAGGGGTTCCTTAATGGAAGAGAGGTGCTTGGAAGACTGATTCCCTCTGTGGGTTTTTTTTTTTTTTTTTTTAACCAGAGAAAGCTGTGTCTTCACTATTTTGTCCTAAAATTGCCGCTTGAGGTTTAGCACAACACGTCCTGAAATTCCGCTTGGACACTCAGCCTTTCCTGACCTGCAGCATCCTCTGTCTGCCACGGCTGATGGTTTCTGCACGTTAATGGTCATTCAGGAGCTTCGGTCAGCTTTCACTTTAAAGGGCTTAAGCACGAAACTGCAGTCGAATGTTAAAACTGCTGCAGTGCACAGCCTTGACTGGTTGTTTAATCCATTAAATTAATCAGGGCTTTTAAACGACAGTAGTAATTTCAATTTCACCATAGTATTGTGAGTAATATTTTGATTAATATTTTTCTCAATGTTGGTCTAATTTTTTGAGACTGTGTACCTCATGACATCAAGTTACCTTTTAAAATGTAATCTGATGTAACCAGGTGCACTGTCATACCCCCCCGGTGTAATATACGTGCAGGAATGGTGAGGCAGCACTAAGCACCAATGTGGGGGAGGGTGTGCAGTGTGTTCTGGGTAATGGTAGTGGAACAGGCTGTAGAGGAAACCACCTCACAACCCTGGTCAGACAGAGTACCACGGCGTTGCTAGGATACCCAGCGGGTTCCTGTATTAGATGTAATTTATAAAGGACTGTGCAGTGCTGCCTTAGACCAGCATTCTCGCAGGCCTCTGTCACAGCCCTGTATGTTACGGTAGCGGTGGGGTTCGAGCAGAGGTTGGGATATCACCCAGTCACCTAAATACAAATGGTGAGTTTTCCTGTTTCAGAGTGAAGTGCTCTGAGATGCCCTGATGTAAAAAGAAAAAAACCCTTTTTGTTATAATCATATGATCGCTATTAGGAAATGATCTCTGAACGGGGTCTTTCTATAGCTGGTCATCCATGATCATGTGATATTGGGTGTTTCACAACGCGGAGTCCTGCTAGACGAAAGCTCAGAGGGCAGCGGGGGAAAAGATGGAACGTTCCCAACTGTAACGACATTTACACAACTGTAAATAGTGATCATACTGAATACTAGCATTGATTATAACAATCTGTGAGCATGACTCTCAGTTTTTTGTAATATTAGATATAAAAATTCAGTGGAAGAAATTTTCTAGAAAATGTCGTTTATGAAAATAATGAATGTGCACCACTTCTACAAAGGGATTCTGCTTAGACAGGCACACGATTGGCTGCTTTCGGCGACACCCTGCAGTGCTTCCCACAGTCCGATGGGCAGCTATCGATCGGCGGGGATCCGGTGTTCGTCGGGAAGCAGCGACCCGGCATCCTGCCGCGGAGTCGGAGTCCTCGGGCTTCATCCGTCCTGCTACAGGATGTTGCTCATGCTCGGGTGAGTCACAGATTGGAAACCTGAACCCACAGCCACATCTGCTCCCTGCCCTTTGAAGGCGAGGCCTGCTGTGGTCTGCTGTCTCCCTGGGCCCTGTTTTCTAGGCTGCATCCAGCCCCCTCACATGCTCCTAGTGTATATGTGTGTGTGCATGCATGTATGTGTGTGTGTGTGTGTGTGTGAGCGGGTATACCTATCCTTATAGGGACACAATGTCCCCATAACGTGATAAATATC
>JAODJX010000049.1:5108308-5123549 GCA_026776945.1 Isichthys henryi | reverse complement strand
AACACTCCCCCGAGCCCCCACCACCACCACACATACGTCATTCCCTGCAAAAATAGCCAGCCAAAAAGTTAGTAGAATTTAGACTGAGTTGGTCGCATAAGTTTCCATCAGTCGCTGTTCTGGGGGGTTAAGCATCTCGCTTTGTGTCCCACTGTAAGTCACCAGATTTCAAAAGTCATTGCCCAGACCTTCACTGCATGTTAAAAATGAAGCTTCCTCCATCTTAGATCTCGAACACATAGTTACCTGGTGTGAGTTATTAGTCTTCCAAGGTAAACATGTACTTTTCACAAATAAAATGAAAATAAAAGTGGTGTTACAATTAGGAGTTTTCAAACTCTGACTGATATGGACAGAGACGGCCAGTGAATGACAGGAGAATGATCAGACACTGTCCCGGAAAGACCATGGGAAGGATGCTTCTCTAGATCATTATGTCTAGGAAACCTCCTCTAGTATGTTGTTAGCTTTAAACTGTAAACGTACAGATCTGAGACGTTCATCTCAGAAGTGGGGAATATCTTCATTCCTCATTCTTCATTCATACCAGTTCATTCCTGGTAATCATTTAGAGACTATCAGCTTCGCAAAAATGCACTACTGCCTTGTACTGAAATTATTTGTTTTGTTTATTTGCTTATAACCAAACGCCCTGTCCTCAGCTATTAAGCTCTGCCGCAGGTTATGATAAAATTCATAATGATGTCGTTAAAGTCACGTGGCGTTTGTAAAACTGCAGTGTTATGCACTAAGGAAAATGCACGCGATGCTGCGTCTATTATCTAAGGAAAATAAACGGGAGGAGCTGAAAGATTAAAGAACCGCCAACCAAGCAAATGCCGTGTATCTGTGTGGCAACGAGGCCTGCCAGGAAAGGGGGCTGGATTTGCCAACCCCCTCATTAGATCGCTACCAATCTGCCCCGCACGCGCGGCACTGCCAAGAGAGGAGCAGCTGAACCCAACGCGATGCGGAGGGCACAACGCGCTCTAGGAAGGGGGCTCCAGGAGAAGGAGGAGGAGATAAGGAGGTGAGACGTGGACATCAGCTGCTCGATACATGGACATCCCTGGATCAATATGCTAATACCTGGGGCTCAGTATTCAAACAGCGACCACTCAATACACAAAGATCCCTGTAATGATATGAGGGCAGGTCAGTGTAAATCTGCCCTCCCCCCCCCGCCCCCCCGAGCTGTGATCACACGTGCCTGGGGTGGTCAGAGGACAAAGAGAGATCTCGGCATCATAGGTCCTCTGATGGCGGCTCATCTTCTGAGAGACGTCCAGTACCAACCCGATTGTGACCCGCGCTGCAGGCTGACTTCAGCCTCGCACCTGAGGTCCGGCGTGCACCCGGACAATGTCTGCAGGGTCCTGGGATTAACAGCAGCCCCCCAGGAGTGTTTAGAAGAGGGGCTCGCAGCCTGTGTCCTGGCTTTGGGACTTGGCGACATGAGGCTGGTTGAGGAGAGCAGACATTCGTATGTTTGAGAGAGGAGGGATCTAGGAGTAGGAGCAGGCGTAGATAACCTTTCCTGCTTACTCAGGGTGAAGAACCTTCTGGGAACACGCTTACGGGAAATGCTTCCTTTATCAGAATGTATTTACGTTCTTTACATATTTAAACTGACGTGTTATGTGCCATGACAACACTTTTAATCTCAAAAGGGAATTTCTCCTCACAAGGGGTCCTCAAAGTTCACAACTTAAATATAATATTATGTTAGTGTCTGAGTTTTTCTGGAGGAAGTCTCAAATGTGGTATTTTCAGTCTGTCGAAGAGTGCTCAGTGACAGCCATGACAGCAGCAAAAATTCTTAAACTAATTATCACAATACCGTCACCATCCGATCCACATAAATCCACATATGTTCACTTTTTGACGATTGTGACTTTTTGCTACATATAGAAAACGCTCATCTTCCTGTCTACAGATAGTGCTTGACATTAACTGACCTCATCTGTCTAACTAGTATTTATGTTTGTACTAGTTTACATTTCTGTTCTCGGTAGTCGCATGTAAGGATTACCTTGCATCACTAGTTTTAACACTGATAGCTAGATATCTAGCTAACTAACATAATTGTTAATTGTGGATATACAGTGCGATTAGTTTTATCTCGTTCACACTGGCATATTTGCCCCGCTGACAACAATTCATGTAAGTCCCTTTAAAGAATTAAACTGTTCAGTGAGGGCTGTGTAAAGACAGGTTTCCATTTGTGGTGCAAAAAAGGTTTTTTTTTTCCATGCATGCTGAAATGATGGATTTTTGGAGAGATGTGTTTTTCATTGGACAGCAATGATATGCTCGTTTTTGGATTTATGAAGCATCCACTTTTTTCAAATTGCCTTTCCAACAAGCCTGAAAACAGAAAAACACGCGTTGATATACTGTATGGGTTCAGTACGCCTTATCTAGTACAGGTTTGTGGTGAACCTGAAGTCCTTCCCAGGCAGCACAGGCTACAAGGCAGGGGACACCCTGGGCGGGTTGCCATTCCATTGTTGGGCAACACACAAAAGGACAATTAAACATGCTGGTTCTCCTTACTCACCGGAGGAAGAGCCACGGAAACGCGAGCACAACATGCAAACTCCACATACGCAGATTGGGAATCAAAAAATCACATCCCCTGGAAATGTCAGGCTTCAGTGTCATGCAGACTTTGTCTTATATAGCACCTTTCTCACCACAGTTGACCCAAAACATTAAACAAAGATCTAGCAAAAGGACATAGCAACAATGTGGGAGAGAAAACGTCAGAAGGCACTCTGGGATTGAAGAAGTATGCCGGTTTTGCGAGTCGATGCTTCCTGGTATGACCTACCCACTTACCCAGAATTCTGTCCACAAGGGCGTAGCTAAGGAGTGGCCGGGGCTGGCCCTTGCATGAAGCGTAGTCACCCTACTGCCCCCCCTTGTTATTATTACTGTTACATCTGAACAAGAGTAATTTTGGTTATTAGTAATCTTTATTTTTTTGTAACTATTTTATTTTTATATCTCGGAGTCATTGCATCATGTCGCCCACTCTCATGTAATACCTAACTGAACATCGTGGTATATTTCTGACATGAATGGCAAGTTTAATGAGAGAATGCCCACTACATCCAGCATTGGAGTAGAACACAGAGATGGATGGAAGACACCTCTGATTATCTTTTTGATCTGATGTACGGTGCCGGACCTGCACTGACGATAACAAGGTGGGGGGTGTTGAAATATGCTGATTGGGGGGGGGGGGGATCGAATTTACATTACAATTTACATTTCCCGAGTGCCAGGGCCCCTCAAAGTCTTCTCCTTTCTCCCTCCATAATAATATAAACGTTTCAATTACTAGGTTAAAAAAATCTATGTTTTTACATTAGGATATATTTTCAGAATGAAACTGAATTTAGTTAGTCCCTTATTTTTGTAGGTTATTAGTTAATGCAACTATCAACAACATTTAACTCATAGTGCTGCCATGTTCAGTT
This sequence comes from Isichthys henryi, assembly GCA_026776945.1. NCBI lineage: Eukaryota > Metazoa > Chordata > Actinopteri > Osteoglossiformes > Mormyridae > Isichthys > Isichthys henryi. Next base: position 5,120,064 of record JAODJX010000049.1, on the reverse strand, counting down.
AAGATGGAAGTTCAGCTAACGTCTGCCATGCTTTCGAAGTCTTTTTCTGGATCGATGACAAACATTATATAATGTTACTCGGGTTGGGTATCAATAAATGGTTCTAAAATATGAAAATCAAAGTGTAGATGAGGTTTGATGTTCTGGGAGTTTGGGGAAATGAAAAATATCACAAATGCGTCACATGTAAAATGCTTTTTAAAATGAGCCAAATTTCTTTTTCTTTTCTTTATTTAAAATATAATAGACTCCAGAGTCTGTATTCAAGCTCTTTTAGGTGCGTGACAATTTATCTAAAGAAAACTGAAGATATATACAGTGGCACCTTGGAACACAAACTTAATTCGTTTCAGAAAGCTGGTTGAGTTGCGGTTTGGTCGAGGTCCAAGTCCAAATTTCCCCATAAGACATAATGTAAATAAATTGAATACATTTCAGACCCCCAAATGATCACCTATTTAAACTTATCTACCTACCTACCTAATGATAAAAAGCATTAACAATCAATATAAAACTAATACACACATGAAAAAGCACACACACAAAAGCAATAAACGTGACAATTTATGAGCATTTTAGCTGCATTGAGGTGAGCTGATGGTGCACTGGAAGTGGCCGGTGGAGAGGAGGAGGGACGGAGGGGTTATCCTTGGGGAGATGCGTCCGTACAAGTTTTAACAGCTCTGGTTTGCTTTGTCACGTTCCGAGTTTCCGGCTAGATTTTTCTCGACTGATCTGCGTTGGCCAAGATAAGAGGCGTTCAGGTTCCAAGGTTCTACTGTACAACAGCATACACTCATGTATATATATTTTTCTGTTTTTGCTGGGTTGAGAGGCAATAAAGCATATATATTTGTTAATTCTGTGTGCATACTGCGATATTTGTCATTTTCACCACATTGCCAGTTTCTTTGGATGTTAGGGTTAGGGTTAGGGTTAGGGTTTTATCCCATTGCCACCCCAGTATGATCAGTGGGTCTAGTCTGGACACCCCGTCGTGAAAGGTCTGGCTACGCCCCTGCATGTCCATCTCACTATGATAGTGGAGGTGCAAAGCTTGTGAGATGGCACTGACCCGTCGCTCACGCGGGTGCCAGTGAAGCTGACGTCAGACATTTTCACCCCTGCGGGAGCTGCACTGTGCCATCCGCAAATCTGGAGAGACTCTAGCATCTCTGTGACCTTAAGACACGCACTTGTGTATCATAAGCATTATTTGGGATAACTTCATTGCAGGGAAATAGGTTATAAGCATATACAGGTAAGTATATATGCAAGTACATGATGGTGACACTATACTTAAAGCCAGGTTATGAGTCAGTTATAAACACCTTCATAACAAATAGTAATGCATTCATAACGCATTATAAACACATAAATATTTATCAAGAGGTATAACACATTATAGCCATGTTTATTATGCATTATGAATGCTCTGTGATGCTCTCATCTATAATGTACTATAGATATAATTTATATTATAATTTATCTTTTATAATATTATAATAGTCAGTATAAGCATTTTGTGGCTTCCAAAAGAGGAATCACATCACATCCCATCACACCTGACAGCTTCTGAGTGTATTGCCTCGTTCTCACAGACTTCCCATGTACCTCATATTTTTAACCAGTTGCATCTCTCTCGATACAGCAAAGGGAGCTCATGGGAGTTTTACTTATACAAGAATGTTCTGAGGGCAGAAGGGAAAATGATTGGTCAGAGAGGTAACCAATCAGATTGCAGAGACATCCAGTTGGTTGGTCCCGCCTCCTATCGTTGCTTGGGGCCCCTCATCCACAATCGACATTACAATAAACCGGGCTCCACATACGCTTTATTGCCTCCCCAGTGAGCGTTAGTTAGCGAGCGGTTGGTATTACCAGAAGAAGGTTCCGCCCATTAGCCTCCTCCATTTCTATTGATAAAGATGAAGAAGAACTTTTGCCAACCTGCCTCTCCAGAGAGGCAGATAAAACGACCTCACTGTCACCTGCCAGCCAGTGCGACTCCCAGCTGGTTCCCAGAGAAACTCAATTAAAGCCATCCCCAGTGAATTCCACATTACAGTACATTAAACCAGAGCCTTTCAGGCGCGATTGCAAAGTGTCAGTGTTAGAGATTCTTTGAGGGCAGTTTTCTTTCCTCTGGGGCCTAAGCCTCTGGATCATATTATTAGCAGAAACAAAAAATGAGCCCTAAACATTTCGAAACTTAAATGTGAATTTTGTGTGATTTACACAGTTTCTACCAAACTGAAGTGACCCTGCACCATATATTCACCAATCAGTTGCCTTTGAAATTAAAGCTTATTTAATATTTTTAACACATGTTGTGAATACAACAAAATGCTGCCTTGAGAATATTTTTAAAATTTACTGAGGGGATCTCATGCTGCTATGAAATACTGCGAGCCAAGAATCGGGAGCGTCCACAGAAGGAGCCACATGTTCCCGCTACGTGCGTTAAGGCTCTCCTCACGCGTGTCACATCTGGGAAGAGGAGCAGCTTCCTTTCTGCCTGTCCGTCTCTGCGAGAAAATTGTGCTTCGGGCTCTACAGACTGCGCAGAACAGGGAGGGTCCATCTTGCCAATTACATCCACTGGGGCTATCAGATCCTCCTCTTTTGCCAGGAATGCAGGCTTGGCGCTGAAGCTATCTGTCCTGGGGGTGAGGGGGCCTCCCAGTACCATTGTGTACAGGGCAGGGTCCCTTTCAGTGAAGGCTAACCCTTCCGCTGTCTCCTGGAGATTAGACAAGTGTGGGGGTTCTTCTGCTCTCTGTGCTGTTCCCATCCTCAGACCACTGGGCTCGGCTCTGGACCAACATTACTCCCTCTGTCTCAGAAACTTCCTCCCTGATGTCTAACCCTACACCAGGGTGGTGGGGAGAAGGAGGGGAAAGGTTACAAAGTGCCAGAAGATTCTGCAAGCTGAAGGTGGTGTTCATGGGAAAAGCTGCAGCAATGTTTCATTCACAGTTTTGTGCCTCAGTGATGTGAGGACACACTCAAACGTTATATAAGGGGTCCGAGTGCAGTTTAGCTCTACTGTGCATCACCAAGTGCAGACATGAATAACACAAACTTCCGTATGGAAGTCTACAGAAGAAGAAAGGTTAATTTAAATGTTTTATTTAATGTGTATGCCATATCACAGGGACATAGACCAAAACAAGTACCTAAAACTTCAAAAACATTAATTTCAGCCATAATGTGAGGAAACTCTAGGAAATCTAAAACAGAACCTGTACTTCCTGAGCTGTCTTTCCACAGCTGTTAAGAATAAGTCTACTGTGCACAAAAATTCTGGTTCTGGCTGGTACCGATTCATTACACACAAGCCCATCTGGACCAGCTGTCCTACATTTAGGTGTTTAGCTGATGCCCAAAGCAGCCTTTCTAACGCATTTACACAGCTGGGCATTTTATTCGGGCAGGTCTGCCCGGGCACCTCACCCCAGGGTCCTAGAGCACATGTCTTCCTGTGACCCAAACCTGTCACCTTCAGGTTACACGTGCACGTCCATCACTGCTATGCTACCCGCTGTCTTATAATCTCAGGCATTATGTGTTGCCATATGGCTGCCAAAGTCGTGTGCCCATGCTGTATGTGGACAAAACCAAAAAGCACTTGGCAGGAAAAATATTCCACCGCCCAACAACATCATTACCTTAGGAGCTAAGGACAAGTTCGAAGGTTTTTCGTGTACAAATCGTCAAGCAGAAGCTTCGTGAACTCTCGCCTGAGTGAGGAACACAAAAGATCAGCCAGTTCCTGGTCCTTCTCCCCTTCCAGCCAGTATTCTTGTCCATTTGGCCCTGGTTTCACCTTGCGGTGATTTTTTTTTCCCCATCCACAATGTGCTAACGGCTGCCAACTGCCCTCAGACTCTGCGGAATGCGTCATTGGTGGAAAAGGGCGTAGATGGTAAATCGCAGGTTGCCAGCGAAGGGCTTCTATCTCAAATGCCGTCTCGAGCGTTAGCAGGCTGCGCATTTAAATCTTGTCCACCATGATCTGAGCAGGATTTATGGAGCATCATAACTCCCAACAACATACAGTCACTGATTAATTTTATATATTTCTCTCCGGTCCTTGATATTCTAGGGCTTGACAGCTGCCCAAGATAAGCCAGTAGCTTCTGACAGGATAAACTATATATATATATAAAACACACACACATACACACACACACACACATATATATATATATATATATATAAAATTTCAAGCAGTGTAGCATGGTGGGGTTTAAAAAACGATTTAAAGTATCCTGCACAGTATGGTACAGGCCATTTAGTCTGTGTGCACCCTGACAAACAAGCAACAAATCAACCAAGTTCGTCACTTTGCATAAAGAGGCCACAGTCGTGGTAAATATATCCAAGGAAGCTGGCGCGGCCGTGGTTATCGCCGCGGTTATCGCCGTGGTTATCGCCGCGGTTATCGCCGCGGCGACGTGTGCATCTGCGCTGGGGCGCCTGCCGGTCCTCACCTCATAAGTCGGCTCTCGTTTTGTCTAAATCTCCTCCCGTAAAGTGCAGGCAAGGACGAGGAGCCAAGCACTTTGGGAGGGGGGGGGGATCCATAAATAATGCACATCTCTTTTACGATAACACCCCCCCGTCCTCCTGCCAAACGAAATAAACAAAGCAGAGGACCACTGTGAAATGTAACGGTGCTCGGGAGCGTGGCACCGAGCCGGTGGTTTCCAAAGAGCAAACCCCAGGTACTACACCCGCCATCTGGTACCGTGGAGTCCGTCACACAGGTAGCCTACAGGGGACGGGGATGTAATCTCTGGGAGCGGCTGATTGAGAGACAGGCGGTGGGCCGGGGGGTCAGAGGGATTAACACCGGGGGGAGGGCTACGACGCTGGGTGCTGTGGGATAGCTCCGGAGCCGCAGGTGTGCACACCTGACAACGCAGCGTCCCGGGAAGACATGGGATGTGAAAGACCATCGGGTCCTAATCAGAGCGTCGTCTATCCAACTGCCTGTAGGAAACTGCGGAAAAGGGTTTCCCTTCACAGAGAGGTTACTGGGTATGTTTATATTTTTTTGGGGGGGAGGCAGGTAGTACTGAAAGTTGGTGACTGAGAGATGTTGGTGTTTATTCATTATAGTTAGTGGACGTTAATTTAGAGAACGTAAGTGGTGTTTCCTTGAGAGGTCAGTGCATGTTTCAGAGTCCATGTACATGTTTACTGTGAGCTTATGCGTTTCCAAAAGCCTTTTAGACTCTTTAAATGCAGCTAATTCGCTCCAGCTTGGTTTGGATTTTGTTTATAAACAACATGATCACCAGTCTTGGTAGTTAACAGTGGTTCTCATTTGGTGCTTTTTACAGTATAATACACCCCCAGACCAAACCACATATCACCTTGTTGCCACAGGGATATGTAACTGGCCACACTCAGACACATCGTTAGCATTGTTAGCGACGGTTCCCTCACTGTCGGGTACAAAAGTGCCCTGTACTGAATTAAAAGCTGTCTTTTAAATCTTGGGGAACCGCAGGTCTGTCTGTAGCACTCATAAATATCCCTTGATTGCATGACCGGACCAGCTATTTTACACGGCATTCCCTGGGCCGAGAAGAGAGACATCCCACAATAATCTGGGGACAGAAAGAGAAAAAGGAGCCAGTATACCCTGCGGAATGGGGGCCTGAGCTGTGGGTCCTGGGCTCCCATACGGGACACACCCTCCCCACAGCCGAGAATCCTCCCGCTCCAGCCTGACTCCGCCAAGAGTTATCAAGCGACTCTGCGCAGTCAATTATTACCACGTCGCAATCATTAATTTCCTAATGAAAATGATTCGGTTCGTCAGTGTTGTATTTTAATTGAACATAATTACACCACTGCTTAACGACAGACTCCTTTAGGGTGCACTTCAGTTTGAACACACTGATAATTTAATTACGCATCGTGCTACTTGTTTGGTTATTATAGGGTCGCTCCTCTTCTGTGCTAGATCACTGATAACACAGCCTCCAGTCTGTTCAAAGGGAGGCCTCACATTAATTCTCTTTTCTTCACAGCCTTTACCTCAAGTTCGATTCTCTTGGCTGTCTTAAGCTGTGTGAACCCTGAAACTTTGTCGACTGGGGGTGTGTGTGTGTGTGTGTGTGGGGGGGGTGTCCCTTGGTATATTGGTAGACTCTGGGCTTCCTACAAAGGGAAAAAACATACCCCCCACCCCAGAGATAGCCCTGCTCATATTTGTATGGATCGATGCTCCTTCCTTTATGATTGTTTGAGTTTCCGATATTTCGACTTTATGACGGCACGATAGCGATGCTATCACCAAGCTGGGCTGGCGGTATGCCGTACGAGGCTTTCGACTAATGCCAGGCGATGGCAGCATCCACACAGCCATGCTTCCCGTCTCTGTAGTGATCGCGAGGGTAAACATCTCACGCAGTGTTTAATAACATATCATGGAGGGTTTTTTCGGTGCGATTCGTCATATCGTATTCATATTCGTCTTACGATATTTTCAAGTTATGATGGGTTCCGAATTGCACGTGTCCCTATTGTAAGCCGAGGAGGGGCTATAATGTGAGTGGTGGTACTCATTTGTTACTAGTCGTGTAAAGTACAGAAGTGACACTGCATTTAAGTTTATACTCCCCCTGTTGCCTTTTCACATGCTCTCTTCCCCTGGATTTACCATTCACTCTTTTACGAGTGGCTGACCTGGGCACCTGCCAGACTCACAGAACTCTTTCCTGGGCTTTGAGACGAAAGCAGGAGCAATTAAGAACTTTAAGGCTTCTGGCGGCACAGAGCCAGCGGGAGTGTTTCAGACGACAGTGCAGTAAGAAAAGACCTCCGAGCCTCCGGTCCCGAACCAACACAACTGAAGGGTGAAGGCCGTCACCTGGCCGGGAAAGGGTTTCACACTGTAGCAAAGAGGTTTTTCGAAATGCCCGAAGCTGCCGTGACTTGGCGTGGGAGCTGACGTGAAGGACGTCGAAACTCTTGCTGCAGGTCTCTCATGCACAGTGAGGGAATGAATTTCTGCTAAACTCGCCAATCTGCACCCTCCCCCTCCCCCCAGGGGTCAACACCATGGCAGACATTTTATATCAAAAAGCAATCTTTACCACAGACCAGATACTGGAAAACGAGTAACTACATGGTTGTTTTTTTTTCTCTGTCAAAACATTTCACCATAGACAAGTTTGTCCATTAACAGGTGGACAATCCTGACCCCCCCCCCCCCATTCCCAAGATGTACAGTTCTGGAAGAAATTAAGAGACCACTCTCTATTTTTTTTTTTATCTGCATTTTTCTGATTTAATCCTGGTTCTCCTGGCTACACTGTGAAGCAGGCTGCTTCCAGGCTCCAACTTTCTGACACAGCAATATACAAGACCAGGCTGAAGCAGGAGACACATGTGAATGACAAAATAAACAGGCAGGTAGAAGGCAGAAGCAACTGTCTAATGCCAGAGATGAACATCAACTTATCTGGCAGTGCCTTATTAATCGGAGGATGACATCAAGTCAACTTCAAAAAGAACATGAAACATCAAGTGGTGTGAAGTGCACTGCTGGGACATTTTATAACAAGCTCTTAGAAGCAGGACTGAAGACCCTTACAGCAAGGAAGAAGCACTTCGTCACTGAGAAGCAGGGAAGAGCCAAGCACATACACATATATTGAGAAATGAGGGAAACTGGAACTTTTCCTGTGGTCACTTAATTTGTGGTCACTGTATGGTAACAAATGCTACAGTTACATACAGACTGATACAGTATGAATGAGACCTGCAAAAGTGTCTCCAGAATCATCTATGTCAAATCTCATCGTACCTCTGTGTATATTGAAGCAAACGGTGAAATGAGGCAGTGCTTTTTCAATGATGAAAAACAAAAACATGTGTGAGTAAAACATTACAAGACAATAATACGCCCTGGCTGGTAACCGTCTGCTAGCGCCCCCTATGCGGCTGGAGGGGAGATGCAGCAGCCTGCCATAGAGATCAAATTGCCAGAGGATGAAAATTACAGGCTCAAATGACAGCGCTTTGAAAACCCGCTATTCTCCCTTTTTATTGCACTATATCATCTGCTCCAGTTAAGAGATTAGACTTTGTTGAAGACACTCTAATCTTCTTTGAGAGCTTATCCAAACTTTAATGATTTGCTGATAGAGAACACTAAGTTAAGCAGTCTGTTAAGAGGATCTCTCCTTAGTGCAGCCGAGTGATTAATGCTGAATCGCGGGAAATTAAAATGCAGTTATTCAACAGATTCGCGCACATGGTGAGAAATCTATTACAGCTGGGAATCAGAGACTGGGGTTCCCAATCTTTCGGGTTTACGGCGTGCAAAAATATGCAGACCAGTCTTGGGAGTGCTGGTGGTGGATTGATGGAAGATCAGGGGTTATAAAAGAACGATATGACTTGAAAATGACGGTTATTTTTGGGAATTAACCAACTCCTCCCTCAGAGTTCTGCCAGCCAAAGAAATACTGGACCAAACCGGAGTTTGGAAAGCCCAGGTTCAGACTGGACGTCACATCTGAACCTGCATGTCCCAGATGCGGCGTCCGAATTGGGTGCGGCCTGACGTCCCTGACCAGGCGGCCGTGATGTCAGAGCCCTCCATCCTTCATGCTGCTTTCATGCGCCTGAGAATCCCTGCCTCTCCACACCCTCTGGCCCGTCCCCGCGCTCCTGCGTGGCCGATCATCTGTCCGTCCCATCTGCCACCCCGTGCGAGGGCTCAAACAATACTGGGGGCTCACAAGTCCGGCTTCTGTTTGCATTGGTGCAGAATCTACCGCCGACCGTGTGCTCTGCACGAGCTGGACCGGAGTCTGCCGTCGCTGCCCCCTGTGGTCAGCTGACGCCTACAGTAAGTCTCTATAATTGACTGTGAATATTTAGGTTACCCGTGACATTCCAGTGCGCTTTGGTTTTCACTGCACTTCCGACGGAGGACAAGGAGCATGGTGCTGCCCAATCTGCAAGAGATTTACCCATTCTCCAGTCGTTTTGGATGCCATATTCCAGTATCTGTTTTAGTTCTGTCTAAGTTCTCACTCAAGAGTAAATCTAGTTAAACGTTAACTGAAAACCTGCTTCTTAAAAAGCTGTTTGTTGACTTCATTTAAGGGAAAACCAATTTGAGACTTAAGACTTGGTCTTCAAATGGTATGAAGAGAACAAGCCTAATTTAGCCTGGAGATGAGGGAATTGGCTTCAAATGACAAATCATTCCTGCAAAAGAAAAACGCTTCTAACGAAATTAAATTGCAGTTTTGTTGTTGTGTGCAAATTTTGGTGAATTCGACGTACGTAGAATCGGTCTGAATTAAGAAGCATGAACGTTTCAGATGAAATGAGACGGTTAAACAATCACCTCCATACATTTAATTAACCCTCAAGTAAAAAGAAAACGTATGAATCTGCAGTTACTGCTGCCTTTCAGGTACTTACTCCTGCTGTAGATGATGCAGTTGGTCTTGCTGTCATCCAAACCTGGCCAGGTGATGTCCAGAAGCCACAAACGGGTGGGGCACTTCGTCTTCTGCGGGAGTAAGAGACACGACTTAGCTGATGAGGTCAGGGTTTTAACAGGAGGTGCTAAAAGGCATTTTTTAAACGTTTCTGAAAAAAAAAACAAACAAACAAACAAAACAGCTACTTAAAATGGCTTCCTGAAGCAACCTGCGTAGAATTTAACCAATGAACATCTGTTCCAATGGACGACCAGTATGAGTTTGACGGTTCAGCAGCAAATTATCCAGAATATGTAACGCCACCAGTCCTCCCTTATAAACAGGTGGACGAGGTTCGGCTCCATGTGCCAAACAGCCACAAGAAATCTGGCTCTTCCCTTACTTTTCATTTTGTATTTAAATGACCTTTTTATAGAAGCTTAATGGTGAGTTTAATTGCGCTTTTATTGACCCAGTTTGGGAAATTGAGGTAAACATCTGCAGGACCCTCCATGGTTTCTGGGCCCAAAGTGGGTGTTTCTAACCCATGGTAATTTAACCCCAGGCCCCCTCGTCATTAGGGGGCCGCGGAGATTGGCCGGAATACTGGGCGTTTGGACGAGCTCTGGGCACGGACTCACTGATCCCCCATTTGCGACAGAGCGACAGAGAGAGGGTCTCCTCTCGTAATGAAACATGGAGGAAACGCTGATGCTGAAGGTTGCTGTCTGCATATTGGGGTAGAGCTGGAGACCACAAAAGCGGCACTGACAGCAGGAAGACCTCTCTCTCATGTTTGGCACTGATTTTGTGTTTAGAGTCTGTGAGATAAGAGCGACAGTCTGTAACAATTTACTCTCGATTTATATATTGTATAATTAAAAGTCATATCAGTGCCACCCCAGCAGAGTGTCTCAAAGATGTTCCTTTGTCGATTACATCACATCACTGCATTTATCTCCAGTCTGTACAAATAAAACAGTCATTTGTGGGCTCGGTTAATCTGAGCTGAGTAATTGCTACATAAAACAAGAGGATCTTTTCCTTTGTTTTTACATAACGTAAATCATTCATCAGTCGCAAATCATTTGGAATGCGAAATATGTAACACAACAATAATGAATAAAATGTACACCACTGGGCATCACAAATGTCCCAACAGAATCGTTCATTCGCTACAACAGTGTGGTGTGATTGGTGTTCACGTATCTGGGAGCTGCACGCCGCCCTTTTAAGGAATCTGCATGCCGTCCCTTTAAAGGAATCTGCATGCCGTCCCTTTAAAGGTACAATAAAGGAAAGCTCAGTAAACAAGGTACCCTGTCCCAGAATCATTGTAGAGGGATTTATCATGTAATAAAAGCTACATGCTCATCACGTGTAGCCGATGTGCCAGTATGTGGAATCATGTGACTTCACAGCAACCAATGAAATGAAAGAACTGAAGAACACGGTTGAAAGATCTGAGGAGTTACTTGAGCTCAGAAGGTGCCATTGCCCAATTTTGGGTATAGTTTCTAGCCCTCAGGCTCTCCGTCCCTGTTAAGCGTCAGGAACAGGGTCACAAACTACTAAATTTGCCCCACATTTGCCATAAAAATGAAAATCGATGGGTCTACATGTTCCAGCGACAAAAGATAACCTGCATTGATTTCTGCAGCTGTGAAGCTCAGGGAAATAAAACTTATATCCATTACAGAGCAGGTGATTTGGATCACAGCCCCTACAGGGTCAGCTGATAAGGCCTCTCACTGTCCCCCCAATGTCCCCTGAGAGAGGCGGTAATATTAATAACAAGACTGGGGCCACCTGAGGTGTCCATGAGGAATCTGCTCTCATTTTTATGACAGAGGACTTCGGGTCTGTTCCGGCTGATTTGGGAATTTCGCGAGCGGCGTGTGACAGAGCTGCAGCTCCGCATGACGGGGGCGCGTACCTGTAATCGCCCGTGTGACTGCGGTGATTAAATGCCGCCACAGATGAAAGAGCCGCCGTCATCACAATAAATTAACCAATCACACAAATCCCAACTCGGCGTTAATCCCTCCCTGATACGCCGATCCTCTGACGGGCAGGAGGTGTCAGGTGGCCCCCAGGCCTCTGGGTGCCGCTTAAACAATGTGCTAATGTGCTAATGATAGCGCACTAGTCAGATATCCCGGCTGTCCTTAACCCCTTGCGGGGGGGGCGGGGGGGGGGGGGATCACTGGCCCCTTTAAAAGCGCTTATTTTTCCATCTTCTATTTAACACACCTTCCTGTTCCAACACTTAAATCCAAAACGGAAAAAACT
>JAODJX010000049.1:5095420-5108208 GCA_026776945.1 Isichthys henryi | reverse complement strand
CCCCCCCCCCCCCCCCCCCCCCCCCCCCCCCCCCCCCCCCCCCCCCCCCCCCCCCCCATCACTGGCCCCTTGAAAAGCTCTGATTTTTCCATCTTCTCTTTCACACACCTTCCTGTTCCTACTCTTAAATCCATAACGGAAAAAACTACTAGTTTAGAAATTTAAGAATGAGCAATTAGATCTTGTAACAAAATAAACTGCTTGCAGAGAAGTAAGAGAAGAGAAAAGAATAGCTATGTAGTAATACATGCAAATATTCTCCGAAAAGGTCGTCAAAACGATGGATGTCATAATTCAGCTAAGCGAGCTGTGGTGTTAGGGGCCAGAGACGGTCAGCATCCATGCTGGTCTCTTTTTAACTGCTTTATTTACATGGATTGATTTCCGTGCTTTGCGGAACGTCGCATTCGCATGACACAGAGGTGGTGTTTTATTAAGCCACGTGCCGGGTGGCGAGTCGGAGACAGAGAAGCATTTGCACTCCACTCCGTTAAATTTTATTTCCGAGCAGGATTCTGGGCTTTTTGGAACGGAACCGGACTCATCTGTCAGAGCCGGGAGTCGCTTCTCCATGAAGCCCACATCTGCTGTGGGGGGGGGGGCGCAGGGAGACAGCACCCTAATTCCCTTTAGAGACGCATCCTGGCGGCCGCCCTGTCACAGATCCAAGCGCTCCCGTACCAAACGGGCCACGCGGCTCTAATCATTCCTGCATTTCAAATTGGATCACTGGCTCAATCATGGCCTGTTTAAACCGCCTGCCTGAGAGCAAATGTGAGGTGCGAGATAATTTGGAGGAAAGTCGTCCTGTGACAGAACTCACTAAACGGCTCTTTTTTTTCCCCTCCTGGTCCAAATCATTCTCTTTGAAACACCGAAGGGATGTCATTTTCTTTCAAATGCATGAAGCGGAAGATTCGGTCTGTGTCCTTTGAGTTTCAGTGCCCCGGAAACCCAGCAGAGATCTGGACCTACAGACATTCATTAGTGTCCTGATATGAAGGTTTATTAAAAAAAAAAACCTTCAACAGTCATGAAAAATGATGAGAAAACACAGCAAGCGTCCTTTTAAACGGGTCCTCAGTATATTACAATGCTGTGGAACTCCTTCAAAAAGGCAGCAGGTGGCAGAGTAGTTAAGGACACGGCCCTGCTGGTTAAGATCCTGCTCCAGTATGACCTGAAGAAACCTGTCAGCTAGAATCATATAAACGGGACCAAACTGCAGTGGGATCTGTAATCCAGAGAGTCAGTCGCTCCCCGGCTGTCAGTCAGCGCTCTCTGTACCCTGCCCTGTGTGAGAATCATTCTTCATTATTATTTCAGTTGCTGAGCTTAGGATTTTATCCAACACTGTTCACACAGAATCTACTTAGAAGTCTACTTTTACAAGGATCTGATTTCTGCATGCTTAAAGTGATGCAGATCATGAGCCAGTATTCCATCCATCCATCCATCTATTCATCAGTCTAAATCAGGGGCACCAGATGAGGCGCTGTTGTTTTTTGATATTCAAATGCTCTGAATCATGTCAGCTGAGACCCAGTTCTCCTGTAAGACAGTGATGTGGGTGATGTCATGTTAGCAGCTCAACAGAGAGCCGCGTCTCGATTGGCTCCCGTAAGCCGCAGTTGTGGCCTGCTGATCCGCCACGATGTGACTCCCCTTCATGCTGGATGTCAGGAAAAACATGTACATTCTGAAGCCTCTCACCCCCCACATGACATGTGTTTCCTGTGTGACTTTAAGAGCCAGAGTGCTTCATCTTTGCATGGCCCCGATGAATCACTGCTGCAGAAGGGTGAAGCCTTCAGAGTAACATGCAAGGCAGCACCTGCAAACTCACACATTACACTGCACCCGCAGGGTCACACATAAAGCTGCACCTGCAGAATCACGTGCTAAGCTGCACCTCCAGAGTTACAAACAAGGCTGCACCTGCAGAGACACATGGGATCCTGCACCTGCAGAGACACATGGGATCCTGCACCTCCAGAGTCACATGCAATACTGCACCTCCAGAGTCACACAAATGGCAGCCCCACAAGAGTTACACGCTGCTCTGCACCTGCAGTCACATTCTACGTTGCACCTCCAGACTCGCATGCAACACTGCATCAGGAGTCACACACAAAGCTGCACCTGCAGAGTCACACACTGCATTGCACCTCTAGAATCACACAGGATGCTGCACCTGCAGAGTCACATGCAACTGTGCACCTGTACACTAACATGTAATACTGCTTCCACAGAGAAACACACAGCACTGCACCTGCAGAGTCACATGCTACACTGATACACAAAAGCTGTCCCTCTGAGGGGAGCCATATAAACAGAATCTCTACACAATCTACAGACAGCCATGCATTGTTTCTGCAACATTCACACAGAGCTGATAAATTGGCATGGGTTGGAACACTGAGCCGGAGAGAAGGGTAGGAGTGATGCCTCTTCTTCTGACATCCTGACCTCGCTGTCACCTCACTGAGTTCCCACAAGCACTTCTATCCGACGGCTTAAACGGCACAACGTGAACCTTAGAGTATTTCAGCGTTTGTGGGGTATTTTGTGGCTGTTCCCAGGCACATGCGATAGCGTGAGAATCGTCAGTTAATCAACAAACACTCCGTCGCTGTACTCAACACAGAATATGTGTAGAATGGAAAAAAACAAACTCCGAACTAAGGTTAAAAGTCAGGAAGACTTGTGGTTCATCCTTATTTACCGTGTAACTTTGTCCCGGTGGTTTGCTGGTGAAGCATCGTACTTCAGCCTAAGGAACCGATTTCCTGATCCGGGCAGCCAAGGACAGTATGGAGAACCTCCAGCTGACCTGATCTCGGGTGCAGTAGAGCATGGACCTGCTATTCAACCCTCAACCTAAGCCTAATCCTACCACAATCCCCTAACCCAAACCATCTCTGAACACACCTTCACCCCTGGCGCTGCTGGACATTATGGGATGTTTTAAGGATTTTTTTGGATCTGATGATATTGCGGAAGACCTCAGAAGCCATGGGAGGAGACTGAGCAGAACCAGATGCTTTGTATGCCTGTCTGCCTAAATGTGTACAGATTCTCTGGGGGGCGGTTCTGTGATGTCTAAGGAGGGTGGGTCACATGTTCAAGTTGCCTCCCCCTTTCCCTCTCTCTAACTACTCAAATCAATCACTTCAGTTGCTTCTTGAACCCAGTAAACCTGACCAGACCCAGACACCAGATCTAAGTCCTGATATGGCGGATTATTCTCCAGGAAACACTCAAGAAATGCACTCAAGAGCTGGGACATTCTGTGTAATCTGATAAATCACTTGTGATAAATGTTTCTGCCAAATGACTGCAAAAAAACAGCTGCCACTTAAATGTGACCAAAAAGACGCAGGTTACAGGAGGGGTCTTGCTGTTGAACCCTTATGACAGTGCTGTGATACCCTGCCTTGTATATGCTAAATTGGTTATATTTTACATTACAGTCTATTCTGAGGTGTTTAGTGACATATCACCTATGTTCTGTAGAAAAATGTCAGTGATGCTGTCTAGAAACATGTTAGCAATGTTCTCCAGAGGCATGTCAATGATGTTGTCCAGTATCATGTTGCCAATGTTCTTCAGAAGCAGGTCAGCGATTCCATCCAGTAACATGTTAGCAATGTTCTCCAGAAATATATTAGTGACTCTCCAAAAGCAGCTTCGAGATGCTCTCCAGAAAACACTGTCTCTTGACTTCAGGGCTGGAGCTGCTTCAATGGATATTTCCGCGTCACTGAAACTACTTGCAATTCGCTGCCTGCTGACACCCGCAGGCTCCCCTGGGGCCATCTCTGGAGCTCCGCTTCACAGTTGGCCAGCCATCTCCCCTCCAGCTCTGGGGGGAGGCGGCCATTTGGTTGGAGACAAGGTGACAATCTCAGCGCTCTCTGGGGGAAGATGGCTCGTTAAAGAGAGTCGAGTTGCAGTTAGTTAAAAAAAAAAACGGGTGATTCTACCCCAACTGCTACTCTTTCTTTACGCTGGAAATGCAAGAGTGATACGGGGAACTATAGCCACTTTGACTTTTAAAAGGGGATCTCCGATTAGAGTGTGTTCCAACTGCCAGTTTCACGATATTGATGGATATTTATGATCATTGTCCATGTCTTTTATCTCTGTTATACTACGGTCACGTTAACACAGTCTTGGCAACAAAGCATAACCGGATAAGCATAAGATTTGATTCAATTGCGCTTTGCTTTTTTGGGCTGGAAAACCTCATCGACAGAGGTTAGGCTAGAAAGGAAGTCAGACAGAGAAAAGGGTCATGCTGGGAGTGACCCCTGAAAGGAGGGGAGTGATGCAGACGAGAGCCTGGCCTGCAGTGAAACACACGCGGCATTAGCGTTTCATTCGGAGAAGCTGCAGATCCGCTCTGAAGTTTGTTTCTCCTCTCGCAGGCAGGCTCATGTCAAGCTGAAGTGTGCAGAACCTCTGAAACTGCACAAATGCACTGCCAGGAGACACGAAACACTGCAGCCAGGCAGGGAAAGCTGCGACAGTTTACCGCACTGCTGAAGAATAAGGCGGGTACTGCATGTCTGTCGCATGTACGGAGAGGAGGCCGGCAAGGGCTCTACGTTAATGACTGTGAGTGAGGATATCTGTGGAGTGTTCTGGAAAGGGCATCACCGTACGATGTAACAGTTCAAAACTGCAAACCTGCTGCACTTGGCACGGCAAAAGCCCTCAGATTGGGAGGTGTCAGGGCAACAAGGGACTCAACTCCTCAGAAACGGGGGGGACACCGCGACACAAGCGAAATGGGGAAGGCCCGAACATGAGGATAATTCCCTGAAATCAGAATGAATTGGAGGCGATTGGATCTCCGTCGAAACAGGTGGGAAGGTTAGGGACAGACAGACTTAGGCTTCTCTCTCACATAGGAGGTCGGAATTTAACAGGAGTCAGCTGGTCAAAATGACGTATAAGATGACATTTAAGAACCACATAAGGAACAAATAGCACTGGAACATTTTATCGTTTTGTACATATGATCACATGCTGACCATTATTTTTACATAATTAAGTGATGTGACTCAAAGCGGCAGGTTAAGTTAATAGCTCATGTGAGCCCTTTGCAAACACACACACATGTGTGTGTATAGACTTGTTTGCGTACTGTATGCGTATGTGCCTGCGTGGCCCCCCAGCCGTCTCGCGGATTGCCCTCCCCGGCCGTCTCCGCAGCTTCTTCCCCTTATCAGAGCGGCACAGGCTGGCACCCAAGTCTCTGTGCTCTGACAGCCGCTACAACAATAGGGCAGCTATGCTGGTGCTTAGCGCCGGGTTTCGGAGGGGAAGCCTGCCACAGGCACAGATTAGCGCCCGGGGACAAGCGCACACACACAGGGACACACGCTGCCCGCTTCACAACAAAACAGGCCGTCCCTCCTCCTGATTAATGAAGGGATGACAAGAAGAAAAATATCATTTCAGAGCAAAAAAATCTGGATGAAAGCTTTTCTTTCTATTTGCAGGTTGAAAGCTTTATTTCTTTAGTGGGGCTGGGGTGAGGGCCACATTCTTATCACCAGGGAGGGTCGTCAGCTGCAGTGCTGACACAGGTGTAGGGGGGAAATGGTGTGGGGGAAACAGGGGCATTTGGGGAAACTATGGGAGCATCAAGGACTGTTGGGGCGCTACAGCGATCGCAGGCAGCGAGTGTTCTGGCTTAGAGCAGAACAGACGCTTCTCTCCAGACACAGTCCACAGTCCGAGCTGGGAAGTGTCACCCTATTTGCTAGGGGCAGACTAGGCAAACTGGATAAACAGCTTGTCCAGCCAGTCTACACACTGCATTTTCTCCCAGTCCGAAAGTCAGCAACAGAACTGCGATTTCTAACAAAACTTTGATGTCGATGAGTCTAATCTAGATGAGAAATAAATATAAGAGGCAAATGTTTTACAGCTTTTTCACAATGGAGGTGGCTATCAGCACACATGTTTGATTTTAAAATGAGCCAAAACACTAGACCTTTCCAAGGAAATTGGTTTTTCTGAAAAGATGCTGTAGAGCATGGTAATATTAGTGCAGCTAATGATGTTACGGTCATTCCACTCAGGCGTGTGAAGAAATGGGTCAGATTTGCATATTAAGGTTTGAAGTTATGAAAAATTAACTTATCCAAGTTCACTGCCTCTTCCTAACTGGAGGTTGACGGATCTCCGTCCCCTGCGAGACAGCCTGCTGTAGTCATAGTGATAGAGTGTGATACCATGTGATGATGTGCATAGCCAATGGGGGCTCAGCACTGACAATTCAGCCGATTGCAGATTGATGTGCTGATTTAAGGGTGGCAGGCTCTTCCGGTTCTATCAGGGACAGAAGTAATAATCCCCATAAAAGGATGAGTTTTTACATATGTCCTTAAATATCACCTTTACTCCTGATTGGATGAGAGGTACCACATGACCAAACGCGCCTTCCTGATTTGATGGCTGGTGCGAGTGGTCTGGAGTATTCCAGCAGTGTAACATGTTTAGAAATCGCTGATTTCCTCGATCCCTTATATGGTTAGAGTGACATCTGCCTCCTATCCATAGGACATTACCCCACTATCCCCGTGCTCTGCAGATGCTAAACCTTAATAACTTAAGCCTCATTAAAAAGTCTCGATAACCCAAATCAGAGTCTCTCTAACCCAAACCTCATCAATCGGTCCACACCAATTAAAGCCTTCCAAGGTTGTGGTTGAATGGACAACGATCATCATAAAATTCATCAAGCTGAAAAAAAATTAAGTGATGCACAGTGTTCCTTATATTTTTTAATAATTTTCAATGCTTTATCCTTTTAAAATAATTTCAAACGATTAAGTATAGCAGTATAGCATCAGAGTAACCCAGACTGATCATTTCCAAAGCCCGATATTCCAAGGTCTTTCAGATCCAGACAGTGTTCTCTAAAGGAATTCCAGGATAAATAAAAGTGTTATATGTAGATTAATAAGACGTGTGCGGTTGTATTTCATAAAAAGCGTCGGATTACATTATTTGAAGAGTCGGGAGAGCTGATCCGATCTGCGCCAGCACCACTCGCAGGTGTACTGACCCTTGGAGAAGCACTCATTATCCTGACATGTATCAAAAGACAGGCAGCTTTCTGTCCAAGCCTGCAGACCAGCTCAGGTCATTCATTTATCCTGTCTCTTATCACGGGCACTCTCTCTTCTAAATGTCATTTTCAACCTTGTTTGGGGCCGTAGTGTAGAAAAAGCATTTAGCGGCTTAGGCTTACAGGCTTGGTCCTGGCTTTTTAGGTATCTTCTTATGCTGTGTTGTGTCATGTTGAAGGATGTCCAAGGAGCTTCCAGCTCTACATACGACCTTACAGCTCTGTCGGCTTGTTATTCATCAGGTCAAATTTGGAGAAAACCCTCCATCATAATATAATACATAATATTGTTTCAGTGACAAATGGTTTCCCAGTTGCATGAAAAAAAAAGAATTAAGAAATTGACATATTTGGAACTGTATTTGGAAAAGTTGATATATAGGTATGGGGAAAATTAGTCCTCAAAGACAAACTGCCTGTATTTTTAATGGGTGAGTTATATTTTTGTTAATATTTTTTAATAAGGGTGCCTTTAATGAAGCATAAATAGACATCAAAAACAGAAGGATCTCCTCCCGACAGAGCAGCAAGGTCACACCATTTTTAAGTAGTTATAAGAGTTTTAAACATACAAAACAAACTGCAGAGTCTGTTGAGAATAACATCAAGTGAAAAAAATGGCAACCTGAGTGAATCACAGTCTGGACCAGACTCTGAATCCAGCAATTATATAATTTTGTCATAAAATGTGCAGATTAAAGAGTTAAAATAAATTAACTTCAAAGCCTTTTGCTAAGGCCAGTTTGATCCCAGAACAGTCAACTACCGGAGCTACGTTTGTCACAAGGCATCATGGGAATTTTGCCTCCCTCCCATTAAATTGGCTTTTCTGTGCTCGACTCTGTTCAAGCAGCAACTCTCTAGTGATGAACGCCGAAGTGGGAAGTGGAAACGCGTTGAGGAAAGTTGAGCAGCATGAAAATTTAATGATCTCAACCATCTGGTAAGAGAAATTCGGAAGACAATAACAAAGGAACAAAACGGAGAGGGTTCTGCTAATGGAGAGACCTACCAGGCTGCCGTCTGGGCTCGCCTCGAGCTTCCCCTCGTATGGTCCCCACGTCGTGCCCACCGGAAGCGACTGCCGACTCTGGATCTGCCGTTCTCCATCTTTAATGACAACCTGGAGCTCTCCTGGAACAGAGACATAGAGTGTTGGTGTGGGGGCAAACCAAAGCTAATTGCTAACTGCTAATCGCTACTCATGGCGTCATTGCAGAATGATGCTAGCAGCATAACGCATTTAGTTTCTTTCTTGAAGTTACTCCTTATCTGTACGTGTCATCCAGTGTTTATAGGTACAAGCCAAATGATCACGGCCCAGAAACTGATGCTATCAAAATTGCCAGTTTCCTTGGAGGAGTTCATGCAATTATGGGGTGTCGTAGCCTTGGTCAGTGAGTACAGGACTCCATCCTGTGTTCCAGTAAAGTCCAAGCTGAACTTCGGTTAATGAACCGCATTACAGGAAAGCACCTTAGCACTGTGGACCTCCACAGTCTCTGTTGCCTAGACAACAGAGTGCTTTTATTGTTAAAGGCCTAAGGCTTTGCAGGATAAGGGCCTCAAACCAGAGCAGGGCACCTTCGCCACTTCTGTGCCTCTGCTGGATGGCAGTGAGCTAATGGCATCATATTTTATTTAGGTTACTCATCTTCACACAATAGCTGATGCTCTCATCCAAACTAGCAGGGATATGGAACGGTTTCACCTCATACTTTTCCGGTAATGTTGAGCAACGTTGCGGACCGGTACGATTCTGCTTCTTTATGCGAAATCGTGGCGGCAGCGTGGCCTGGATCATGAGTTTTAGATGACTTTTCTAACAACTGTGTCACACGTAAGTATCGATCACGAAGGGAATGGCGGCAAAACACAGTTTGGGTAAAGTTACTGGCACCTTTAAAAGCTGTGTCCAAATCCAGGGGTATCCAGCAGGTTTTCCATCCTACCTGGTTTATGATGAACCACAGCTGATCTCAGGCAGATAGTAACTCATCAGGTAAGATAGAAAACCTGCTGGATACCGGCACTCCAGGATCAGGGTTGCTTACCCCAGGTCTAATCCATATGCAGATTTTCCAGATCCTCATCTATGAGAATCTTTTTTTGAATTTTCATTAAAGAGGCAGGGGAATTATCAAAGCAGACATGGCTAATGGCCAAAAGCACATGATCTGTTAGTTAAAATCCCCAAAAGTCCCCAAAAAGACCCCAGGTCCACAGTGCTAGCTGCACACAACCATTACAACCATCATGCGTTATCTTCAGCTGGGAAATCTCAGCACATGGGCTTCATTCCCACAGACTTCACGCTGGATGTAGGCTGACCCTGCTCTCTGACCCTGTGCTTTCCTTATTCATACGTCGCTCTGGACAAAAGCATTTTATAAATAAATAAACGCAGATCCCTACTCTAAATCTCTGTAAATGATTTTGATTAAGTAGCAGTGGGAGTGTTATTGACAGCTGCACAGCAAGCCAGGCAAGGTGCGTATACATATTGAACATCCCTAGGGGGAACTTTTTGAAATCCATCCACAAAATAAGCCTTAGATTTAAACACTGTCTCAAGGCTGCAGGAGATGTGGCGTCATGTTTAGATAAGAGAGTTGGTTCTATGACTGCAGAGTGCACTACATCTGAGGCGTCATGACCTTTTTTAAAATATGAAAACCTCATGGAGAAGGGAGATGGGAAGAGGTTCACGGAGACCTGGAGGAGCTAAGGCAGACCACCGGTCCAGGGATGGTAAAGGAATTGTGCGATGTGATGAACTATTAATAACGATAAAAAATAGAGAAGATTTCAGTAGAAGACGTGATAATGCAGAGATCTTTGGCTTTGCCAATGAACAAAAAATTGCAGTTTGACCTCAAGCTGTGGATTAATGTGCAGATAAAGTGTAATTCTCCAGTCCTGAGTGTAGTAAGACTGGGAGGCGTGTCTCAGTGGTCAGGTGATCCATTTCACCGAGAAACTGACACACACGCCACACAGGCGGCGGACAGACCTGGAAGAAACATCTAAAGAGGATGTGGACACGTCCACGGCCAGCGTCCAGCAACATCAGAGGCCACTATCTACTCCCTACTGCTGGACAGGCTTCAAATAAATATATTTTTTTTTAATTTGAGGATCTACAGTTTATCCCTAGAGCATAATTTATGCACAGATACCAAAGGTAGTAGAACAGATTGTGTGAGACTGATCTTTTCAGAGGGGTCATTTTTGGAGTGAGGCTCGCTAAATTAGTCATCTAAATGCGATTAAGGACCAAAAAAAGGAGACTGAGTCAAGGAGGAACTTTGCTTGAAGAGATACCGCATCCTGGTGGCTCCAAACCTGGATTTATCACACCCGTAGTGCTTGTCTTTAGGGTTCACTAGTTTAACGCTCTTACACTGTGACTTCCAGCGCGTTTGGGATTACATCAGAGGACGTGACTGCCGTCCCACCGCCTGCAGCTGTCGTCAGTATCACCGTGTCTCTCCTCTAGATCCTACAGTTCATTACCAGACCCCCATATCCGCCAGAACTGCGATTTCCTGGCCAATCCTTCATAAGTAGGCTCTACTCTGAGCAGTTTGAGGGGCATAAGATAAGAAGGTTAACGCTTTTCTCCACCCACAACCGGTGTTAATGTGAATCCCATAAGTGGAAAAAGTGAGATAGATCATTCATTTCTGGGGGCACTTTTTGAGATGCACTCGAGAGGGTTTAAGCAGAGGATCAGGCACTGATGTACGAGATGTGTGGACGCTGGCATTTCTCACGTGTCGGCCTACGGTGTTCGCTGGTTCAAGCTGGAGTCATTCCAAATGAGGCAAGAAAAAAAAGTCAGGAGAAAGGAATAAGCATTAGGTTTGGTACAGAAGCGAACCAGGAGTTTGGAGACTCATCGACAAACTCCAGTTTCATCCTTACGGCCTTTAATTTAATCCTCTTACATCACACAGGTGTGACGCCCCGCGGTGACTTTGTGAGCGTTGATGTATGCTCCCGTGTTTCCCAGAAACACTGTGAAGTTAAGACGGGCTCCTTCTGATACAGCTGCTTCAGAGCTTCAAAGCGACCACCGCAGGACAAACACTGACGGATTTACTGCCCCAGAAAAGGTCCGTCTAACGTCTCCATCACTTGAGAGATATGACAAGGACCCTCTGCGTGGAAAAGCAGCCTCCTCGCACATGCGACCGCCCATCTGGGACTCGGTCTTGACATTTCTGGACCGATCTGGGAACCTTCTGGCCGTCGCTAAATGAGATCGGACACACGGCCCGCCGATGTGAAATAGGAAACCAGCCTCCATCGCCGTCAGAGAGCACAGGCACCTCACTCTCCGTCCTAATCTGTAAACGACTTAAAGGGGCCTTATCTTCAGGCTCTTCTGCTTCATTTCATGCTTGATTTACTTTAATTTGTCTGATAGGGCCCGTGGATTTGGACCAGCTCCATCTTGGGCTGGAGAGTGTTCCGGTCTTTCTCCGCCATTGTGGCACGCGGCTTTCTGACTTTCCTATCTCACTCACACTCCGATGCAGCCATCTGTCCGAGTGCTTTCGGATTCAGGCTGACTGTGGCACGACGGCACGGCGGGGCCGCGGTGCCGGATTCGGCTCCTCGGCGATTACAGTGCAGCCGGATGCCTCCGACCGTTTAAGCTCGGTGGGGAGTCACCCATCGGCTCCGACGCCCACGTGATCGCCCTGCAACGACGGGGTCCTGCTCAACCCCATCTCACATCATGATCACATTCAGCCTGTCTGTAGAGATCTAACTGTAGACAGAGTACCCCAGTGTATCTACATTCTATGTTGCACTTTTATTTATTTATTTTTGACAATGTAGGGTCAGCCAGTCCCTGGATCAAATGGTTGCTGGTGAAGGACCTAACTCAAGGGCCCAATGGTGAAACCGCTCTCCCACCCCTGGGACTTGAATCAGTGACCTTCCGATCACAAGCACAGCACTCTAATCCATGGAGTCACATACCACCTCGGGTGTATCCAGCAGGACCCTAATTAATCTCCTTTACACATTCATGATCGAGCATCTAAAGGGAAAAGAAAAAAAAAAACACTAAATAAACCCAAGCGATTATTAGTGTTTCTGACAAACAGTGAAAACCTTCACAGACGTCCACTGGGACTCGGTGCTCCACAAATAAACAATTAAGGTAAGACTGTGGTGAAACACGGGCCAGGCGGGACGAAGGCAGGCGAAGTGCAAGAGGGCACGTCGAAAGCAAATGGCAAAATTATCATAAGAACAACAGCAGTTATTTTCTTAATTAATGTTTTCCCTGCTCTGGCCGGCAGCTGTGTGATTCTCTGATTGGTGTGCTGCACCAAGCGTGCTAACCAGTCTGAGGCCTCTTTATGAGGGCTGCCGGAACGTTCCAGAAAGTGGTCACCTCTTATGGCGTAACAAGACCTCACTCAGGTTTCGCACAGAAAGTACAGATAATCTTACCCACCCCCCACGCAGGAGCACTGAGATTTAAAACATTTCAGAATGGTTGTATTTAAAGTGCATTGAAGGCCCTGCAATCCCCCCGCCACCATACACACACACACACACACACACACACACACACACACACACACACACACACACACACACACACACACACACACAC
>JAODJX010000049.1:5071364-5082185 GCA_026776945.1 Isichthys henryi | reverse complement strand
TGCAAATGTGCATTTTCAGAGTCTCCCTTTAATGCCCAGCTCTGACGCAGCTTCATTAAGAGACTCGTTAGCAACTCGGCCGGAAGATGAAGGACAGGGAAATCGGTGAAAAATTCACTGCGGCCACCCCTCTTCACTTTAACCCAGTCGTGTGCCGTCGACTGACCGAAAGAGGACACATGTCAGCGGCACCCACCAATTGCATGCAATGCACACAGATGCAGTGGTTAGCCACAGCGGCTGCGTTACCCCCCCTTCGGGACGCCCCCCCCCATGCTGTCCTCCTTGCCAGTCGTCCCTAACCGGAGCTTCTGTCGCTTACCGCACGCGTGACGGCACAGATGCAAACGCACCCCGTCCCCCAGCCTCGGGGTGACTCCTCCCCCCAGCCCAATGGGGATGTGGGTCTTTGGGGAGTAAGGATTGATGTGTGTGAGTCTGCAGATGTTCCCGATGCGGCAGGATGCCGGGCTGCTACCGGCGGTGTCGAATTACACGCTAGCGGTTAGCCTGGAACTGGCGCAGTCCGGCACATGTTCGTGGAACAAAGCCGCAAGCGGATGGGTTTCTGAAATGACGCAGGCGTGTTTGAGGGAGATAGACAGACGGGTCCGGGCTGAGCTGGAGGAGCCAGCCGCGGCCCCCCCTCCGGCTCACCCCCCTCCCTGAGATAGCGACTCTGAAACACTCGGATACTTGGGGAATGGCAGCTCTCACCCAACAGCAACAGAACTCTGAACACTGGGGCTGTGCAGACCCCATGGAAACAATCCCACATTATAGCAGGGACTGAATCGCTGGCCCGCGTTTCGGTTTTCGCTTTTTTTCAGGGCCGATCTGCAGATGTGCCAAGGTTATCAATGGGAACAGACTCGCTGTCCAGGCCCAGTGGCGATCCTACCTATTATGTTAATGGTTAATGCATGCAAATGAAAACATTCTGTCCATCTCATTTACTTGAAGACAATATGCAAATGGCCTCGCCCATAATGATGGTGCTGGCACCCCGTTTCCTGCCCTGGTTTTTCCAGGGGCATTTAGTCAATTTTGAGTTAATTTAAGGGTTACCGACAGCCTGATTGAACAGGAGAGCAGATGCCCTTTCCTCCTGAGAAGCGTCCTTTATCTGATCTGTTGTACAGGGCTGGATTTTTACTGTGATAAACAAGGACGCATCGCACAACATCAGGGTGACATGAGTTAAACATTAAAAATCACACTTTCCCTGTCCTCTGTGCCATGCTCATTTAATAACTACACAATTTTCTCCACCTAAACAGTAGTGTCCCCAATACATCTCCAGCTGAAGCAGAAGATGTGTAGGATCCATTGTGAGTGTCTCTGCTCAGAGAATGGTGGCACTTTTAGGGAGAGGTCCCGGTTCTATGACTGGATCCTGTGAGCCGTGCTTCTTACTGTGAGCTGAAGGTTCTACTAGAACTTTAGCTGAAAGGAAAAGGCATTTTGGTGCCAGGAATGAAGAGCACCACGGCAGCACTCAGCCATCCATGCCATAGAAGCTTCCGGGCCACTCGGCTCACTGCAGTAAGCATGCCCGCCATGGCAACACCCAGCACGCCTCCCTTCAGATGTGGTGATTCTGTCTCGGTGGACGTGTAAGCTACCCCTGTCACAGCCCAGCAGTGATGGCACTGTGCCCCAGGCCGTCCAATCAGAGAGTGCTGCCTCACCAGCC
Organism: Isichthys henryi; assembly: GCA_026776945.1. NCBI lineage: Eukaryota > Metazoa > Chordata > Actinopteri > Osteoglossiformes > Mormyridae > Isichthys > Isichthys henryi. Next base: position 5,080,489 of record JAODJX010000049.1, on the reverse strand, counting down.
AGGTCCCGGCCATCCAATGAAATTGGGGCATTTATGGATCAGGTATGCAGAACTAATGTGGCTTTCTAATGTGCAGTGCTTGCACAGGCGGGGGGGGAGGGGGGGCATGCTGCTTTACGTAGCATTAGCAAACTGCAAGCGCTCACACGACGCTTATCTCCATTTACTGAACACCCGGTGACGCAGCCAGTCATACTGTGTTAGGCTCCGTCACACACAGACCGCATCCTAGGCACAGACCTCGATTGCTTTCTGTCGTAGGTTTTTGTACAGCTAAATCAAACCGAAACCTTTTTTTTTCATCAAACCCCCGAGATTCACCTTTCACTACCTTAAAAAGCCAATAAGGCGACAATGACTGCTTTCAGAAGCTCCTTCATAAGTCGGAATGGTTAAATTAGATCAGCCATGTTTCCGATCTAAATGAATGCGTATATTTTACAGGGATGAGATTGGTAGTCGGGAGGCTTAATGTTCATGCTAACGGTGGGAATGATACAGCTGGATGTCCTGGGCATACGTGGGTCAGAAACGGGTCAGAACCGGGTCAGGCGCAGTGTGCAGCTTGGAGTACTGCAGCGCTGATGGCTCACCTGGTACCTGGTCACCTGTCTTTGTCTCACAGTCCGTAAGCGGATTCTCTGCTGCCTCTCCCTAATTACATGCCCAGTAATCGTTAACGGGCCTCATTAATTTAACCTCTCTTTAAGCCTGACCCGCGTCTTGTGCCGGTGAATGGGCCTCTGCAGCAGTCACGGGGGGGGTCTTCCACACAGCCCCCACACCCCCCCCAGGCTATAGAGAGAGGCCCTGCGGCACCTTGGGCCGGAGGACTGCAGGAGGGTTAATGAGCTTCTCTTTACCAGCATGGGCTTCGTGCGAGTAGGAGAGTAGCTGCACACCTTCTTTCCGCTTCACCCTGCCCAGCGTTTAGTTAATATCTTCCTCAGGCATGAATCTCCAGCACCGTCGCGGGAGAAGCAGGAGGGGCGCCACTCCCATAATTCCCCCCGTTCTCTTGATTTCAGAAAGGAGCCGTGCCTGGCCGGATCGCAAGCCCATGACCCGAACAGGCAGGCTGGCGGTGCAGCTTCCGCGAAGGGTTCTGGCTCTGGCAGCTTGGAGGTCCGGCGGGACCGTGAAAGTGGGGCAGCGGTGTTCCTGAATCGCGGCAATCTGGCGTCTCTCTTCACGGGTCAGAAGAGTCGCTGTTCAGGCAGCACGCCCACGTCCTGCTACGAGACCCCGCAGGACATGCTCTCCACAGGACACCCGTGCACACTCGGAATCTGCTCGCAATTACAGCTTCGACTTCCGGAACCGGTAGTAATGGTTAGTGCAGCGCACGTGACCCGGGGTGCTCAGGCAGCTCCACGAAGGGCGGCTTTGGAGGTGCTGGTTCTCATCCCTGCTGCTTCACACTCGGCATCAACCTGCTCAAGTACGTAGTACGTGCTGGAGGTCCGGGTCCAGATTGGGCCAAAAGCACAATGTCATCTGCAAATAGCAGGGATGTCACCTCTACCCCCCATAGCGGTATCCTTCCCAGCCACGGCTTCACCTAGACATCCTGTCCGTGAAAATCTCAAACAGGAATGGAGATGATAAGCCCCCTTGCCAAGGGCCAACACCATGGACACAACCTGGATCAGCATTGTTCCTCCTGGATTCTAGGCTGCACCAACTGGTGAAAATGTGTGATAATCCTATAGAGCAGGGGTCATCAACATGGTGCCCGCGGGCACCAGGATGCCCCCAAGGACCACATGTGTCACCCGCGGACCTGTTCTAAAAATAGCACAACTCACCAGTGAACAGCCTCTAAAATTTTATTTTATCCTCTTGCTATTCTTCTTTAATCACATTTGCATTTATATAGATTTCAAAATGACAATATCTAAAAAAAAAAGCATTTAAAACAATATTATACATGAAGTTTAGATAAGTTTAGGAGGGCGTTTCACACTGGTAGCCCTTCATATGGCTCAGGACCCATGAAGTAGCTCTCAGTTTCAAAAGGGTTGATGACCCCTATAGAAGGATCACTTCCTTAATTTTGCTTGTCCAGAGGTACTTTACCTCCCCTTCCATGCAGCATCGAAGAGGCACGTCAACCACATCACCCCATTAACATCCAGTGCTCAATCCCCAGACCACCGCAGCAAGCTCGGCCTCAGGCAAGACAACTATCCCTAGCTAACACCTCTCCATCTCTTGCCACTAACTCAAGCTCCTTCCCGCTAAAGAGATTCCATGTCCCCAAAGCCAGTGTCCTTCATCAAGGTCTGATACGTCTCATAGACCTGACCCCCATGTTTCACCTTGCGGGCGGGCAGCCCACAAGCTGAGAGCTTTAAATATGATTTATACTGAGAGCAGCCTGTTTGACTAAAGGGCTCTAAATGTCCCCATTTCATTAAGGTCTGAAAACATCCCGTCGGAAGAACAATATCGTTTCCCAGTTCCAGTCCAAGCCTTTGACTTACTTAAGAGTGACCTCAAGACACCGAAACAAGAAATAAATCAGGAAGCGTGGATGGGAGAGACAGACACACAGTGTACTCAGACTTGGGTTTGATCACTCATCCAATCATGAGGAAGGACCGCAGTGCCCCCTATCAGCCACCTTCTGCAGGGACAGTTCTTATTGCATATGTAAATTCAGACTTTTCAGAGATGATTAAATTGCTCTGTGTTTTTTCGAGTCTTCCCCCGAGTTCATCTTAACCCCGGAGCAGGCAAATCTTTATGTGGGTCAACGAGGCCGCAGGAAGGTTTATCTAGAAAATATTACAAAAAAAATGAAAATATTTATGGGAAACATATTTATCTCATCTAAAGTTGCTGCTAATCTCTGCATTACTGGAAAGTTTTTCCTTTTTTTTTTTTTCATTTTATTATTATTTTTTGCAGCAAGCACTACAGTGCGTAGCTAAAAACCTACCCTGAGAGTATCTGCTGTTGTATGAATAATTTCATGACTGACGCATTATCAGCATCTTTAATGTAAGCACTTATCTGCTTCCCTCACAATATAACTGCTTGTTATAAACAAAAGTGTCCTGAGCACACAGTCCCCACCGAGATCTGACTTCAGATTCCCATTTCCTATTACGAGAGAAAGTCTCTCCACACGCTGTTTACTCGCCGGTGCTTCTGCGTCCGATTGATCACAGCAGCCGGATTATTACCGTTGCGCTCCACCCATTCACGTGTGCGGTTATTGATTTTAAAGTAAAGAGGCCGTATCCTGTGCTCATCGTCCCGCCGGGGGGATTACAGCCCTTATCTCGGACGGTGTTCGGTGAAGTTCATCCGGAGAATGGACCTTGAGGAGCCTGGCTTCCTTTACCGCGAGGATCCGCGACTCGAGGCCCACGCTGAGCGATCTCCGCGGCTGAGCAAACAGCCCCCCCTGTTGTGTTCCTCTGGGCTGCTGTCTCGTGCGTTTGCAGAACCTCGTGGGGCGCCTCCATCCTGCCTACCACGTTTCACCAGTGGTGACATCTCAGTCTCACACTGCGTGTTGCTAAGGTCAGCATTTCCCTGCCACGTTTGTAAATATTACCTGTTACCCAGATGGAAACATGCTGGTACAGCCCAACTAATGATCCTACAAGTGTTTAGGTAATATTTTGCGGTGATTTCCATTAATTATTCTGTCCACTTTATTTCATGTAATGTATAATTTTGATAAGTGACTCACAAACATTTTTCTCTGTGTAATACATGTGTGGATTTTGCAGACATTGTTGCAGACATTGTTACGCATTTCTCATTATCATTAACACAGAAACCACGAATGTCTTTCTCTTTCTTTGCGGGATGTACATTCATAGAAATTCACGGCCGTAAAGGGATGCCGTTCCCTTAATTTGTGCTGATCTTCCCAGACGCCTCTTGCCTATTCCTCAGCGGCTAACTAATTTAAACATGATCTGTCTCATTTTGTCGTTATTGTTGCAGAATCCGTCGTTGAGGGCTCTGGGAACGGCAGGGCTCAGCGTAACGCCCGTGATGCAGGTGTCGCCATAATACAGCCAAAGAGAGTCGCTTTGCTCCCAGCCATTTATCACAAGTTAGATGACATAGACCAAGCAAGCGGCACCATTCATCAAAAGGATAAATGTTTATAACAGAGAAAGTCTGTCTGGCACATCATCCAGTCCAAATGTGGCTGCTTGTGTATTAAATATAGGTTTTTCTCTAGCTGTGATTTTCTTTGTCTCCCCCCTCCACGGCGGACTGCCACATATAGCTAATGGTTTCACTACACTGAAGCGCAGCAAGTGGATAAGAAAGACCCAACAAGTCGTGGAGTCATCTTGAGCTCAATGTATTTTAAAGGTTCTCTGCTCCTGTGAGAACCTCTGATCCTATGTCGAGCTGAAGGTCTTTTTTGAGGTTCTCTGCTCCTGTGAGAACCTCTGATCCTATGTCGAGCTGAAGATATTTTTACAGGTTCACTGGTCCCCTGAGGACCTGCAATCTTCTGTCAAGCTGAGGATTTACAGTCATGTTGGGGGTCCTGATCTGTAATAAATAAATCTATTTATCCCAACATGTTCCTTTCAATGAACACCATAATGGTGCTGGTCCTCAGCATCATAATGGGACAGATATAGCTTCTGTACATCCCACAAAGGCTTGCAGGGCAGCTCAGCTTGAATTCCAATCTTATCTTCACAGATATGGCAGGAGACTCAGCAGAGCCACGCAGCTGCCTCCTTCTCGGCTGGCGTGGAATGGGATTTGGATCTGCTGGCAGGGAGCAGGTTCCCCTGAGACCAGGCCAAGTTAGAGGACTGCTCCAGTTGGCCTGCAGAGAACTAGCGAGTGTCCTTCTGAGAAGCAAGTGTCCCTCCTGCCAGGGGGAACCATGTGGCGACAGTTCGGGGGCTGATGGTAAACCGAACGGCAGTCTACATGACCCACACTACCCGTGTTTAAGTCCATTTAATTCCACAGGATGTCTTCAAATGTGTCGTCGCTCTTAAACAGTAGCAACAGACATTGTGCGGCTGAAAGATGATCAGGATTAACACGATAAAATGCTCCCCTGTCAGAAAATGGAAACGCGACAATAGCAGTGGGTGGCGACAATGCCGCAATGTTTTACATGGAAGGAACAGATCGGCTCTGAAAAATGGATCAGTGAATGGGTGGAAGACATTTTGGGCTGGCGTTTCACTTTGATCCAGCAGTCGTGTGTCCAGACTATGGTTGGAACATTCCTTCACTCCTTCACATCTCTCCTTTGTCTTTCGTTTCTGTGAATGCATAAAATCCTCTATACAGTGCTTGTGACGAACCGAGTGAGCGAGATTTTCACCATCGACCTGTTTTTGATACTACTGCCCTTCCTTTACCACTTGGACCGAATCTATTCTGTTTTCACCTATGTGATAAATTGGAAGAAAACAGAAAGAAAAAGAGGGAGTTAGATAAGGTGAAAGAGTAAGGGGTTTTGATCTTCACTTTTGTGAGCAGCGATTTGCTTCGACATGAGCAGCGGAGATCAGCAGGTCCTCCCTGCCAGCTGCTGCCCGATGGTGATGGTCATGGTGACGGGCATCAATCAGGCCCCATTTGCTTCAGTTCTGCTCCCTTCTCCAGCCCATGCTGCCTGACCAAGCTGTCAAACAGCTTCAGCAGACTTTTGAGTATCCACCCGCAGGGCATCCAGATAAGGTGGCTTTGGTCCTCATGAGGCACCTCTGACTACTTCATCACCCGCAGACCCTCAGATCAGCATGCAAGCATCATCACAGTGCATTGCTTTTATTATGGGATGTTCCATGACGAGATGATAGCTATGCTGGTCAATTCATTGTGTGGCTCTCTGTCTCTTTCTGCCTTTCTGTCCTGTGTACATTGACCACTCAAAAATTCTGACATCGCTGATCATTTGTGTTCGGATTCCCCACATTTATTTTGACCACTGGGTCCCCACAGTACCGGCAAGCATATACCAGTGTTTCCAGTGTGATAGGTTTTAGTCGCATTGAAGCTGCTTTATATTGAAAACTGGAGAGTAAACAGGATCGTGGAGAATGAAAAAGGCGGCTTTGTGCAGCCCAAGCAGGTCCCTCTCACTCTGTCCCTCATTCTCTCCTTCTCTCACATCCAGCACATACATTCTCTTCCCAAAGGCCTCCTTAGAGCTGGGATTTGTACCTGTGTTACAGCCAAACAATGGACACGGCCAGCAAAACGTCTTCAGAGAGGAAAAGAGGAAAACATCACTCTCCCAAGGCCTCAGACACGGCGCGGCTCGTTTTAGTCGCGCTCAGAAATGGCCAAGCGGGATGTACATTTTCACCAGAGTTATTCTTAAAATGACTCAAACTAAAGAGAACTGCCAGTATACAGCACCTTACCATTCATAGGAAATGTGGAAAACCGAAAGTGGAATCCACAGAGATTCCTTTTTTATTATAAATTGGTATTTATTGGCTGATGTGTTCTGACAGCTCAGAGACAAGTAAACATTTCATTAGAAATAAAAGGTCTTTAATGGAGGTTCCGAGACAGCCCTCATTGAGATTTCCACAATTGCTGACATCAGCGTTTGAATCTTTACATTTAACTGGAGTCGACCTTTTACACTGTTTTATTCCCGCAGTTAACAGAGACCAGACCCCTGTTTGCTAGACGAACCACACTGGCATAAAGGATGAATTTTCCCTGACCAGCCGCCTTTCTCCGGCTAATGTGGACACGTTACAGCGAACGCCAGTGGATCCTCTGCCTAATATTCCAGCATCAATTTACCCCAAGGAAGAAAGGCTGAATATTTCAGGGTTTCCCATGTATTGATAAGAGTCTCTGACAGAGAAGATAGCAAAGGCAAACATGTAAATAGTAAGAGAGTTTAAACATTCTGGAAAGAAAAAAATTAACCACCAGCTGACTGGTGGAATGTGGATACCGAGCTTCTGAATCTGATCACAATAGCAGTCAGATGGATGGACTGAACCTATCTTAACAATAATTTCATTTCAGTTTAAATTTAACACTAGTATAATCTTTAGAAAATGTTTAAAAAGCACCACAATCACACTGCTGATGAGGTTCCGCAGAAAAAAATGCCAATCAGTATTAAACAAGTATTTAAAAAGTGTTTAATATGCTCATTTTATTGACGTGTGATTTCAAAAAAATGTCTTGAAACATTTATACCATGACCTCACAAAACCACAGGAAAATACACATTCTTGTATAGATCAGAGATTTCAATGCTTATGGATGAATTCAAGCATTGAACAGAATTCAAATTCACTTCAGTTTACTTTCACAACACATTTGCCCCAAGGCACTTGACAGGAGTATGTACCAATCCATTACTACATCATTTATACAAAATGGTGCATGAAACAGGCAATGGGGTTATCCCAGAAGACAAGAGAAAGCGAGACACGTCACAATTTTAAAGTTAAACAGGGAAAACCCAGAGTGTCAGGCCACATCAAGGTGTACTATTACAGTAAGGAAAATCATGCGTGAAAAGCTCTAACTCACCTTGGACCAGTGAGCCACAAGTTCCTATAGCAGATGTTAGGGACTGTAACTGCAATAAGCGCAATAACTGCATTACCTGCAATAACTGCATTAACTGCATCAACTGCAGTAACCACTCCTCAAACCTAAAAACGCACCGTACGAATGAACCTAGCAAAAATGGGGACCATAAGTTCATACCCAACATAAAACCCTATGATCTTACCTCCGGTTTGAATGTAATAAGAAAACAGGAGCTGCTGTTATTTGATGGATATTTATGTTCAAAGCAGGGAAACAGTAAGGCTGTGAAAACTGTGCGTATTTATTATGCAAAATTTGGATGGCTGGTGGCTGTTTAAATCAAAATCATAAATAATAAAATGTGAGAAAATAGCATAACTCTTTTAGGAAGGCAGCATATATGACTGCAAATAATATAACTGCATATTTATCTCCATCCCTCCATCCATCCATCCATCCATCCAGCCAACCACCTTTCAGTCACTTGGCCTGTACAGGTTATGGGGGCAAATTAATATAATATAATATAATATAATATAATATAATATAATATAATATAATATAATATAATATAATATAATATATGGTCAGCACAGTGGCCTTGTACCTCATCACTGTGCGCATGTTCCTCCTGTGTTCTACATTCTACATGTTCTCCCCATGTCATGCATTCTGCATTTTCTCCTCATGCACTGCATTCCGCATGTTCCCTCCGTATCGTGCATTCTGCATGTTGCGCATGTTCTCCTCATGCCGTGCACCCTGCACGTTCTCCCCATTTCCCACGGCCTTTCCTTCCATCTCCTTCCACACTCCTTCAGTTGGGTGACTTGGTCACTAAATTGCCCACGGTGCGTGACTGTGGGTGTTATTGTGTGTGAAAATGATCAGCGGCGGAGGTATTGAAGTGAGAAGGTGACGCTGGGAATGCGGCGAGGTGTCAGTAGAACGGTTAAGGCACCGCAGATCTCGGGCCGAGCGCTGCTTCTCATGGGTCCATAAGCATCTGAACGAGGTGCCTGTGACGTTAGCCAAGCACTCTGCCACCCAAGGGTGTCACTCGAAGGGGCGGGGTGTCGCCGGGTAACGTACCCATCTCATTGGCTGGCTAATCGCAATCAGATCATGTATGTCATAAATTTGGCGAGCGGCTTGCTGCCGGGGATGTTTATTGGTATATTGGCGACAGTTGATAAGAGCGGAGAACAACAGTGGCTTGTCAGCGCCTCAGAGATGGCGAGATTACATTGTTCAGGACAGCTATTCAAAACCCTCCTCTGCTATCTGGGCTTCTAATCTAACTCCTATTAGAATAGAGAGATAAAGTACTCCTGCTTTCTTTGGGGTGGGCTGTGGTGCGGGGAGGGGGGGTGCTTGCTGTGTGGGCGTGCGTGCCGATGCTCGTCAAGGCAGGAGCCCTGTGAGTGGCCGGTAATAGGACGTGGAGATATCCATCCCAGGAGGCTGTGCGGCGGGGGGGGGCCGTGCGTGTTTGGTTGTTTTGCGGCTGGTGGGGGGCGAGCGTGTTTGGCGGATTTGTGGCTGGGGGGGGCCGAGCGTGATTGGTGGATTTGAGGCTGGTGGGGGGAGTCACTTTATGT
>JAODJX010000049.1:5053958-5067865 GCA_026776945.1 Isichthys henryi | reverse complement strand
TATATAAAACAATGCTCTTTAAAAGCTGCAAACCAAAAGGTTTAATAATAAGTCTGATAAATAAATGTATTTGTTAATACACAATAACGGTGCTTCATTCTGTTAACACCGTTTAAATTCATATAAATGTAATTTAAAACAAACTTTTAAAAAATGTTTCTTACTGTCTACAGCGATTACATATGTATATGCATGTATGTATTTCTATATATATATATTCTTAACTTTCTGCGTTTTAAAATGTATGTTTCATATGAATAATGGTATTTGTTTCAATGGGTCTATTCATATTTATCCATGTCATTTATGTTATTTCTTTTATGATATTTATTTAAAAGTACTATATGACGCACTTAGACGTGTGATATATAATTGAACAGCCAGTACAGTATTATTACATCCACGTCCGTGTGTGATGTTTGGTAATTTTTCAGACATGAAGTGCCGTTTAGCTGATGAGTGCTCTCGTGCCTTAGACTCTGTCTGGTTTCGTAGCAGGTTCTGCTGGCGTATTTTTCTGATTTGTCACCAGATTTTTGAATGGAAGTGATCTGAAGCTTTAAACATTGCGATTCATGTACACAAACTGAACCCCCTCGAGCCTTCTTCTTATTCGGTTCATTTTAACGGATACTGTGGTGTACCTGAACATGCCAACACTTTTCGCTGCTTTCCGACTCTTTCCGTGCGCTTTCCTAGGATCTGACGGTATGAAGCCGCCGCTCGGACCTGAGAAGCCGGAATGTTGTTTCATTGCGTCTGAAGAAATGATTTCTTTTTGGAGGAACACATTTGTGTCTGAACGGCTTGCCTTGTAAGCTCAATATGTGATTTACAGTGATTTTGAAACATTTTTCTATTCATTGAAAGTATTTTTGTACATTACAGCTACTATTTTATCGGTTTATAATGGAATATAAACTATTACAGTGGAGAGGACTGGGTAAAACTGTTTTAATGAACTTCTCAAAATGCAAATTGTAATTTCAGAGGTTTATTTTCGAAATATTGGATATAAAAAAGTAATATGCCACTAATGACAAGGTACAGTGGGTTTGACTGTCTTGCACCTTGTAGTTCAGCATAAACAATGTAGAACAGATTAATTACAGTAATTATAATAATTTTTCGACAATAATTTCCCCATTGTAGATGACATGGGAGATTAAACTTGCGTAATCTAATAATAATTGTTCTTGCTGTTTGTGTGTGTGTGCCCTTTGATCTACGACCGGATACAGGAAAACACGTATCTGGAGAAGCCCAGTATATGAGTATAGACTCAGCGCAAACCAGGTACAAGTGTTTAGGCTCTTATAGTGCTACTTTAAATTTCTTCGGCAAAATTAAATAATCAGATTTTTATTTTTAGAGGTTTGAAACAAGACACATGCTGTGTGTTTTATCTTTATTATGGTCGTTGTTGGTATTTTGTCAAACTTCTATCTTCAGTTACTACTTACCCAGCACATTTTTTGTTAATATTTTCTTATCATATTACAAACTTTATATTTCTTATACAAAATCTGTAAAAATCAAGGATTATGTTAGGAGAAATACTCTGTTTTCTATCATGTGTTTTCAGGGCAGTTAAGTCGTGGTTGTGTATTCTGACCATAATTTATTCCAGACATATTTTGTGTTGTTAAAAAGTTGCATCTGTAACCATAAAGGGTTCAGCTCTTGTACCCTTGAGACAGGAACATAACAGATCTGGTAGAAATGCAGCGTGAGATGGTTTTGATTAAAACCATCAGTTAAATAGAAATGTAGATGGATGCAGTGAATGTGGCTGAGGCAGTGAAGGCAGAGTTGAATATGTTTGTTATCATTTATAATAATTTGCGGATGATATTTTGAGATGCGCTTGGTTCACATGTTCTGGTGCCTGTGTGTCACCCGCGAGGTGGCAGAGATGCAACGGTACCATCGGACCAAAACCCCAAGCAGCAGCACTACTTGAAACTTCCGGAAGTTCATTACAAAGTATGAAAAAAGCTGCATGTTGGACTTATTTATTTCATTCGACTTTGCCGTCCTCACTGCTCATACTTTAAGTGTCATTACTTACACGGTCACAGAGACTGGGAATCGCCTTCTTCAATTAGCCAGTTGAACTGCCAAGTAAAACAAGCAAGTGGCCTGTGAAATTGCAGTATCTCACAGCCCAGTTTCAGGCTTTGGGATGGGGTAGCGGGAGCCCCAGCATCCTCCCTGGGTGTTAACTTGTCGCTGGCGCTCTGGCACCATAACAGTATTCCTTTCGGAGTCAGAGACGCCCCTGAATGAATGGCACTTGGGGTCAGCAGCGTCCCACGGGAAGACGGGACCGGACCCCTGGACGTAGCGAGATGAGCCTGGCAGATGCAGGCGCACGTGGCCACTGCTTGTGCTAACGTGTAATTCTCACTGCATAAAACAGTGCACCGCCAGCGAGGGTTCAGAAGTGCTGCAGAATCGGCGTGACGATATTCATCTACTGCGTAAATTTTGGCGGACGAGGAGAGGCGAGCTTCCTGCTGCCTTTGCTGGGGCCCGACAGGGGTGAGGACCTCAGCAGGAGGCGGACAGCTGTGCTGTTTAGCGTGTGGGGGTGTGTAAATGCAGCCGGGCCACAGATCCACAGTGTGTCATCTTAACACAGTTTTTGAATGTGATTTGTAATCGTTCAGGTCTGGCAGAAATGTGGCATTTGAGAGACGTTGTTCAGGTTCAGTTTTTCCATGCGGACCGTCCCATGAGCTGTCTGCTCCCATTTCCCCATTTAAGTTTCATTTTAACTCCACTGCTGCCCATGCCAGAGCAGTTTCCTTCACAGTTGCCGTCAGATGGGATATAGCAGTTCGGCCAGCGGTGTAACATCAAGGTCTGGGCCTGTCAGTCACCAATTTGTCATCATGATGGTTCGGGAGGGATGCGATTGGCTGGCATCCAGAGGATGTGAGGTGTATGGTCCGGAGAAACAGCCAGGGGAGTGGCCAAGGTTATGGCTAGCCTGCCTGCCCTTTTAGCTCCGGGAAAAGGCTGCTGTGGACCTGAGGGAGATGTGGACACAAAGGCCAAAGTGGTAATTTGTGCAGAGTCACTTTTGGCCACTGGACCACGCAGTAAATATACGGCAGAAAGCATGGAGTCGCTTCACTAATCTCACCTTTACACTCTTTTCTTTTTTTACCACCCCAGGGGCAGAAGGAGCATCCCTGTCCCGCTGAGGTAAATAGGTCTCCAGCCCCCCCCCCCAACACGTTTCCAGAGTGACTGCAGTTCCCTGCTGATCTCACCCGTTTTTCTGTGGTATTTATGTTTAACTTTTTTTAACTCGCAAAATGCAAACCCCCCGAAGAATAAACAGATTATACACAGTCGAGGCTTTGAAAGGAGAATTTATATTTATGAAAACAGGCCTTTTCCTGTGAGATGGAGTCGATTTAAATGGGTCTACATGTCTGTGGAAAGTGGAAGGGGGGACAGTGTGGGGAGGCGGCTCTGTGGGGCATTGTTGGAAACAGACTGTGTTTTTCACAAAATATCAGTTTAGTGTTGGAACCGTATGTGCTGGTAATTTGAAGTCCGGCGACCAAACAATTGCTTTTTACAAAGGAGGCGATGACAAAAAGTTGTGCAAGAAACACATTTTACTATTAAAGCCCCCTTGATTGATGACGGATGATGGATGGCTGGACATTTCAAGTAAAAACAACACAGCACTAAAAATAATTATCTTTGATTGTACTGTCAATCTTTTGTATAGAAATTAACACTCTCAGGCTGTGTTAACTCAGCTCAGACAGCCTTACAATAGCTCAGGCTTAGCACAGGCTGCCTTACAACAGCTTAGGTTTAGCACAGGCTGCCTTACAACAGCTCAAGCTCAGCTGAGGTTTAGCACAGGCTGCCTTACGACAGCTCAGACTTAGCACAGGCTGCCTGACAGTAGCTCAGGCATAGTTCAGACTTAACACAGGCTGCATTAAGACAGTTCAGGTTCAGCTAAGGCTTAGCACAGGCTGCTTAGCAATAGCTCAGGCTTAGCACAGACTGCGATAACACAGCTCAGGCTTAGCACAGGATGTCATAACAATTCAGGTTTAGCACAGGGATTGTTAGCACAGGTCAGACTCAGCTGAGGCATTATTGAACATACACACACCTGAACATCTGATCGAAGCACACACACCGGCAAACCCACACCAAAACATGCACACAAACACACACACACATGCACCTGTGCTCTGGAAGCCGCACCTGGATACTCACATATTAAAGGTTAAAGGCCGACATGCGTGTCGAGCTCCAGCCCCCTGAGGCCTCCTCCTTCCTTAATGACCAGCTGTGTTCAATCTGGTCACCTGGGTCTCTGAGGATCAGTTAAAGCGGTAAATATCTGTGGAAAGATGATCAACAGGAGAGCTGAGACAGCAGCCCCAAATCATGCACAGTCAGTCTCTGTGAGCACACGGTTCTGGAGTGAGGGTCTGAGATGAGGTCCTGGAGTGAAATTTAAGGTGTGGTTCCAGGGTGTGCAAACTAAAAAACCACAGCTATCACACATTTTACTTGAGAATTATTGTTTCTAATTTCCAATATTGAATTTTCACTTAGGACCATGCTTTTTGTCTCTTAACGTGTATATATCTCAGATACCGTGGGGGACGGAGAATGTGTTTATGGCAAATATTCAGAGATAGAGAACGTATGAATGCCAGGCACCGTGGGGTAAAGGAGAACATGTGCATCCCAAATGCCCCAGGAGACAGAGAGACAGAGAGAACGTGTATCCTAAATGCGGAGGGGGGCGGAGAACGTGTGTATCCCAAACGTCACAGGGGAAGGAGAACACATGTATCCTAAATGCGGAATGGGATGGAGAACGTGTGTATCCCAAAAGTCACAGGGGACGGAGAGCATGTGTATCCCAAATGCAAAGGGGGATGGAGAACGTGTGTATCCCAAAAGTCACAGGGGAAGGAGAACGCGTGTATCCCAATATTCTGAGGATGTGTCCATGCAGCTGAGAACATCTGGCAGCTACTGTGTGAAAGGGAAGAGGGAAATATGAAATATCCCAGCTGTAGAGAGCATATCAAAGGTGCCCAGATGTGGGAGGCTGCGGAAGAGACACCCAACATCCAGGCAGAGAGTGGCTTATGCAGCATGAACGGGGGGAGGGGGCGATGATTGACCACAGAGGCGGTGGAACACAACAGCACCCCCCCAGCGGGGCTGGACTTCCACACGCAGAGATGCTGCTCCCTTTCACTCTGGCTGTCTTTCCACATTAGATTCTCAGATGCAAAATGAATCCATTTGAAAATCTGTGCCTTCAATGTAAGGATTTTTTTTTAAGAATATCAATAAGTTCCAACCGTAGAGAGGATTCCTTTGCCATTCAGGCATGTGCGGGTGATAACGGCAGACTTGGCACGGGGAGAGGCAAAGATGGATTAATTATGCAGGGAACATGGAAATTTAGCTTATCATCGCTTAGCAAAGGAGCCAAGCTCACATAATCAGAAAATGGGGATAAAAATTAACAATGGGATGGCACCTTCCAGCTCATCATCTTACAAGTTAGATTTTTTCTGTAATTAAAAAGTAACATACAATTATGTTCATATCTCATATAGGCTATGAGTGGGTGTATATTGAATAATTGCATAGGGATGTAAGGTTTGGCCAAAAACAAGAATTAAAAACAGAAACCATATTTGAATGAAGGTATTTTATGAAAGAGTATCTTTTCTGATATAAGAGCATCGACAACAGGATACAGAAAGCAGGGTTGTCCTGAAATGCACTGTGACGAGGACACCGCTGGCTGGTGCGGGGGCGGGGGGCACTTTTGAAGGGCACCCCACTGCAGACGCGGTGTTTTCAGCACGTAGGTCGCGTGTTTATGGGACACGGAAGTCTGGACATTCCGAATCGGAATCGTTTTTATTATCGCCAAGAATATTTGCGTGTACAGGGAATTTGGCATGGTACGTCAGTGCAGTCACAAGAATTAAAAAAAAACAACACTATACAAGCGTACGAAAATGACACACTAGATACAATAGACAATAATACAAAAGGTTGAAGCGCTGTAAAAGAGCAATAAAAATTAGACAATAGAAAAATAAATAATAACAGAACCTATATATATATTGTATATATTCAGCCAGGGAAAAAAATATGAAATCACTCTATATTTTTCAACAAATCTGCATTTTTAAATCCTGTTTTAATCCTGGTTCTGCTGGCAGAAGGCTGCACTGTGAGGCAGGCTGCTTGCAGGTTCAACATCTCTAAGTCAGCAGCACAGAAGAACAAGGTGAAGCAGGAGACACCGGGAACGACCAGAAACCAGCCAAGCAAAGGGCAGAAGCGACTTTCTAATGCCAGAGATGACCGTTAACTTATCCGACAGTTTCCCGTGAATCGTAAGGTGACATCAAGTGACCTTCAAAAGGGATGGGAAGCATTAAGTGGTGTGAAGTGCACTGCTAGGACAGTTTGTATCAGGCTCCTAGAAGCAGGACCAAAGTCCCATAAAGCAGGGAAGAAGCCCTTCATTAATGAGAAACAGAGAACCAGGCTGCAGATTGCAAAAAATATATATTATTCACAGACGCCCACCTAGAAATTCAGAAATGAGTGAAACGAAAATTGTGCTGTGGTCTCTTCATTTTTTTTAGAGGCCCTGCACACACACACACACACACACACACGCACACACACACACACATAAATTAATGAAATAAAATAAATAGCATCATCCTTTAAGTCTGTGTAGCTCAAATTCCCCACGTAAGAATCTGCCCCCACATCACAAAAACAGCCCATAGACGCTAAATCATTACAGCTCTCTGCCCCTCCACAGCTGTAGCCGCAAGCGGAGACTGTATGTTCAGGTTGCACCTGGCCTCTGACCTCCGGTGGGTTGCTTGGTCACAAGATTTAAAACAGAAATGCCTCAGTGAGTTTGGAGAGATGATCACCTTTTGGAAGGATCTGATTTTCATCATAGCTCCTCAGTGATTACGACCCTCCAACTGCAGGGTGGTGCATCTGTAAACTGGCAGCTAGGTATTTTCTTTCACTAACTCAGGATCTTCCTGGAATCAATTCAACACAGTGGAATGCAGGCAATATTATAATAATAACACCATAACATAATATAAGAATATCATATAATCATTTGTAGGAGGCTTCAGAGGAGAGATGGGGATTGTTTCTAAGACAGGGAATACGACGGCTCACTGTCCATCAGCATCACCGTCTCCATCAGCATCACTGTATCTATCAGTATCACCGTCTCCATCAGCATCACTGTCTCCATCAGCATCACTGTATCTATCAGTATCATCGTCTCCATCAGCATCACTGTCTCCATCAGCATCACTGTCTCCATCAGCATCACTGTATCTATCAGTATCACCATCTCCATCAGCATCACTGTCTCCATCAGCATCACTGTGTCCATCAGCATCACTGTATCTATCAGTATCACCGTCTCCATCAGGATCACTGTCTCTATCAGCATCACAGTCCACTAGGAACACATCCAGTGCCCCACCTCAAGACTGAATGAGAGGTGAATTTCACAGGTGAATTCACAAGTGAATTATTTGATTCCCACATTTCACAGGTGAATTATGATGCCCACATTCACCACCATGAATG
Organism: Isichthys henryi; assembly: GCA_026776945.1. Classification (NCBI taxonomy): domain Eukaryota; kingdom Metazoa; phylum Chordata; class Actinopteri; order Osteoglossiformes; family Mormyridae; genus Isichthys; species Isichthys henryi. The sequence goes on along the minus strand of JAODJX010000049.1, from coordinate 5,060,200 downwards.
AGAATAATCGTAGAAGTAAGTATGAGCTGAAAATGGGAAATCGAATGGCTCTGCTAACAGATGAAGGTCTGACATCTGTAAGCCACTAAGAGAGATCACTAGCACCTCTCTGTCCTGGTCGTTCCTGCCGCATTTCTAAACAGCAACGACAGATGGAACCCGAGTCTTTTGTCTTTAGGTGGATCTGCGGGTGATCCGTGACACACGCTGAATCTGGATGCGGTCACAGCGGCGGCACCGCCGTTGCAGGTAACCCCGCCCACGCCCTGCCCCGAATATCATAGCCACTTGTGCACAAAATGGCAGGCGGCACAGGATACGTTGGCCGGCGGCGCAGAGGAGCTCCATCTGCGTCCTCCAGGGCCCAGTGGTCTTGGACTCCTGCCACGGGAGCCGTCGTGCCGCACGAGGACACAGGAGAACGAGGAGACAAGCTGTCTCTCTGCTTTTTTTAAATGTGGGACGAACGCATGGAGCTGAACAGCTGCTCGCTCTGCATCGGTAGCACTTATGTTTTCAGTTTATTTGTTCTCCTGCGTTATTATTACGGTCTCCCGCACCTGGGAGAAGCGTCTTTTTCTGCTCCTGACGTGGCTTTGACTGGTGATGACGGATGGCGATGTCCATGTGCCATCGTAACAAACTCCCAAACTACCCGCCAAATAAAGACGGAGTCACAGCAACGAATCCTGTGACATAATTAAATGATAGGTGTCATTTAGAGAATCCCACACAGCAGTAGAGAGCAGCTATGTCCCAGCGGGTGAAATGTCGAGTTTGATGAGTCAGAGATTTCGTTTTTTTCTTCTGTTTTGTACATATTGAGTGTTTTATCTGGTCAGAGACAGGAGATTCCTCACAGCAGTACCCATGGAGCCGCTTGTCCAGCCTGCAGTTTACTGGCACAGTAAGTGAACTCAGTATCAAAATCTTGGCACAAGGGGGTGAATGTGCTTCTAAGTGACTGATTCTGTATTCCTGTTTGTGCTGTGATTCGAAATCTGTTCCCTGTCCAGAGGAGACGATGAGTAGAATATGGTATTCCTGCCCTTATTTATCAACTGTCTTTTTTCTATTTTCTCACTGCTATTTCTGCCGCGTGAATTTGCTTGTTGTAGGACTCCCCACAATGGTGTTGCCTGTCCTCCATACTCATACAATCTATAGTACTGTAGTATTTACTATACTGTAGTACCGGTATAGTACTATCTGGTTGTACTTTCACATGTTGCTCTCCAAGACGTAAGCATCAGTGAACGTCTCTCAGGCCGTATATTTACAATGTGTGGAGCTTATGCTGTTCTGCATGGGAATGCTGAACGCCAGTCCAGAATTGGGCACACAGGCTAGGTTCCGATCTGTCCCGGAGAAAAAGTGTCTAGTTTTTCCTGGTCACATGACTTCTAGCTGATAATGTTGAGAGTGGTGACAGTAAAATGAGACTCTCACATTGTTCTTATGAGAAATTGTCCCACAGAGGGCTCAGATCGCTTCTGGGTTTGGAAGAACTCTTACTTTATCTCCACTTCCATTATTTATGGTTTTTTGAGATTATTAGATTATTATGTTATCGCATCTACCACATTCCCAGTGACTGCCTACATAGACCTCAACAGTATCTCATGTGAATAATTGATCTATCATCTTTAAATCTCCTGTCCATTAGGTTTTTTAGTCTGGATTTAGGAGAATTAGGCTTTGTGCTTCCTGTTTACAGGGTTTCTAAGAAGGTCAAGGCTTTGGTTCACATGCCTTTTGAAGTTGAGGCTACCTTCATCCGCCCACTTTGCCCGTGTGATCTGTTGACATGGTAACAATCACTCAGTATCGTTATGCAGCCAACAGAAAATGACCCACTAACGCAAGGGTCTTTAAACCAGGACCACAGTGAGACAATATTCACCTCATCAGTCCAATCAGGGATACTGGTGACCCTAAGCTTGCTGGGAAATCATTAATATGGTGACCAGAGACTTTACATGCGCAATGCCCAGTCCTCAAGGTGGGATATCACACCATTGTCCTTCACAACAGCTGCAGTTAAAGCATGTGATCGTTTAATAGTTTAGACTTGGACAGCATCAGATGAAAATAAACTAGGACAGTCATGATTCGCCCATAATTCAGTTCCCGTTTAATCTTTAGAGCAGAAATCCGATTCTGTCAATACCAAACGCGGGACGTGATGCTTGTAAAGAGGACCAAGGGGTATTACGGATATTAATGAGGCTGCATATTAATAGCTTACAGTTCTAATCAAGTGTTGGGTATTTTATTAATTATTCCACATCCTTTAATTACAGTGACCAGCTGCAGGAATCCCCCTGCCAGCAGCAAGATGATCTTCATCCTCAAACTGTTTAGCAAGCCGTCAAAAATGCAAAAGAATGGCTTCAGAGAGCAAAAGAAGCCTTCAAACACCAGAGTAGGTCTTCTGTGTTACACAGCTTCATCCTGCACAAATTCCCTCTTAATTAAAGTGAATGAATAGTGAGGTTTGAAGTCGGCACGGGGCATCGGCTCAGGAAGGTGATTGTGTTGGGGTTGAAAAGACGTTTTGCCGTCTGCACACCCAGCTCTGACGGTACAAAGGTGCAGTGACCTCATGGACTGCCTCAGCATTGCAGACCGTCATCGTCTTTTCTTACTGAGGATGCCGGTTTTTAAAAAGGATTCATACCAAACGCGTCAGAGGTGTTTGGTCCTGGGAGACGGGCCACGTCTTTTTAATGAGGGTCAACCGGTTGACGTATCTGTGTCATGGTTTTGAGGGACTGCGATGTCACTCATTCTATTTTCTCCGAGGGCCTGTATGAATGAACGCAGGGCCTCATCTTGAGAATCAGTGTTTATGGCCTCTAATAAATAAATTGGTGGGAAGAATAGATTGATAAATACAGGCAAGGGGAGGAATTTCAGAATGTGTGTGGGGCAGGGGAAATGTGGTCAATTAGCAAGCTCATTATGCATCAGAGGAGCTGGGACATGGAAGGAGAGGCATCTGTGTGCTGTGATTGTCAGTTGCTTGAAAGCCCCCACCCCACCCCCACCCCCCCAGGGCGTCCAATGTGCCCTCTGTACACAGTGGTTGCGGCCAAGTAGAGAAAGAAAATGGTGTAGAGGGGACTTTATAAAAGTAAGCCTCTCGACTGCCCCCCTCCCCAATGTGTCCTCTCTCATCTTTTGTCTCACCCTCTTTCTGTAACCCCCATTTGAATTTATCTATTTCATTTTGGTTGGGGTTGAGGTTAGGGTAAAGGATGGCCCTTTAAAACACCCTTCTAATGTAACCCTCTGCTTTTATGATGATACCGGCGTTAATTACAAAGCACCTTTACCGAAATCGCACTGCTGTACTAGCGCTCAGGCCTGCCTCCCCCCTCTCCTCCATCATACAAAAGTGAAATCATGTCTGCTTGGATGCTATATGCCATCATTTGATAGGTTTAATAAACACACAGCCAGCCTCCTTTGTTTAGGGATGCTAACAGGACATGTGGGGGCAAATGCAGAGACACCTCTGACACATACATCCAGCATTTTTCAGCAAAGACTGAAACAGGAAGTAAATTTACTCCTGGGGCGTCCAGGAGAGGAAACAGCGACTTCCCCAAAAACACAGCAAGAGCGGAAAGCGCCCTGTGCAAGGGGCCCTGGCAGAGACCTCACAGACAAACAGCACAATGACCCCCCCACACCCCGAGTCCCGACAAGCTCCCTCCCCTGCCAGGTCGACCAGCCCAACGATGTCCGCATCAACACAGAGAAGGAATCAGACGCAAAGCATGCTTAAAAATTACATGCAGTCACATCTATCCCGCTTGCCATTTCATTCAAGGGAAATCGTGTAAATACTGGCTTTTTCCACTGTTGAATTTACACTGATTTAAACAACTTGTGGTGCACATAGTGGAGCAGTAAAAAATGTCACAGTTAATATTTTGTAAACATCTCTCATCCTTCTCTTTTCTCTTCTTTGAAAAAAAACGCTGAAAAGTCACAAAGTGCCCAGCAGGAAAGTGAGTTTCCTTTTCAGGAAAAGGAGGCCTGCAGCTTGTTTTCTTGGTTTTTTTCCTGCTTTTTCTTACACATCCAGATTTTCACACGCAGCCTGTTGTATGTTATGCTGTCAAAACAGTGCGAGTCTCGGTGAAGGGGAATTAATTGCGGAAAAAGCTTGAGAATGTGGCCCCGTGTTCTGCTGGAGCGGCGGCTTGGCAGATTGGAGCAGGAGACAGCTGTGGGGGAGGACAGCCAGCCAATCCATCCTTCTGTGAGGCGGAAGCGCAGCCACACACGCGCCTATAGCTGCAGAACAACAAAGGAATTCTCGGGAATTTGGAATTCTGAACCGCTGAGAGAGAGAATGGGAGCTGCATGTGGAAGAGCTCGCACTTTGGGATGAAGACGAATAGATATCTGTCTCAGTGCTGTTTGTTTTATGATATTTTGTAGTGCGTTATTTGTGTGTGTTCTGGGGGGGTATCTATATATTACAAAAACCTGTTAGTTTGACGTTGTGGGGACCATTTTCTCAGTTCCCACAAAAGGGAAACTCAGTTTTATAAAAATCTGCCACTGCAATCAAAAAACTAAAAATGACAACAGTGTTATATTTTGTTTGGTTACGTACGGTTAAGGTTAAGGTTAAGGTTAGGTAGTTGGGTAGGGGTCAAGGTTTTGAGAATAGGGTTTTTCCCATTGAAATGAATGGATGGTCCCCACAAAGATATGAATACAAATGTGTGTGTGTGTGTGTATGTATAAATAAAATGGTATATTTAATGGTGTGTTTATTAATTAATATGTATTTAGTGTTATTCATGTACAGAACTCACATGTCCCCTATTAGATGTTTAATATGAGTGCCCTATGTTAGAGCAGAACTTATTCATGCTGATTATGTTCTGGAAATTTGAATAATGATTTTGTCATTGTTTTATGTTGTCTTACAGCCAGAAGTTTGTCCTTTTTCGTGCCTCTGTTGATGTGATAGTTTCAGACCTCAGATCGGCTCGTCACACTGGGGATTTGTCGCCAGTGAACTCGTAAGGGGCTGATGATCTCTCCGTGGGGAGCCATGCTGGCTCAGGTGTTCTCTGAGGAACCTGCTGCAGATCCGCCATGAAAGTACCAGGTCCTGTCGCTCGGCGTGACGCTAAATGTTAACCGGTTTAACCCTCATCGTCAGCTGGTCAGGTCTGCGGTGAAGCTTGCGATTTCCGTGTCATGGCAAATGTGTTGGAAACGCGATGGCTGGTGCCTGGTGTGCTGACTGCAGTGACCCGGCGCGTGTTGCCTCTGTGCGCTGTGCCCTGTGATGGACTGGTTTTTCATCCAGGGTATCCCCCCCCCCCCAGGGATAGGCTCCAGACCTCCTCATGACCCTCCACTAGATACATTTTTTGAATAATAAAATAATACAATTTAACGAGTTTATTAAAATTGTTTGTGGGAGAGAGCACATGCTCCAGACATCAGAATAGTACTTAATGGCTGGATTTCATAGCACCTACTCCAGCTGTTAAGAGAGCACTGAAGGTGGGAGGACCGTCATGTGATTGTCCACATTCTGCCCCAGTCCTGCCAGCTCTGAAATGCTGTGGGGTGTAGCATGGACCCACTCATCCTATGAAGGGGCAGTTAATGTAGTGACATGTGCTGCAGCCCTATGCGGCAGCCTAAGCTTTGGCAACAATGGGGTCCTCACATCCTGAGATGTGCCGCGACCCAATGAAGCACCCTCAGCATCACCAAACCTCACCTCCCAGTATACACTGTGGCCCCATGCAGGAACCTCAGCCTCCACATCACCAAACCTCACCTCCCAGCATGCACTGTGGCCCCATGCAAAAATCTCAGCCTCAGTAACACAGAGATCCTCACCTCCCAGCATACACTGCGTCCCCATGTAGGAAGCTCAGCCTCAGTGACACTGAGATCCTCACCTCCCAGCATACACTGTGGCCCCACACAGGAATCTCAGCCTCAGTAACACTGGGGTCCTCCCCTCCCAGCATGCACTGTGGCCCCACACAGGAACCTCAGCCTCAGTAACACTGGGGTCCTCCCCTTCCAGCATGCACTGTGGCCCCACACAGGAACCTCAGCCTCAGTGACACAGAGATCCTCACCTCCCAGCATGCACTGTGTCCCCATGTAGGTAGCTCAGCCTCAGTGACACTGAGATCCTCACCTCCCAGCATACACTGTGGCCCCACACAGGAATCTCAGCCTCAGTA
>JAODJX010000049.1:5017680-5048289 GCA_026776945.1 Isichthys henryi | reverse complement strand
CCCCCCCCCCCCGCCCGCCACGGTGGGGTCACGGCACGGTGCCATGGTGCTGGGTGGAGCCGCGTTCCGGTCCGCCACGTCCTACGCATCTCTAGCAAGCTCATTCTGGGACACAGTGAGCATTATCTCCACTTCCTAATGAAGAACTGTACAGTTTCTATCAAAGTCAGATGGGGGCGCCGCCTTGGCGGATGTATCCTTTTCGAAAAGCTGTCATGATAACGGGATCTCTGCTAAAGGAGGGGCAGGCAGCTGGCAGGAGGGGGCGTGCGGGTTTGCAGATCTGCATGAGGACTCCCCCTTGCTTTATCTGCTGCTTCCCGCTCTCCTCCTGACAGCCCTAATGATCCAAGGCGGCACGTGACCGTAGACGGCAGGCCGGAGATCAGCTGCAGATGACTACATTTCAGCTTCCTGTTGCAGAATTGGGAGCATCCTCTCAGCATGTCGGCACACGCCAGGGTCATTCATGTGGACTTTAATCACTTTCACTAGTCGCCTTGATTACTCAGAAACTCCAAAGTGGCTAATTAAGTCAGTATTAAAGCCGCTGGCCTTTCTCACCCCTCTTAACCTGCTTGCTGGGTGATGTAGATACACATTCCCAAAAACACATAAGACAAAGGACACGATCCATTCACAGGTCATGCTGTGGAGAAACAGGAAAATGGGCATAAATAAGCATATGGGATTTGCTGTAGCTCACCTCTAATACCCAATCCAGTTACAGTGTAATACTCAGGCAGGTTACACTGGTTCGGGTTATGCTGTATTACTCAGTGGGGTTACACTTATTGCACTGTAATACCAGATTGTGTTACACTGTAATACTTGGTTTGGGTTAGTCTATAATATGCTGTAATACTCATTTGGATTACACTGTAATATGCAGAAGTACCTGATTGAGTGACTTTGTAATATGCTATAATAATTGGTCGGGTTACACTGTAATATGTTGTGATATCCAATCCGGTTACACTGTAATATGTTGAGATATCCAATCCGGTTACACTGTAATATGCTTTTATACCTGGTCAGATCACATTATAATATGGTGTAATACACTGTAATATGCAATCCGGTTACGCTGTAATATGCTGTTATACCTGGTCAGGTTAGACTGTAATATGCTGTAACACCCAGTGTGATTACACTGTAATATGCTGTAATACCCAATCCGGTTGCACTGTAATATGCTGTAATACCCGATCAGGTTACACTGTAATATGCAGTAATACCTAGTCGGATTACACTGTAATATGCAGTAATACCCGATCTGGCTACATTGTAATATGCTGTAATACCCGATCAGGTTACACTGTAATATGCAGTAATACCTAGTCGGATTACACTGTAATATGCAGTAATACCCGATCTGGCTACATTGTAATATGCTGTAATACCTGGTCGGGTTACACTCTAATATGAAGTAATATCTAGTCGGATTACACTGTAATATGCTGTAATACCCGATCGGGCTACACTGTAATATGCTGTAATGCCAGTTTGGGTTATACTGTACTATGTTGTAATACCCAGGCTGGTTACACTGTATAATGCTGTAATACCTGGTCCAGTTATGCTGTAATATGCTTTAATAGCAAGATCGGGTTTCACTGTAGTATGCTGTAATAGCTGGATCAGGTTACAATGTAGTACCCGGTTTGGGTTACGTGGGACGTGGGAAGGCAGCTCTCTTGCATTGTGCCGTCTGTCAGGAGCAGAGCAGGTCTCAGGCCTGGCGTCAGTTTCAGGCCCCATCCTGTCCCAGTGACGGACTTGGCATCAGTGCCGGAGCAGGCTGCCTCTCAGCGGATCAAAGGGGCTCCTAGCAGGAGGATCGGTCAGAGAGGAACACCGGTCACTGTAACCGAGGCCCAGTGGCCTGAGAACAGCGCGGTCCAGTGCATACACGCAGCCGGAGAGCATCGATCAGCCTAGGCCGTGTAGTGTCGGGAAGTGTTTAAAAGATTATAAAGTCCGACCCAGAGAGGCAGGATGGGGGCATGACCACAGTGACGGGGCGAAGGCTAACGGACCAGCAGCGCAGTAAATGCGCGTCTCTGAGCCGTTCCCTTGCACGCAGTTCATGCGCATTGAGCACATCATACCCACTGAAGCGAGGGCAGTGGACCGACTCCAAGCAAAATTCAGGTGAGGAAATGAGAGGACGAGGAACAGGAGGGGGAGGAATTTCATGCCCCTACATGCCCCCCCTCCCCCCCCAGTTTGGGATTAAAAAGCATCATCCCCCTACCCTCCATTTCATGTATTTTCTGAGTGCAGAGACACCAGTACAAAATAACCTTTCCCTTCGGCCCTGCCATCAGCCAACCTGCCCCCCCTCCTTCCCACTATTGCCCGGCTGCTGGTTTCATTTCTGCACTGGAATGCACTGCTCCTAAACACGTGACACCACTAGATAGTAAAAAGAGACTTAAGTGGAAAATGGCCTCCGTGCACATTTTCCATGTTCTGTCGGATCTCTCTGCCGGTGAAGATGAAGGTCAGGTGATCTGCTGGTCTGGTTCATCACCCCACCCATCCGCTTTCCTTACATGCTGCAAATCACATGGTGCCAGAGCATCGCCCCCGATTGGACGAGCCACCCTCCCAGCATCGCTGGCCAGCACTCAAGCCAACTGACACACCCCAGCTGACTGTCATGACACAGGGAAGATAAATTCATCATCTAAGGTGCAGCTAGAAGCTTTCGGCGCTCCAAAGGCTGCCTGTCAGCCCCGAAGCGACCGATCGAACCAGGAATCAGCTAAGGATTCTTGAAGCTAATGAAAAACAGACCCCCACCCCCCCATGAGCTAAATACTGTACAGTGAGGTCCCAGATCCTCAGCTTCCTGGGATGGGTGAGGCGAGCCCCTGGCCCAAGGCCCAGCATGGGCAGCGTGGCTGATTGAGGAGCCTGTCTGAGTCAACCATGACGAGAAGCTGGTCCCACAGCAGTGTGAATATTCATGCATCCGAGCCGCCCATGTGGACGCACACGTATCACATGGATAAGCGCCAGTGTGGACATAAACGCATCCATTCTTTCATTTGCTAGAACCGCTCATCCATATGAAAGCCGTGATGAGGCTGGAGCCGGTCCCAGGCGGCGCTGGGCACACGGACATCGGAGGGCGCTCTTGTACACACGGAGACATGAAGGCGTACAGAACCCGTGCAGAGAGAATTTACAGATGCCAGTTTGACTAGTTTCGGTCGTCCATTTTGGTCAGCGCCCTCTGATTGGCTGATAGCACTGCAGTGGGAGCAGCTCTGTTTACGACAGGCAGCATAGGTGTGTCATGGAACTTGGGCAGGGTACTGTCCTCCTTATACACCCCCCGGAGTCCGCAAAGTGCCGCCTCGTTGCTGCTCCTTCTCGTATTTCTTAAAAACTGATTGAGCCCTTGTATTATATGAAGCTATTTGTTTACCCAGGATGGTAATTAGTTAACGTAATTACAGCAATGACAGTTGCTAAATTGTTTTTAAAGCATTACCCTGTGTCTGTGCCAGAAGATTGCAGCACATTTTATAGGATTTAGGCAATTTGCTGGGAAACTGCCCACCCTGGGGCCAGTGTAGGATTTTCGAACTACAAAGCAGCCATTTTATGCACGAGAGCTCTTCTGAAAATGTCTGTTAATTTGCACTAATTGCCGAGGTGGCGGTCTTTGGAGGGGTTGCTACCAATAGCAATTCTAGGAGGATCAGCGTGAGGTTTGAAAACAACGTCGGTGTTTATGCTTTGTGTTTACGTAAGACAGCTTGTGTTACCAGGAACCCTGCTTCGTGTTTCAAGGAAGCAAAACGCTAGCGACGACAAGCCGCTAATCACGCAGACGATGTGCATCTGAGCGCGTTTTTAAGAAGTCGGGAACACAGCCTTGAGCACAGGAGTCACTTTGTGTGTCCTTTTGCAGCCTTTCTTACTAACTGATCCATCCATTTTTTGTAACTGATTTTCTAATTGAAATCATGAAGGTTCAGGTAAACATAAGAAATAAGGAACAGCGCCCCCTGGAGGGCCCGACTGTAAACACACTCACTAGTAATAACGTTCAATTATTTACAAACATCATTTGCTGCAGAATTCTGGGAGCTTCCCTTGACTGAGACAATCCTCTCACCCTTGAGACCATGTAAAAGATGTTGGCGTTTCCGGCGACACCGAGGATGCGAAACTGTAAATAAGTGAGCCTGTAAAAACGCCCTTGTCCTCCTCACATTCTTACTCAATGCACCCTCACGTAATTGCTTAATTAGCACCTAGCAATTATGCAGAGATGGTTTTTTTTGTTGCTTGAAATCCCCTTGAAATTATGCAGGATTAAATAAAGTTTAGCCGTCTTGGAGCAGGCATGAGTAATTTAATTGCATCTCAATCCATTAATTAGCATGCAACCTACTTATTAGATGCATGTATTAATTAAAGGGCAGCTCTGATAAGGTGAGCGAGACACAAACGAAAAACAATGAACGCAGGAGCGGGTCTCTTGATACTGCCTGCCGGCAGAGGCGAAGGGTCGTTACGACGTGATGTGTCTTTATACTTTCATCTGAAAGAAAGTACATTTTTAATCCACCAGGGAATTACTACAGTTTGCTGACTGAAATCTGCAAACTGATTTCAAAGGAGCGGATAATGTGATCGTCCTTCTGTGCCGAGATGCATTTGAATCGCTGTACTTTCAGACAAATAAGCCTTAGTAAGAGCAGCCAGCCTGTCAGTGCAGCTCTGCTGTATGGCTAGTAGTCGCGACGTATCTCAATCAAATCCCCCATCAGACACCATAAGACTGTCCCCGACTAGCATCTCTAGGCGGATGGGCATGCAGAACCAGGGCTGGTCGAAGCCCACGAGTGACCGACCCGGTGCAGACTGCGGGAGACAGACGCCGTCGTCATCGTTCCTTAAACGCAGGTGTGGCTGAGAGAGAAAAGCTTCGGTGTAGCGTGTTTTCAAGATACGTTTTTCACACGTGAATAAAGTCTGCTCAAGCGTGCATTTCCCGTGACACAGAGCAGACAGCAAACGACCGGTGGTCCGACCTGCCGGTGAAGCGGGGAGAGAAGACAAGTGACAGGCTGTAGCGGCTGCCAGTCGCCAAGCATCTCTGTCAGTGCTGGGGCACGTTTGTGTGGTCTCACCTCACTACGGCGCGCTGCGTAAACAGTGCAGGTCGTAACTCACGGTGCGTTTGGCGTTCCGGTCTGGCTAATTGCCAACAGGACAGCGTAACATCCTTCATGATTCCATCAAGCAGCCCCGTTTCCACTCTGATACCTCCATGCCTAAAACAGTCTGAGCTGAAGATAAACACAGTGGCATGTAATATACATGACACGCCTTTGAAAGACATACCAAAGTATACAGTCTGCATTTTCGGTGCGGGTTGAAGGTGGACACGGGGTCATGCGAATTTGAGTCCCGCATCAACTTGACAAACCATCAAAGTAGAGACTCTTTACCTCCAAAGCTTTTCACGACCTTATTTTATTGCAGTCCTGTAAAGATAGATAGAGTTTTTCCCATATGACTGAAACGTCCCATGTCTTTGGACCTAAGGTTCCAGAAGGTGCTGTTTATTTCACAGTGAAATTTAGCTCCAACACAGGTGTCTCGCGGTATTTCACTGGGCAGAGCTGTAGCCTCACAGTTTAATACCTCCACTCACTGAAGGAATGTCAGATCACACGATCCTACATGTCCCTCTTTGGTGATCCAGAGTGAGTTACCATTTATACTGCACCATATTACCTGAAGGTTTTCCAGCACAGACATCCTCCTTCAGGACGCCCAGTGCGGCTTCCCTCTGCCGCAGGATTTCATCATGTTGCATCTTACAGGTCCTTAGAGTATGGAGAACTGAGCTGGCAGGACTTTCCAAACCCACCCGATTCGTCATACACAGGAGTATTCGGTGGCTCACAGCGATATATCAGCAGGACACTGCACAGCGAGCCTCTGTACACACCCCACACTGCATGCCTCGATGATCCAAGGTGCGCGGATGCAGCTCCTGTGTGGTCTGTCCGACATGCCCGGGATCTCTGCGTAATCCAGGTCTCTCCTCACTCTGATCGGCTTTTTCTTCACAAACAAATGCAGTACATTTTTATGTAAAAGGTGTAAAAACATCCCCAGATAAGATCTGCTCCAAGCACTGGAGGTCTGAGATAACACTGAATGCTGGAGTGGATTAAGAGCAATAAACACTACAGTGTTTACTAAACATAAGCTTGTAGAGTGATTGCTTCAAAAACAAGGCATTGGAATAATAATTTAATTAGAAAAGAATGAAGCTTTGACAAGTATCCAAACTGACTGATTGTGTCCCAGTGCGATCAGAACTGCTGCACTTTTAACCAACGGATGTGATGATTTTCAACAAAGGTGACATTAATAAGGGAAATGTTTGCGCCAAACTCCATGTAATCAGTAAATGATCCCGATATTTAACCCTCAGAAATTTCAAGAACTTTAGCTTAATATGAAACAATATTTGTTTAACGCTTACACTGCAAGCTTTTCTAACACATGCTGAACAGGCCCAATAATAATGTTTTAATTGAATTTTAACTTAAGATCTTGAAAGAAAATTAGAGACACATTTTAATTGAATGGCTGGATCATGCAGCACCTGGACCATTATAAATCATTCAGTATCACTTTAACAAAAGTGCCTGTGCGTTTGAGCACTTTACCAATACAGGGGTTAGTCGCGTCTGCCTTCTGATAAGTGTTAATAAATTACCCGAATTTCACAGCTAATGGCTACCCGCCTGCTTCAGGGAGATATCATTGTGTGTCATGAATATTTTGATTCTGTGATTAGATTGAAACGCGCTGAATTCCTAAACAGCCACAGTGATCATTAACAGGCCGCTTCTGCAAATAAATGCCACGCCACGGAAACCCACTGATACGCAGCAGCCGCTGGGAGTTTGTCTTCATTTCCCCCTAATATTTCCCCAACATAAGAAAAATCCCAAACTGAAGAGGATAAAGATAACAATCAGTGCAGGTTTCCAAAGACTCACTCAGCATATACCTCTGCAGTCTAGACTGTGACATATGCTGCGTTGCCATTGGATGAGGGTGTGACTGAAGGCGAGGTCACTCCATTCATTTTATTTTGCATTTTATTTAATTACGAGACGAGTTTTTTCCAAAGTGACATATGATTGAGAACACAGGGTCGCCCAGTTCCTGGAGCAATTGTGGGTTAAGCACTTTACTCAAGGATCCAAAAGTGAAAGCACTCAGCCTACCCTGGGATTTGAACCAGCAACCTTCCAACTACGCTTCCTCTGACCTAACTCAGCTCGGCAGTCTTAGGCTTGGCTTCCCCATTTGGATCTATTACACCAACAGGGGAGGACTGGCAATAAAATGGAGGCAGGGAATTTGCTGCTGGCCGTGGCGGAGGTTCCCCTGGGTGTATTTTGCTGCTCAACCAGTTGCCTATATAATATAAATTAATATATAAAATATAATAAAATATATAATGCATCAATTAATTGGTTGGTCCTTACAAGACCAACACACTGGCATAAATTCCCCAACTTCCTGATGTCCTATTTGTGCCTGTATACCAGTCTCCACTCCTGATTCCCAGTGAAGCTCCTGATTCCCAGTGAAGCTTCTGATTCCCCTTCCCATCCCTGTATTCTGTGCTTATGTCTGGCATCCTACCCCGAGCAGATCTTACTAATGCACAATAATGAAAAATAAATTAAATCAAAGCACGTACCTTTCCTCTGTTATAGTCGGCGATAGGATAGGAGGTTGTGTTGCTCATGAAACGTTTGATTACGCAGAAAAAACGAGATGGACGCAATTAACAAACTAAAGAGGGCTGAAAGTGAGACACACAAACGCCGGCATGTAGAAACACAGAAGGTAGATTTCATTATTTAGCATATGTCCCAGTGGGGCTCTTGACGTACAAACACTTTGTTCTAGAACATGGGAGCCCCTCGTTGGACTCACTGACAGCACAATCACATTGTGTAGATCCTCTGTCTTTAATCAGGTGTGCATGTGAAGACCAGGGTGATCCATGAGTCCCCAACTATATAGGATTGGTGGCATTCACCGCTGGGGGGCACTACCAAGGGCCTGGGGGGTGAGGGGAACGGCGGGCCGTCTTTCTGAAGCCTGGGCCTACTTCACGAGTTGCTCATTAGTGAGCGGTGAGAGGAGAGCCTGCAGATGGCTGTCAGTGGATTACAGAAAATTACCTCTGTGAGGCACGTCACTTGAGCTCCCAGTGTTCTTACATCACCAGGCAAAACACCCATTATGCATCTCTTTGGGGGGGCAGATCATTGAGCTCTGTAATCGAAATAATCACCTGTACAATAGTAACAGCATTTCTGTATTTTTCTGGTTCACATGATGAATACCTTGGCGTCAAGCAGGAAGTCCAGCTGCCACACACAGGAAGTGAGGTCGACGTGCCTTATAGGCTACATTAATAGCATAGCTTCCATCCACAGGAAAGCTCACTCGCTCAGGATAGAGGGTTCATGTTTGTCCAGCCATTGAGAGACCAGTAAGCAGATTGAAATAAAGATTGAAATGAAGCATTTATTAGGGTTAAATAGGACCAGGTGGGCAGTCTCGGAGGGGTTTAGTGAATCTGAGGCATGCGCAAGGGGGTATAATTCTTTACGTTTTTGCTTTATTAATACGGCTTTTGTGTTTTCTGTGTGCGAGGAGGGATATCCCAGTTTCATGATTGCTGTTTTCTTAATTGCCATCTCATTCTTTCTTGCCAATGCAGTGGATCGGCAGCCCTGAACTGGCACAGTGACACGCAGCGATGCCTCATTGCCGAGCGCAGTGCGTCTGCTTTCAGTTCAGCGCTGCATTGTGATTCCTTGCTCACTGGGCTTGTACATACGGAGCTTCAGAGGAAAGAGAATGTTCACCTTTTAGAACACACCGATTAAACGTGACAGATTCATCAAAACAATGACAATTTCTTTTATAAGAATGAAAAGAGAAGGAGAAAAGAGCACTTTAGGATAAAGGACAGTAGCTTTAAATGTTATCAGCATGCTTTGAGAATAAATCATTACCAGAGAAACTGAGAGGAGAATCCATGCTAGATCAGAAGAATGGGAGGCGTCCTGCAGACAAAGTGTGTCAGTCAGCCGTAAAACGTAGCTGTCACTGAGACATGTTTCTGCAGGACAGAAATACAACTTTCATCAAGCTAGCAGACAGGATACGTCAGCATTCATGAATCTGCCTTCGCCTTTGCATTCTGTAACACACGTCGCTAATGGCGACAATTTGTTACTTTGTAGATGACAGGTGAATGATGCCATTGTGTCTGTTTGGCCAGAGTTTGGTTCAAAAGCTCTAGCTGTTCAGCACCATAGCTGCCAAATTGCTTGCCTCATTAATTGACACATTTTCCTACTACATACTACATTCCTCTTGTTATGCCTATAGCCTAAATAGAGCTGAAGGGGTAGTTAATTTCCTGAAATGTTGAATATTAGGATATCTAGAGTAAATCAGTTTGAGTTGAAAATGTTCAAAGCACTTATTCTGCTGAATGCCAGATGGAGTCCGTCCAACGTGCGCCCCTCGTGGCGGGTGTGTGTAACAGCAGCAGTGAGTGTCAAGGTGAACAGGTGGGGAGGGTTCCTGGGTTTTTATCCATTATCCCGAGGTATTCCTGACAGGGATAGGGAATGCCCCCCCCCCTGTGTTTTGCTCCATGTTTTTTTTTTTTTTTGTATTTTTGCGGATTACAAATACAGGAACCCATAAAACACAGATCGATGCGAATCTGGACGCTATTTCGGCGAGTTGATGTTACAGTCAGAACAAGTGGACCGAGATGATGCGGAGACGTTTTGATGAATGACTCGCCGCGCATCCCTCTGCGGGAGCGGGCTGCAAGCTGCTCTCCTCCATCACGCTTCCTGAGTGGAGCGGCTCCAGAGCCCCGGTCACCGGACGGCAGATCCGCGTACCGCGCCGTGCGGCGAGCCGCTGGAAGACGGCGGACGCCCGGTGAGATGTTTCCCCGAAAGCTGTTTGAGGGGGCGGAGGAGCGCAGCGCAAAGCGCCCGTCCTGCTGCTTGACGGCCGCATCCAAAGCTCCCGGCGCGCGTCCCCCGCTGCGTTAATACGTTTGACCCTAGCTTAATTGAAATAAAACATTATCATCCGCCAGACGAGAAGAAAGAGGCAGTTTGAGAATCATTCCAACTAATCGCTAATTAAGACTCGGGAAAAAACAACGATAAACCCGAGGGGAAAAAAAGTCCTGTTTGTGGGAGAGAAGGCAGGCTGACGATAAAGCGGATGACCGAAGGAGCTGGGCGTGGAGGACGCTTCCCTGCAACCTGCCCGGCCTTCAGTAAAAATACATGCCGCTGGTCTGATAACGCATCATAACACGTTTATGTCATTGTGTAGAACATGACATTCCTTACAGAGTAAATACACTGGGTTCTCCCACAAGACGGGCAGTTTAAAGACAGCATTAATGTATGATTTCCTGCTTGGGGGCACGGAGGAGACATATTTGGGTTTAAATGGCTCTGTCTTTAAGCCCCGTTATTGTATGAAGCTACAGAGCTGGGGCTGTCCGGTGATGCATTTCTGCACAGTGCAAAAGACTGGATGGCATGGTTTGCCTTTGAAAGGGGCCCTATGTCCTGTTGCACCCATATTCACTCTCATTCTATCCGGGGGTGACAGGAGTGGTCCTCAGGATTTAAACACTGGAAGTCCCTGCAGTTTGGTAGAGGCTTCGGGCCTAGTTCTGTATGTCAAAGTAAATTTTCTATTTGTAGTCTTGGTTCTGTAATAAATTTGCACAGTTTTGTCTTCTAGTACTGTTCTCATGGTCCCTGTTTCTTGATTCCTCTCCCAACACTCCACAACTGCCAGTTATCGACACTCGAGTCCTCTTCCTGCACACTTTGTTCTGGAAGCTCCCCGCCAGTCAGCAGCCCAAAATCCCAGAGGTCACATGTTTCCTGCACTGTCCCGTCCAATGGACTCGGGGACTATGGGCCAGAATCCTGGTGTATCAGTTTGGCCTGGAGTGGGCTTTGCTTCCATGTTTTCTAAAACTATGGACCAATGAAGCATCTTTATTGATCTCTCTGAGCCCAGTTTGCCAGCAGTCCATTAGAAATACGTGACATCTTGAGACTGCTGGTACTTTACATCGAAAAGAAAACCCACACAACGGGACAGAATTTCGACTGTGGGAAACGATTTACAACATCAAATGAGAATGTATATATAGATTTAAATCGAGTTACTGAACTAATTGTATAGTGTAGTGTAAAATTTGAACACGGTTTATGTAAAATCTTTGGAATTTTGTTCTTACATCAGCCTGTGGTTTTTAGAGCAGTCGCATATATACATGTGAATGAATCCGGTAAGAACAAACAGCCCGCAGGTCTCTCTTGATGACTGTACCTCATCTGCTAATGAATACAGTGAATAACTATCCTGAAATTCTGCGTGTCTTCAAGGGAAAGGAGTAAGTAAAAGCTTCCAAAAATACGTGCAACACAAACAGCGTCTGGAAAGATGAAGGCTTTGCTGTTGTCCAAATTTTCAGCACAATGTAGATCGCAGCAAAACGATGCAGGAGTTTAAATAAAGCCCGCTTAAGAAGCCGGTGGCGGGACTGAAGATCAGAGTCCATTTCCTCAGAGAGTGTCTGTCTAGCTGGGAATCTGCTGTCTTCGGTGCCATGCATTAACTTATCAGTCTTACTAATTAGTTGGACTGACACGTTCCTCTGGGGATGTCGAGTCGGTATGAGGGTGTGAAACATGCTGTTCCAATGAGCGAGGACAAAAAATGTGCATTTTCCTTTCTTCCTAAAAACCCTGCGGAACCAGGAAGACTGAGCCCGTGGACTGTGTAACACAGCGTGATGCTGAGCTATACATGCAGGAATTACTCTCCAGACCATCTTCATTACTGTTTCAGACTAATATTTGTGTTGTGGAACAGATTAATTAAATCATTTTGGATCGTTATCCTCGTCTTGTTGTTTTTATCATCAGAATAATACTGTAGCTGTAAGCAATTTTAATATTTTCAATACATACAGTTTTGTAGCTGACACCTTCTGGTGTCTGTGTTTCAAGATTTTGGCAGTAATATTAAAATCCAAACAAAAATCCTTCCTTAGTCGCGAATCCTCCTACAGAAATCTTGTAACAGTACTTGTAATGTGTATCTATTTCTTGGCAAGAGTTTTGTCATTTATTTTGCATAAATTACAGTTAGATTGGAATGTCACTGCAAAATAAATAAATAAAACCTTTTATTCTTCCACGTTTTATTCGGACAATGAGCTCCAAGGACATGTCAACGCGATCATTTTGTTACTTGTTATGTAGAACAGGCTGCAGTATTGCCCAATTCTTGTTTTTTCTTCAGATGTACGGATTTAACACTCTCCAGTTCCTACCGATGCCAGATTTGTAATACGATTTTGAAAATGTATTTGTTTCTGTACATATGTATTTTTTATTTGTAATTGTAATAATTGGCCGATTCAGTAAATAAAAATTAATAAGAATGTTTTCCGTATTTGGAATTTCACAGCTCGAACTGAAACCTGAGTTCCTTTTCAATAATGCCATCTAGTGGTGATACAAAATAATTCCATTATAAATTTAGTTTGTAGAACGCAAATCAAGAATATCATCAGAAAAGCGTCAGTCATGAACGTGAAATAACGTGACGTGAGAAACTCTTTACACCCGTTTCTTTGTTCGTTTAGAGCCCTGAATACTTCATCTTCACATGTTATTGGAACAGTGTTTATCATGTGTACCAAACGTGGAAGAGTCAGGCAATAGCCTTATTTTTAAAGTATACAACCGGAAATGAAACTTTCTTCAAGATACGGGGAAAGCTTTTTACCTTTGTAATATGGTTCGTGGCCTTGTGCATTCAGGACACTTCCTCCTTCAGAAAGGGGGACAGAGATGCTGAGAGAATGTGATGTAAAAGAAGTCACCACTGGGAGTGCATGAGTTACGCAGGCACTAACAAAACCACGCACCCTGGAGGCCTAGACTGACCCTTTCTTCGTGAGGTTTAAAGAGGCGTAAATAGCTGCCCGTCTTGAAAACCTAGGTTTGCCGCTGCTACATAATAAACCATTTTAAACACAAGAAATCCTCACTGCTTATTACTGATGTTCCATAGGGTTCTATTATTCCGAAATGTAGATCACACACTATCTGATTAAATTTTCTTCTGACAATGCAGCACAGTGGCCCAGTGGGGAGGTCTGGGGTCTCACTACTCCATCTATGTGTGGAGTTTGGATGTTCTCATCGTGCTTTGGAGGATGAAATGGTGCAATAGTGATAAAAGACCTTCCAAACTACAAAAAAATGTGTCTGTGTACCATTCAGAAAAGCGTGTAGATTGATCTACTTTTGTTACATATCTAGTTGTGCATATGTGCATAATCGTTGTCTTGTTTAAATTGACAGCTAAAATTAATAACTTTTGTTTCACAGACTCAAAACTCTCATTCAGCACTAAACAAACGCTATAACTTGTTTCACTTTAATTGCCCCGCACCTGTTATCAAAATTAGACAATTACAGGAATTTACTTTTTATTTGTTTATAAAAAACCTCTCACCTTATGAGTTTGTATCTTACCTTTATTTCCGTGTGTATGGAGTTTGCTTCTTCTTCTTCTGTTTTCGCCTGCAATCCAGTTCTGCTAGTTAATATCTTTAAATTGCCTATAGTGAGTGATTATATATATGCTTGTTTTTACCCTACAATGGACCAGCACCCTGTACAGAGTATCCCCTTCATGTCCTCCTCTGGCATAGGCTCTAGGCTCGCTGTAACCCTGTGCCGGATAAATGTTTATGGAATATGGATCGATTGATGTAGATTAATTATCTTTGAAAGGACAGAACATATTGTTAAAATGGTGTCATTTGAGTTCCAAACACCAGCATTACCCTTTATAGTAAGTAGGATCTATGATCTGTGGGGAGCTTCGGTGGGGAACCTACCTTATGATCTAGCCTTTTGTGAGCTGGATATAACTTCAACTGGTTCGGTAAAATAGCTGTTGAAATTGATTAAACCGTTGTAATGGCTTTGGCGAAAAAGTATTAGCATATTGTTGTGTGAAATACAATCCACTAGGTGTCAGTGTTTTGCCAAGAAATACGTAGTGCCATGTGAGCAAATTAATTGCTGTTTTCGGAAGAAAAAAAAAGAAAAAGATTTGACAGAAAATACGTATTTTAAAAATCATTACAGGTGTTTGCTGCTATTATTTGCCAACAGTTGTTATATCATTAAACAGTTCTTATTGTGGGTCACTGATATATAGCTCTTTTCTTTTCCTTGTTTATGTAAAACAAATTATTTCCTCACGTTTTATGCACACTTTGCCGATCAGAGTTAAATTATTAACTGAATCTGTCGGTGGAAGCTGTGCGAACAGCAGGATGTTTTTCAGTATTTAAACTGCCGCATGGTCCGCAGTGTGAATGGCTAGATGTACGCATCCCACTCACCTCCTTACTGTCTCCAAGACAACCGGCTATTTGTGCCGCTGAGGGCTTTTCGTCACACTCACATCCTGGATTTGTCACGTATTTGCTGGCCACATCTAGTCAATAACCTGCTGTCACTAAATAACGTAAGTACTGTATCAGCCTAACCATTTATGCGTACTGAAGCCATAAGAGGAAACGCCGACCCTCTCCGTGTTCAAAAAGTAACTGCTTCATGAAAGACGCAACAGTTAATCCAGTGCTTTGTTAAATAAGTATAAGTACATCTCAATATACTTGTACACATTACTACAAGTGTAAGATACTTTGGATAAAAAGTAAAAGACAGTAGCAACATTCTCAGCATCTGCAGAAGACAGTGATGCAGTTTTAATCATAACCCTAATGTAAACACTTACTGCGCTCTTAATTGCTCCGTATAGTGCGGATAAAGCGTTCCGACTATCTTTCATTAAAAAGACATGCCATTTAAAACGATGCTTAATATAAAACACCTTTCATTAAAATGTCTCTTCCTTACTGGTTCTTGTTTCACGTTGTTCTAAAGGTGTTGTGACAATGCCAGAATTGCCACAAATAATTCCCATTTTTCTGATAAATGCATCATCACTGGAACCAACCACACACAGCTATTAAGTGTAGTTTCTCCGCATGCCTCGGAAAATCTCATCCGCACTACGTTCTTCTTCACAACACCCCCCACCGGGCTTTTCATTGTAGCTGATTTTTCTGATGATGTGCATAGTTTCCATGTATTAGGGTGATGTGAATCTATAGATTGTAATACATTGGTTCGATAGTTACGCAGCGATATTTCCTTTGTTCTCTAAATGCTTAATAAAATAATTTAAATATAATAAGACATTTGTACCTTCTTGCTTTTATTTAAATGAAGATAATTTCATATTTGAGAAGTTAATTATGGGCGACGTTTTTAAAGTGGTAAAATATCGCAGTTAAAAGATGGATAGTTTCAGTTACAACGCGACTCAACTTAATGTTCGTGTGTCCAATAATAAACATTGCGCTATATACAACATTTAATACACAGTAAGGTTAAATGTTGCTACCTCGTCAAAAAGCATATACTTGCTTGTGGTTCTAGCTGTGAAAACACATTTTACTTTCATGTTCATCGAAAGGGATACGTTTGAAAATAATCACACAACGCCTGCACCTCACATAAATAAATTATACAATATTAATTAGTTTTCATTGCTAACTTTATTGTCTGCTCCATGCCATTAACACAACTTCTGTATGTCATGCTGAAAGGTAACAACATCTGTCAGAACACAAAAGAGCATTATTATAGATGTGTAAATTCATTTATTGAAAGAAAAATGTGTTGTCGCATAATATTGCATATTTATCCGGCTGACGTCAGGCAGTCAGAAATTATTATTGACCGTTATAGACACAGCTACACCTTGAGTTGCTTAAATGCTACTTGCTGTTTCAAAACGTCATTGAAACTATTATTGGTGAAAATGATATGTATATATAATGAGAATACTGTACCATTTCTACGTTCATATTAATGGAGTCACTGTTTGTAAGTTTATAAGCCTGTATGTTCAAGGTTTTCTTAACTTTGTTTCTGCGCAACATACGTATTCACAACTTACTTTTCCATTAAAGTGAAAAGAAAATACGAAAGAGAATTTTTATCCCACGAATCACAGCCAATCTCTATCGATTTACTTTATGTAAAAGATTGCATAACCCTTCAGCGTGTGTATGTGTGATTGTTTGTCGAGGAAAAAATATTATCTGCAAAAGACAGACATTTTCGGATATTTTACTCTTCTTTAAATCTGGCATAACAGAAATCAGACGCTGAAAGAATAATAAAACGGGCTTTTCCTTCATGCGTCGTGCCTGCGTGCCTGGAGCCCCATGGGCCCGCGCATTAGGGGGCGCATGTCTGACGTCGGATGACCCGCCGCCCCCGGAGTGCGGAGGGGGCTGAGAGGCAGTCGGGCTTCAGGTACCCGGCTGTAACAACACGCAGCCGCGCGGCCACGGTTACCATGGCTCTCGGTCCCGCGCCCGGGTTCTGAAGCGCGAGCCGAAGCGGGCTGAATCCTCGCCGCCGCGAGCCGCACAGCTGGCGCGTTCCGGTCGCGAGCTGCACGACCGCTTCTCTCCCGTCGCCGGACAGGGCTGGTAAATTGCTAAGCGGCTAACTGGCTAACCGAACGGCTAGCTAGCTAGCCGCGTAGCCGGCGAGCTGTGTGGACCATCTCCGAAAAACGAAGAAAAGAGAGAGAGAGCTATTTCGTGGTTGGCGATTGCGGAAGGGGGGGGGGGGTTCAGTCGCAGCCAGTCCGTTAGCATGCTGCTCTGTGTTTAAAGGTACAGCCGGCTAGCCGCTACCCGTCATGGTAGCTCAGACCGAGTGAGGGAGCAACGAGTAGCCAGCCGGCTAACACAAAGAGGCTGCGGAGCCTTTGTCTCTCCTCACTTCGAGCTGGCTGCAGTTGGAGGACTGTAAACCTGAATTGATCTGTCGGTTCGTAAGGTTCGCAGATCGTCTCGATACCGTTAAGATCGTCGTGATCGCTCCGGTCAGTTTTATCGGCGTTACGGTAGTTTGTGCTCAACTAGCTGGCTAGCTGGCAGTCTGCGGGGGTCTTTGTGTGAACAGCTGCGTATTTGCCAGCTGGCGGGGCAAATAGAGCATTGCTCCGGATAAATACGCTCTTTACCACATAGACACACTTGCTGGATACATGTTAGGTCAGGAAACACGTTACAAAATTGTCGTTTTTCTTCACAGAAATATTCATCGTGTCACAGTAGCTCAAAAACAGTAGCATTAGCCCAGCTAGTGGGCACCCGTGCGCGGTGCGTAGGACTTGGTGTTTATACCAGGTCCAAAAGTGGGTCCTGCGCAGCGTCGCTCTCCCCTTGCCCTTAGCACTACGGGTTTTGGTTTTAGTGCGGTCTCACTCCCTGGGTGCTTATCGGTTCCCCTGGAAGTTCGGGTCTCCGAGCAGACCCCCCCCCATCTGTTGCTGTCATGGCCTTCGAGCGGAGTCCCGTTCGGGGCTGTGCTGGGCTCCTCTGGCTCCTGATCGCCGCCACCACCTTCGCCGGTAAGCGGGTCTCTTTTCTCAGGAAGTCGCATCGTGTAGGTGTGTGAGGAAAATGTTAAGATAGAAATTTGCTTCAAGTTTCGTTTAGATATTCGGTTTTTGGTTAATTAGAACGATCATTTTAACTGCAATACAGGAAGTCATGTACCGATTTCCTTCTGATAGTTATGCTTGTGTGACCTGGTTGCTGTGATTAACAACACAGTTATGTAGTAGGTATGGGACGGTGTCTCTTACAATGGTTATCCCAGTAAAATTAATACGACTTCTGTTTTCTCAGATGAGATTTAGTTTTACTTTGTGAAGTGTTGCAAACTGTCCTTGTGGTTCTCTGGTCATATATTTTTAAGTGATATTACCAGTGACCTGATTTAAGGAGACGTTTCCTGTCCAGAAGACTGTATTCAGCCAGCGGTTACAGTGTGATCCTCTGTGTTCGTAGTCTGGAGTATTTTGGTCCCGCACAAGTTTTAGATGGAGGCAGAGAGTCCTGAATTTAAAAAAAGTGTGTCAGCACTGCGTTGATCCCTGTAAGACAATGGCTTTTGGGGCACAGAAAGTTGTGCAGCTTCTGTGCAGTACAGAAAGCCTCACCACTGATGATACAGCTCGCCCCGACAGTCACCCATCATGCATAATTGAGGGTCCAATGGAAAGCGAGCGTCGGGGGACAGGCTGCAGCTGCTGCCCACTCACAGATTCGCAATCTAGCCTGGGGAGAAAAACTCATTCCCTTATATGTAAGAAGAGCAGAAAAAAACATCACACCCCAGTACTTATTAACAACTGAAAGGGCTCCACCCCTTTGATCTCAACCACAACTAATTGTGTTGCTGTCAGCATGTGATCACACTAATTTATAGTAGTTTTGGTGGCAGTGTACCTTAAACCAGCCTCTCCTATTTGGCTGAATAAAAAGACCTAGTAATAAAGGGTTTTGGCAAGCAGAGCTGGCTTTATGATAAGTATGAAAAGTGAGCTTGAAGGAGCAGGCTGCAGTCTCAGGCCTGCTTTGTGGATTGCCATCTGCTGTCACATGTGGAAGAATCTGAGGTCAGTCTCCCCGTGGGGGGCAGTATTAGTGGCGTGTGCCTGACCGACGTACCGCGGATACAGCGCCTCGCCAGTCCAACACTGAAATAGGTGTCAGAAATACCAGACACCTAATAAATTCGCAGTAACTGACACATCGGAAGTGCCTCATGGCTGTCCAGAATTGATCAGAAATGTATCCGTCGAAATTCTTTGGTATCGGCAGTGATGCAGATGCAGTTCTGGAGCGCATGTGTGGTTTCACTTACAGCTCAGTTCTGCACCACGTCTGAGCCCAAAGGGAGCAAACATAGGTGTCCTGTCACGTGTAACCGCATGCGATCTCATGCCAGGTGTGCTGGTATTTCAACTGAAAATGAAGCCTGGACATGCTTTGTTTAGATGTCGTTTCTCTCTCCCGCCCCCCAGGGAATGCCATTTGTGCTCAGCACAATGACAACGTGTACGTGTCAGGCCTCTCCAGTGGTAAGTGAGACTCACAGTGTCTGTCAAGCTAATCGAGTGTTACATGACGAAACACCAGTCCCAACAGGCATATTTTGGCTAATGTGTACAGGCATTACCATTTATGTGGACTTTTACGATTTCGCAGAATTTAGTTTGCATCAGTAGCAACCCCATACTTTTCCCTCTGGTGTTGCTAGCTGAATCAGACCCAGACTAGTTCACCTTATAAGCAGGGCTTAAGTACAACAGAAGCTCGCTCGAGATATAGGTATCCCACCCCTTGAGCCTTATGTGTCGCCTTGGTGCTGTGTGTCTGTCTGCAGCCTGCGGAGACGTGGCCGAGCAAATAAGGGCTTCGAGTGGGGTGATCACGAGTCCAGGCTGGCCCTTCGAGTACCCATCCAGAGTTAACTGCAGCTGGAACATCCGTGCCAACCCTGGGGAGATCATCACCATCAGGTGTGCTATCGGTGGGCCGTCCCGGTCAGCCAGTCATCTCGCCCGCTTGCTCAGCGTCTGGTGTCCTCACGATGTCCTCTGGAAACTGCACTGTGGCCAAGGCGTCTGTTACATATCATCTGGGCTGCGTATTGACGCTACCCGTCACTGATATGCTTCGTTATCCTTATGTGGTGTCCATGGTTACCGCCACAGAAATAGTGCCTTTGCATCGCAGGAAGTGATTTTTTTTTTGGCATTGAAAGTGTAATTGAAAGCGTGATGTAAGTGCAGCAGTAGAGGATAGATTTATTTAATAAAGTCATCTGCGACGTGCACTAAGTATATTTTCGTACCGTTGACCGTAATATGAGTGTGACGTGCGTCTGGCTGCTGTACTCCAGGACAGAACATGCGTCACCTTCTGGCGGACATGCTCACACTTGAATTTTGGTTCCTTCCACAGCTTCCAGGACTTTGAGGTCCAGAGTTCTCGCCGCTGCGGGTCTGACTGGGTCTCCATCGGCACATACAAGAACCTGGACGGCTACCGAGCTTGTGGCTCCTCCATCCCGGCCCCATACATCTCCTCCCAGGACCACGTGTGGATCAAGTTCCACTCCGATGACAACCTGACCGGGAAGGGTTTCCGGCTGGCTTATGTAACAGGTGGGGGGGGGGGGGCACTTGGTGTCAGCGGGGTGGCATCGTCCTATGACAAATGGATGATAGTCAGGTCCTCCATACTCCTGCATTCGGACTAGGCCTCATGATTACAAAACAACAACACATTATTTCATGCAGCATTTGTGAGAAGTTTGCTTCATTTGTGAGTCAGACAAGAGAAAAGGTCATTATTCTTCTGAGGTGGGAAAAGTAAGACGGAGAATTTTACAGCTGCAAGGCCGTTTAATCTATTCCTGGCCTGGGCTGCTGAGGAGGCAGAGAATCCTTCATCTGCCTGGCAGTTTGTGGCCCCTTTTCCTGCTGAAATATCATTAGCACCACAGATTTACTGTTGGTGTCGTTCTCTGTTTCTTTGCACATTCATTAGGCTTAAATAAGGGCCTTATTTGATAATACTGTGCTAATGGTTTCCCCCTCCTCACAGCTCCACTTGAGAGCAGAGTAAATATCTCCCAACTCCCGTAGCCTCAGCCAGATGTGAGCTGTGCTCTGACCTGTCCTTAAGCAGGCGCTCGCTTACCAGTCATCCAGGGAGAGCTGGCTCTGTCAGCACACGCGGTTCCCCTGCTAGTGTACAGTAACGTACTCGCTCTCCTTCCAGGCCGCCCGGAGGAGGTCAGCTGTGACTCGGATCAGTTCCACTGCGCCAACGGGAAGTGCATCCCACAGAGTTGGAAGTGTAACACCATGGATGAGTGTGGCGACGACTCCGACGAGGAGCTCTGTGCCCCCACCGACCCGTCAGCCACCTTCTCCTTCCAGCCCTGCGCCTACAACCAGTTCCCATGCCTATCGCGCTACACACGCGTCTACACCTGCCTGCCCGAGTCGCTCAAGTGCGACGGCAGCATCGACTGCCAGGACCTGGGTGACGAGATTGACTGCGACGTGCCCACATGCGGCGAGTGGCTGCGTAACTTCTATGGCACCTTCAGCTCGCCCAACTACCCTGATTTCTACCCACCGGGCAGCAACTGCACCTGGCTCATCGACACGGGCGACCACCGCAAGGTTCTGCTGCGTTTCACCGACTTTAAACTGGACGGCACGGGCTACGGTGACTTTGTCAAGATCTACGATGGGCTGGAGGACAACCCGCGTCGTCTTCTGCGGGTTCTCACCGCCTTCGATTCGCGCGCGCCTGTTGCCGTCGTGTCATCCTCCGGACAGCTACGTGTCCACTTCTACGCGGACAAGATCAATGCAGCGCGGGGCTTCAACGTCACCTACCAGGTGGATGGCTTTTGCTTGCCCTGGGAGATTCCCTGCGGAGGTGACTGGGGATGCTACACGGAGCAGCAGCGCTGCGATGGCTTTTGGCACTGCCCCAACGGCCGCGACGAGCTCAACTGCAGCTCCTGCCGGGAGGATGAGTTCCCCTGCTCGCGTAACGGTGCCTGCTACCCCCGTTCTGACCGCTGCAACTATCAGAACCGCTGCCCCAATGGCTCGGACGAGAAGAACTGCTTCTTTTGCCAACCGGGCAACTTCCACTGCAAAAACCACCGATGTGTGTTCGAGAGCTGGGTGTGCGATGCGCAGGATGACTGTGGCGACGGCAGCGACGAGGAGAGCTGCCCTGTCATCGTGCCGACGCGTGTCATCACTGCCGCTGTTATCGGGAGCCTCATCTGTGGCCTGTTGCTGGTCATCGCCCTGGGCTGCACCTGCAAGCTCTACTCGCTCCGTATGTTTGAGAGAAGGTATGCGCAGGTGTACACACATGTGCACACGTGCATGCACACGGGGCCCACCATGTGCCTCTCAGGCAGCAAGTCACTGCACCATAGACAGGCCCCTGAAATAGAAATACTAGGTTTATGTAACGCGTCACTCCAGGTTAAATGATCCCCGCCATCCTCCGCATGTCTGTCCTGGGGATTTACTGTTTGTTTCCCTGCTCCCCTCTAAGATGTACCAAGCCTCCAGCCTGCTGCTCATATTTTTATTTATCTGGATTGAGCCTATTGTACTTTTCTTGTCTGGTTTCGATTTAATGGAAGCTAGCTGTAGGCCCAGTCAGCTGATTCTGTGACTGTCTGGTCATCTGCTCAGGTCTTTTGAGACCCAGCTGTCGCGGGTGGAGGCGGAACTTCTGAGAAGGGAGGCTCCACCATCTTATGGCCAGCTGATCGCCCAGGGCCTCATCCCTCCTGTGGAGGACTTCCCAGTGTGCTCTGGTAACCAGGTGAGTTGGTCGCGTAGGCCTTCCTACTTCTGCCGAGACTGTGTCTGGGGCTGCCTATGAATTTCTCCTTTCTTCCAGGCTTCCGTCTTGGAG
The DNA here is from genome assembly GCA_026776945.1 of Isichthys henryi. NCBI lineage: Eukaryota > Metazoa > Chordata > Actinopteri > Osteoglossiformes > Mormyridae > Isichthys > Isichthys henryi. Next base: position 5,025,707 of record JAODJX010000049.1, on the reverse strand, counting down.
AACCTGAGGCTGGCTGTTCGTTCTCAGCTGGGCTTCACCTCCATCAGACTCCCCACCTCTGGTCGCCATGGCAACCTCTGGAGGCGTCTGTTCAACTTCACCCGTTCACCGCGCTCTGGCTCTCTGGCACTGGTTTCGGCCGACGCAGAGGCCGCCGCCGGGAGCTCGGCCCGTGAGCCAGAGCGGACCGGGCCCCTGCGGAGCCTGCTGCCCCTTGACTCAGATGACACAGACACAGAGGGCGATCGGCGGGATGCTCCTGGCGCTGTGGGCGGCCTCGTGGCTCCACTGCCCCATAAGACACCCCCTGTATCTGCTGTGGAGGCCATCGTGTCTGTGTCGGCGAGCACTGCTGACCCCCCGAGGGTGGCCGGCCCGGGGGAGGCTGCAGTGGAGAGCGGCCCCGCGGAGCCCCCTTCTGGCATCCCTGGGAGGAGCCAGCTCAGCAGTGCACTAAGCCGGGTCACGCGCAGCTTGCGCTGGGTCCGCTTCTCCTTGGGTCGTTCCGGAGGCGGCGGCCAGAACCGCAGCCCACTACGGCACCTGGACCACGGCAGTGGTGCTGGCACCGGCCACGAGGAGGAGGACGACGTGGAGATGCTCATCCCCGTGTCAGACGGCACCTCTGACAGTGACTTGAGTGAGTGCTGCCGGCCGCTGCTGGAGCCCGGGGCCCTGTCGGCCCCCCTGGTGCCCCCCGCTGCCACTGGCATGCAGAGGGTACGGCCGCCCGGTCGTGATGGGCCCTGCGAACACTGTGGCATGGTCCACACCGCACGTATCCCAGATGCCTGCCTGCAGGCCATCCCCAAGACTGAGACAAGCGATGATGAGGCATTGCTGCTGTGCTAGGGCACCCCCATCGCCCCCAAAGTCCCCCGCTGTCAGGGAGGCATCACGGTTTCTGCCTTTTGAAATTTTACGTGCAACGTTCTTCACGACAAAAGCCAGCGGTCCCTAACGCGAACGGTACACATCACACAGCGGTACGTTCCTGTCCTGAGATGCCCCCACCCCTGCAGAGGGCCCACTGCCTGTGCGGTCGCACGCAGCCGGTCACAAAGCGGTCATCGACCGGCTGAGAAATGTGCCACACAGATAATGTCAAATGAAAGCAGATCCCCCAATTTCTCACCTTTATTCAGTTGATTCATGGCTTTTATTTCTTCCCTGTTATTGTTTGGAGAGCTGCCAGCGAAAGGGATCCGAGGGATAATTGGGGGGACCCTCGCAACGTGTGACGTTCACTGACCTTTATTGTATTTATTGTTTTGTTACTGAAAGCTTTGGTAACCTTGATGTTTTGGTACGGAAATGATTTGTGTGCGTATTTATTTGTTTTAATTTTGGTAGCTGTTATTTGGGAAGCATGTTAAATTGTCTTGTGCATTTTTGTTAAGTGATATATTGAACAAATATATATGTGACTGTTTACTGCACTAAAAACAGCTATAATAAAACGTACTCTGCCCGTGTGCCTCACGGTGCCTTTCTTTGCTTGAGCGTGACGTTATCAGGCCGGACGCACACATGCGTCACTGTGTGCTGTTCCACTGCTTTCAGAACATAACCCTCCTCATCGCTGCGTCTGACAATTTTTTTCCCTGAGTTTTCTTCAAGCTGCGTATCCTCAAAGTTCCTTCTTTCCGAGAAGGCAAGCTTTTGCCCTCTGGAGGTGGAAAAAAGAACTGTAGCATTTAGCTGTAGCGACCGTGTTGTGGATTCAGGGCTTCGAGTGTGTGATGAGGCAGGGGGGCGGTCACTCTGGGACAGCAGCCACACCCCCCTCCAACTCTTCCTCCCCCATGTAAAGAACGGAATGCATCAGATTGCAGGTTTCTGCCCCTGACTTTTAATAAGCACTGTCTTGCGTCAGAGGTACAGATGGTCCGTTTAACTTCCAGTTGAGTAGCTGGGCCATAGAGGGGCAGTAAGAAACAGGGTTTTACGCTCCCTGCCCTATGGTATTTTCTGAGCTTAAGTGCTACGGACAGCAGCCTTGGACTTGGACTTGGACCAGCACTTGTCACATCCAGTCTGTATGATGGGTACATTTTGATCTTGTCCAGGAAAACATCCAGCAAGGTGCACTAATCGGATTAAGAGCTTATGGAATGTTATGTGGGATGTCGGGTGTGCTGGGGACTGACCTATGCCGCCAGGACTTGCTCACAGGTACCTGAGACTCCTTTTATGCTCGTGAAACACCTGAACCTATTCATGAAGTCCATAAACTGTGTGTGTGTATATATGAGTAAATGTAAATAAATTCCAAAAACCAAGCTGGTTTTAACATCTTAGCCAATGAGGCAATGAGTTTGCAGCAGTGATTTATTTCCTTCAACAATAGAATGTCATAAGAGCATATTCTACACTTTTCTGGATTCAATCTCTCATGCCGTAGCGTATCGTGAGGGACATGCGATCTCTGCCTGCTCTGTGTCCCGGTCACACGGCTGTAGGATAGGTGTGTGGAAGGCACCACGTGTTACAGGCTGCACCGCTTGTCCGCAGCAGGACGGACACAGGTAGGTCAAGGCTGCTGCGTGGGCACATCTTTATACTTCATTAATATGTGGAAGAAGAGCTCAGCAGACGAGGGACCAATAAGACTTTGAACACAGAGAACAGACCAATTGGGTTTTACCTCTTTGCTGAGGCCTCGCCCACCTTGCCAAGTAAAGCCCTGCCTCAAGTCCAGGCTTTCAGAGATTCATCAATATCTTTTTCACTGACATTGTGAATGAGTCAATTAAAGCATCCATTTATCTATCTTCTAAAGGCCTTTCCTGGTCAGGGTCACGACCCGGAGCCTATCCCAGGCGACACAGAGAGCAGAGTCTATTGCTGGGCACACAGATGCAGACACAAAATTGTATGCTGCAGGCAATATAGAAAATTCTGACTAACCTAACTGCATGTCGTTGGACTGCAGAAGGAAACCTACAAAACAAAGGCTGAACAAGCAAGCTCACAACATAGAGTGCAGGCAGGATTTGAACTCCAAAGCCTTGAGGTCTGAAGCCACAGTGCCAGCCTCCCAATAAAGCAACTGATCATTACTGAGACAGAGAGCCATGGTCTCCATGGTTACAATAGCCCTGCACAGGAAGCCGGTGGAGAGCAGAGTGATGGATGTGGTCTCCTAGCACTCTCAAACGACTCAGCCCATCAGCAGAAGACAGACAAGCATATTTTTATGGCCTGTTTGTCTGAACACGTCCTTCCTACTAAACACATAAATGTGCATAAATGTATAGATATTTACCATCAGTCGGGCTGCTTTACACCATTATTATATATACATCTGTGATAATTGCGGAAATGATCATTTCCCCAGTGGAAATGGTTCTGAGTGAAAGGTACTGTGGCTGCCAGACCCTTCAGCTGGACGTACATAAGACCTATTTTACAGTTCAGTGTGTCTCAGCTTATCTATCCGGAACACAGCCTATCACAGCCTTATTTATTCTTACTTACGGAATTATAAACTAGTTTAAGGGCAGATGATCTAAGACAGAATCCATTTATTTGCCATAACTGGCTGTTCTCTCTCCAGTAGGGGACACTGAGTGCTTTAGTGTGGCTTGGCTTTGAGCATGCTCAGTGCTGCAGCGTGATGGGTGTTTAGCTCAGTGCTGCCCTCTAGGGCAACCACTGAGTAACTTTTCTGCAGTACCAAGCAGCCTGTCTGTGGACAGAGCTGCTTAAGAGAAATATATGGTATGTGACTGGGAACACCTGTTCATTGCAGGGCACACACACTAATAGACTCCCCACTTCCCCTAAGCACGTGTTTGGACTGGTAGAGTGAAAAAGTGGCAGCTCATGGTTCTATGACCTAAACCACACCTGCAGTCAGGAACTGTGGGTGATGGACAAGGTCACAATTACAAGTGGCCAAAATGAGGCTTTTTGATGCCATGTCAGGTTTCCGCGACGTGGAGGCACCTCAGAATGAAGCCTCTGCTCCTTGTAGTCGTAGGGATTCCACTTGGTCAGCTTCCAAGGCAGCTGCTCCTGGCTTAGCCCACTGGGTGGAGACCCCGGGGGGCAGACCCAACATAATGGAAGGATTATATCTCCCAGCTGCCTTGGAAGCCCATGAAGGAGTTAGAGTGTGGGACCTTGGAAAAAGTGATCTGTTCTGACCTCCTCGGCGTGACCAGCAGGGATGTAGGGATGGATTACGGTATGGTAGCATAGCTGGGTTTACTCTGTTGCTTTATGTTACATATAGTTAGTGAGGAGCTTGAATTTGTATTGATTTCCGTATACAAAAGATAGTAAATTTGTCTTTAAGGAAACTCACGCTAGATGGCAGCACTCGCACACATAATGCAAGCGTCCACAAACTATAACGCTCGTCATTGAAAGTCTTTCCCATTTTAATGTAAATATATGGCTTTTAAGTATTCAGTACCAGGTCATATTTATATTGTATTTATGCAGTAGCTATGCATTATGTGTATCTAACACATACACACATACTGTCTGAAGTTCATTCTTTATTCCTTATTAATTTTTATATACGACCGCATCTGGGCGTGGCCATTCAGACAATGAGGAAACTGTCGGCATGTGATTGATAAGGCCAACGAATTCACACTAACACACATGTGCATTTTGAGCTTCTTTTTTGTCTTTCGGAAACCCTCTGACTCGTGTGTCACTATATAAGAACAGCATAAATCGTACTTACGCTTGACAACATCAGGGTCGCCACGTGTCGCGCATCTGGCGTGACACTCATTTTTTCAGATTCTCAAACAAGAAATACGGCAAATCTGTATTGTTCCATTATAAGCCTATAATTACGTAAAAAGTGTTGGGGTAGTTTGCAAACCCTACACACCATGTGCAAGGTAATGAAAGTGTTCCATACATGTAAATGAGTGCACATTTTCTAATTGAAAATCGTATGCCAGCCAGCTGACCAAAGATAGCAACCCTGACAATATTAACAGTCGTTTATCCAGTACAGGGTGGTAGCGGGAGGTAGCCTGGGACAGAAGGCAGTTTCTGTTATATTTCGATTTTTATTTGAATTTGAAAAATAACGTACATGAATATTTTTTTTATTCAGACATACTGTAGACATGGCCTTGGCGGGAACACATTTGTGCTACAAAAAGGCGTTTGAAATGGCAAATACCTCCATTTTCTCTTGAGTCATGATTCATATCCCAATAGGGAAAAATGCAGTTCATCACCAAATCACACTGAGAACGTCAGTTGATGTGCACAGTTCCAGACAACAACATTATTTTTAGAAGAACAAAGTTTGCAGTGTGCTTCCCCAAGCCATAACTGATTTTATTTTTCAATAAAGTAAAACAATGTCTCTGTTTTATTTAAAATGCTTTATCTTTTTCGGTGTTTGTATTTCCCATTTAAGGAAAGCTTTAATAAATACATTTCATTATGTAGCGGTTCTTCTGAAAAATAACTAAATAGAGCAAATAAAATTTCTTTTAAAAATAAGGAACTTAAAGTAAATGTTTTGTAGCAGTTTCCTGTTTTGAAGTCAGATGTATGGCGTTAGTCTGAGCTGCAGGAGACACTGCATTCCCTCCTGTTATGGAGGGTTTCACCTTAACCTGCCACCAGATGGAGCTGATGTCTCTTTCAAGACCTGTTTGACCATGACTGCAAGCCACAGCTCATCAGGCTGACTTGGGTAAAAGGACAAAACGCTTCTCCTTTACTTATCTGTTTTAGACCAGAATGATATCATGATACATGGAGGCGAAATTAAATCAGGGTGCATTATGGGAAAATCACGAGGTATGGAGACGAAATCATGATGCATTATGGGGAAATCATTAAACATGCAGGTAAATTAAATCATGATGCGTTGTGGAGAAATCATTATACATGGAACTGAATTGAAATCATATTTCATTATGGTAGAATCATGACACGTGCAGGTAAAATTAAATCATGATGCATTATTGTAAATCATGCTACATGCAGGTGAAATGAAATCATGATGTATAATTGTCAAATAAAGTCATGGTATGTCATGCTGTAAATGATATCATGATATCAAACATAGAGTTAAAACATTTCCTTGGGTGTCTGAACTGTTTGCCCACAAACCATGAGCCACTGATTTTCTGCAGAATTTAATTCAAGGTGAAGGAGTGACGTAGTTTACATGCACTGTACACCAAACTGTAACAATGCAAAATATCCTCTCTATCAAAACATGCGGATTTACTCTTAGGGAGCCCAAGGCGAATTTCAAAGAAAATAACGTAAAACATTTCAACATGCTCGTTAAACAAAACAAAGCCCATTTAAAGAAAGTCATGTAACAGAGAGGTGTGACATAACGTACAGCCCTGACAGATCTCTGCGTATCTGGGGGAAATTGATAGAGGGAGGGGGGGGGGGCACCCAGGGTTGGGGCAGGGTGTACAATTTGCACAATAGTGTTTGTAGTCATAAGGCTTGCACCTTTACAATGAAATAAATACGTTACATTTATTTTCATCTTCTCTTTGTCACACGAACAAGTACTTTTTTTTTCTTGAATACAACCTAAGAAGTTTTCCTGCAGATTCCCTTAGAGGATCGCCTGTAAAAATACAGACTAACGAACGGCCGCTAGGGCGACTGACGCGGTCCCTCACCCCGCTGCTGTGAAAACCATGCACTAGTCAAATTCATCTTTAAAAACAATATAAACGGTTGAAAATGGCTGATCTCTTTGATTCCTTTTTCTGCAAGTTGCAGCTTCAAGAAAATATTTTTTTTCAGCTTCAGTAAATTTGTGTCCATGCAAAAAAAGGTCCATTTCGAACACAGAAACTGAGATCAGAGGGTCACTTCAGCGCCAAGTCGGATGCCCTAGCAGTGCTCTTCATTGAGCTCGTGTGCGTGTGTTTGGAGGTAACGGGGCCTCTGCCTCTCCTTACTAACTTGGCAGTCTGCCGTTGGCCCGCTGTTGGTCGTTTATTGGCATGGCATCACCAAGCATCTGGTAAGAAACACAATCACCCCCCTCCCCCCGCTGGGTACAGCGTGGACACGGACAAAAAGGAAACAGACCAAAAAAAAAACCGAAAAACACAAACAACTGCTTGCATTTGTTCAAAAAAGATCATCTATAGAGTCACTTCTCAGCAGTATTTTATGCTATTTTTCTCCATGGCTTGAGATTGTGATGAAACTTCACTCTAGTCCGGGCCCCTTGCAGCCTGCTACTCGCTGTAAGGACGCTCAGAGCTCCATGTTCACCGAAGATACCCCAGCGTCCCTAGAAACAAGCTCAGAAGACATGACGTGGAGCATGCAGTGTGACACAGCGGCGGGCCACCCGCTCCCATGCTGCTAGCCGCTAACGCGCTACCCCTCCTCGCACTGCTATGACCTGGCAACTGGCGCCAACGAGCTGTCCAGGGACGTCTGGGAGGCACCCCGAGTTAAAGGTGCCAGTGTCGAATCCACCAAAGACGACGGGGGGAAGAGTTTGAACCAGCCAATCACCATGTTGGACAGGTCTAAATCATCTAAAAGTATCTGGACGGCTCCCATGAATGATTTATGGTCCATGCGTCCATAGTCTCCCCACACAATTATCTGTCAAGAAAAACAGAGGAAGGTGTTGTATTTAAAATTATAACACATACAGCATTGCATGTCCATCATGTTCAGGTGATGATGATTATGTATTGATTTATATATATATATAGCTATATTAGAAGCACTCTTAGGTTCTGGTCAGGCCCACTGGCCGTACCTGCAGGACCTTCCCTGATGGGCCTTCTTGAAAAGACAGCTGCTGCTGGTAGAGCGGCTCCAGGGTTTTTCTCGCCGTCTTCGTCTTCTTTTTGGCAATACAGGCTCCGTTTAGCATCAGGTACACTTTAACGTAGGGCGCTGTGAGAGGAAAAATGGCCACAGAGACGGTGGGTGGATGGGTGAGTTACAAGTGAGGGGCAGGGAAGAGATGTGTGAGAGGCGGAGTGAGGGGTGGGGCAGAGTTAGGGGCGGGGAAGTGATATGCGAGGGGCGGGATA
>JAODJX010000049.1:5000116-5012805 GCA_026776945.1 Isichthys henryi | reverse complement strand
AGACCGGTGCGTTCCGTGGCCGTGACCTTGGCACTGGTATGATGACCTGTGTGCAGACCGGTGCGTTCCGTGGCCGTGACGTTGGCACTGGTATGATGGTCTGTCTTTGTTGGGCTTCATGGGTCAAGCAGCTCCTCTCTCATTTGTAATTATGGACTGTTTTAGATGACTGCAAGCTATTTCTGGGCACAGAAATTAAACATCTTGGGTGTCAAGGACAATACAAAGAGGATAATTGAAATATAATGACAAGAAAGGGGAGACAATGATGATCTTCAGGGCATGTTAGGCAAGTTAAATGGTTCAAGGTGAATGATGAGTTTGACAGCTGGGGGAGGAGCTGCCACAGATAGGAAAATGATATGTGACTGTGTGGCACAATTCCGTATGAAACGAGGCCCCCGCTCTCATAAAGATCACCCCACCATCGCTGCCATCACTGGGCAGCCAAGAGGAGCACGATGTTCCACATCCTTTCAGAAGAAGGGGGGGGCGTCATTCTCCAAGGAAGCAAATGAATAAGGTCTTCAAGTGAAAGGTCTATCACTGCCAGCTAGTGGTGCAGTGTACTCTGGAGACAGGAAGTCAAGAAGAAGGAGGCAGACCGAAGCTTTTGGGGCCACGTAGAGTCTTGTAGGTGCCAGTTCTTCACGCAGAGTGCTGGAGTTGGTCATCCATGGCCTCTCATCGAAATTAAACAAAATAAATGTAGTACCTTGCAGATAATCAGTCTAACGTTTAGAGTCATATTCCTGGAATAAAGATAATGAATGGAATACGACTACGGAGCAGGACAGTTAGGATGAAAGAAAGTTCTGAGTTTCTTCGAAGCGTATATGAGAGGAGTAGGTCCAATTCCCCAGGTTGCAGGGCCTTTCAAAGGTTAAACTTAAGTAGAAGTATTTAGAGAGCCAGTCACAATCAAATGAAAAACCTTTTCCTCTCGGAAAAAACCTCAAAGGCCCCATTTCTCAATTTTGAAACAACCAACACGGCAGTCTGAAGTGCTTACAAATCAAACGGTTTTCAGTAAGAGGTGCTGCTCACTTACATCTCTGGTAAAAGTCCATCGGCTGTCACTTACTGTGCGGCCAATGCAGAATCAAGGACTGACCATGAACTTGATACAATAGCTGTTAACACCGTCTCGGCTCAGCTGGCAGAACAATGCAAAGACTTCCAGCATCACACCCCAGAACATCGAAGAAGGTCCTTCAGCCAAAGTGTCATGCTGATATACGCCAGCCGGGCCCCGAGGCGGGTCCGCTGCCACCGGCCGTATAAACACTGCTTTCAAATGTTTTACAGATGCTTGCGCCATCAAACTCTTTTGACATCTTGGGACTAAGGAAGTCCGTTTCCCAGAAGCACAAGTCTTTAATGTTCACTTTTGTACATACATACCAGTGACGAGAAAATCCGCGTTAAGCGAAGTTGTCCAGGAGACATGGAGGCTGACATACAGACTCACAAAGGCCTTAAGCCAAAGGCTTCCTAATGAATTCACCTGCTTAAACATTTTAAACACATATTTTTGGGACAGAACAGGGACCTTCCCATAACAAAACTTTAATAACGGGAAAATTCTAACAGACCTTTGTGAAGATTCAGAGCACCGTGACCCAGTACCGGATAAGTAGTTATGGGTCGGGCAGGGCTGGCCATCTGGCATATGGGCCATTGGGGCTGGGAGCTGGCAAAAACGATCATGGGAGCCTCGCCCTCCAATAGGCACATTTTATCATAGGTAGGCAGGGAAAAAGTCCAGGAGTGATTTTTAATCCCAGTCCAGCCCTAGTTATGGGATCCAGATGTACAGTAAAAGCACAAACTCAGTTAACGAACAGCTCTTTGACATTACTGAGTGTATATGAAAGCTGCTCCGTGTAATTAAGCGTTAAGGTGGAATTCGAGGAAGCTTGGTGCCCATGCATTTTTAACGACGGCAGCACTAATCTCTCTTTTCATCGCAGGATGCACCTATGGTTTTCACTTTCTCAGGAAAGACTGACCGTACATAATTAATATGTGCGGTGAAGATGGAGAGAAACATGCAGAAGTGCCCCCATGTTTTCCAGGTAAATTTCCCGCAAGCTGTGCATCCGTCACCAGAAACATTCAAATTTTGTCCCCTTCACGCTTCATTTCCTTAGCAGCCCTTTTATCCAAAGCGACATACATTTGTTTGAGAAAGCAGAGTCAGTCAATCGGGGGAGTAACTGGGGGTTAAGGGTCTTGTACAGGGGTCCTCTGGTGAAATCACTCTGCCGAATTTGGGATATGAACCAGCGACCTGAAGCACACACCAGGATCATGGTCACTGCATACCTGGGAACTGGCGTGCCTGGTTGTGATGAAAGGTATTTTATTAGCATTCAGAAGGAAGGTCCGCTTCAAAATCTCCAAACCCTAAGATCGGGGTCATTCTCAGGTCAAAGTCACCTATAAAAGCGCTTGCTTATTAACACCTCAGAATCACAGCAAGACACAGACAGCTTCCTTACTGTGCTCAGTAGGAATTACTCCACCGGTATATTTACTGCATACTCAAGCGTGACTAAATCCAAGTTACTGCAGGTCTAATTGACACAACTGATCGCACAGGTGTATCCTTTCTCCTCCTATAACCTAGATTCCGAGGACCTCGTCAAGCACGTATGCAAAAGTTTAACAAAGCAGAAGGTGACAACCTGAACATCGGAGATATCACAAGAAAATATCAGGCTTACATTAAGTGCAAGACTGTCAGGTGGTCGGTGAGTGACACAAAATCCATCATTGCGGTAGTTGGGCATTTTTAGATGGACATCCTGAAGATTGGTTAGAGCCCCAGGGAGAAAACGGTATGGAATCTGTCAGAGTAACTGACTATATGGACATGCAGCAGGCTGGTGAGCAGCTAGGACTTCAGCTTCCCCACCTAGGATGTACTTTCCAATGCCAATGCTAAGTTTAAACAATGAGCCACAAACATTAACAACATACGGCGTCACAGACTTACTAAGTTATTGGCCATGGATGCTCTTGGTTGCTTAATGAACTTATTACTTATACTATTATAATTATCCTCTCTAGAGAAAAGGTTCTGCCAGATATCTAAGCATGAAATTGTGTATCCTTCCAGAAGAAATTCAATATTCAGGTTGCAGTGTTACCCTGGAAATGGAGCAAATGTAGCTCTCAAACAACCATGACATAGTTTTTCTGTAAATCGCAGCAGTTCTTCTTACTGTGTGGGTTTCTCAGCCCGGGATGAAGATCTTTATAGTCAACTCACCAGTACTTAAACTCTCTCCCCCCAATTGCTCATACACCCCATGGAAATTCCAGTCTTCCATGTATAGATCCTGCTCGGATCCTGATGCTGCATCTAGGCTATGACTGCCTGCGGTCTGAATAAACGATCCTAGCCCATGTTAAAGCGACCTCTCAGTTTACAACAGAAGATAAAAGTGATGCACACATTACGCGAACACTGCGCACTGGACACCTGGTACGTGGCCAACTTCACATAACATTGTTATTTATACAAATGTGATGTGAATCACATGACTGAGTGAATGACTGTTTGCCCTCAGTGAATGTTAACATGGGCCCTTCATCAATCCCAGCCTGGAACGACACGGTGCGATGAAGTCACTGACCTGTGGGGCTGTGGGGGTTTGTCATGGAGGGGCAAGATGTATCACCAGATCTGAACTGTCCTTCTTTGGAGCGTTTCAGACTCACCAAGGGGTCAAGCATCATTAATCCAAACAAAGTGCTCCTCTTTAATTAACAATATCACTCATTTTATTCGTTTGTTTCCGATCATATTAACGGAAACTCATACACTAAGAAAACTTGTAACTACAGCTCAAGGCAGCTAGACTGCCTGAAGAGACATTTTCCCAGAGGAATTCCAGGTCTGGAATAATCCGATTAAATGAGACTGAGTGTGAGGATCTGTGCTCTCTGCAGACGGCTGGCCGGGCCCTCTGGGTGAAGCTGCTGAAGTAGGCCACAGCTCAGCCTGCTCTCGCAGTGCAGGCTCCGTTGGAACTTTATCTGGGACAGACATTTCTGAGGTGACCCAGCTTCTACTTACGTGTCTGACAGCGTCAGTGCGCTATCAGACTGCAATCACATTTTAAGGAGTGATAATGAGCGAGAACAAGAGCAAAACTTGCTCTGACTAAGGTGTATAATCATTTAGCATGCAACCGTTTCAACCTCAAAACACATTTCCTGACATTATAGTTCCTTGTCTTTCATTCCGGTTGTTTTTCATGTATTTCACGCTAAGAACTCTGAGTAAATTACATCAGCTTACCGGTGGGCATCGATTCAAAAATTCAGAAACTTCACATGAGATTTCAGATTTCATCACCTACAGTGTGAGACGTGTCATGTTCTACACGACAGGTTTAATTTTCTAAACAGCCGATGGTTTCAGGTTCTACACCACCATTGCTTTCTAGTTCGATCCCACTATCGTTCTCACATTCTACATCACTTTTGGTGGAGGTTTTCCTCCACTGCTGGTTTCACGTTCTAACCCACGGTTGTTCTCATGTTGGACACCACTTTTGCCTTCTATTTCTACCACATCGGTGGTTTCAGATTCTGTTTTGAAGTTTGCACACCACTTTTGGTTTTTGGCTCTACATCGCTGATGGTTTCATGTTCTACATCACCATTGGTCTCAGGTTCTATACTGCTGTTGGTCTCAGGTTCTCCATTGGCTTTGGTCTCGGGTTCTCCAGTGCCTTTGGTTTCAGGTTCTACATCGCCATGGCTTTCAGGCTACCATGTGCACCCTGAGCTCAAGCTGTGTTGCCCCCTACCTGTTTGGCTGAGCTGCGACGTGCTCCGGCTCTTCCGCGACAGGCCCACCATTGCCCCGATTTTGGCACCGAGGCTGGAGCGTCTCTTCTTCTCCTCCTCATCTGCGCCGCCCAGGGCTGTGTCTGACTGGCTGCCGTCATGCCGCTCCAGGCGGTACATGTCGCCACCGATGCTGGTGCTCTTCGTCATGTTGGCCCCAGACGCACCCGCCTGCCTGTTTTTCATTTTGGATGCAAAGTCACTGTCAGCAATGATGGGATAAAGGAGAAATAAAGGAGGGGGGTCAGAGGAAGAGAAGGACAGGGATATGGAGACAGATGGGGGAGGATAGGGGCAGGAAAGATACGAGATTTCAGCTGAAGGAGCGTGGACTACAAGATAGGCTGGTCATGGTGCAGGGGTGCAGGGATGCAGGGATGCAGGCGGGACCGAGAGACTCTGTGGACATGCAGACTAATGTGCATCCTTTCAACATGGACCTCCATGACTGAGCATTCCAGCGCCACCCTCCCCAATAGCAAGAAGGGGGAAGGTCCCAAACCATCCAGTTACTCAGTATTTACATACAGCTAGGAGTGAAACCAGCTGACGTGAAGCTAACGTAGAAACCTACATCATACCTTTAAGACGGACTCTAATGAGAACTTATGCCCAGGAGACAGACAGGGTGAAAATAAGTTCCACTTATTATTTTTAAATCACAGGAGAAAAGGTGTTAGGTAACTGTGATCACCTCCAAGCTGAAGGCCTCTACTGTCACAGACCTCCTCTAACAAGGAGGACTGCTGACTGATTCATTTGCACAGAAATAAGGTCCCTGTTAGGGGGCCCAAGATGGCAGGTGTGACTCTGACACCCCACTCATTACTGCAGAGATGCCAGATTGGTGGGAGGTGATGACGCAGCTGTCAAGAAAATGCATTCATATGGGAGAAACACAGCTGAGAAACACAGACATCCATATCCACCTTTCCTGTGCAGGGTCATCTAACGAGAAATTGCGCCCTGGACAGGATGCCAGCCCCCACACAGAGCACACAGCACCTAATGCATGCCAGCGTTCCATATCCTTAAGATGAAGATGTTTACACAAACACAGGGAGAACATGCAAGCTCCACATGCAGACCTTGGGTCCATCCCAAAACACTGGAATGCTACTCACCCTAAGTGAAAGTACATGACACAAAACAGACAGGAAAGACATGGCTGCCCTTAAAGAGCCAGGCATCGCTTTTCAGGAGACGGGATTCCCGATACGTGGGGAGAGACTGAGCCCTCTGATAACTATCATGAGCAGTTGTGTCTGAGAAACATCAAGGTAAGCCAGTGGTACCACAACAGTGGGCTGCACTTCGGAATGGTACCAGAAGGTTATGGGTTTAATTCTCCAGCACAGCAGGAAAACCTATTTCTCAGCTCAACAAAAGGGCTCACCATCAAATGTGAGTTTCTGCAGGCCAGCAATTTGAAGGGCAGGGTTTCACTGGAAGATCTTAGAAATAACAAACCAAATGTCCTTCAAAGGATGGTAAAAATACTGATCCAGTCCTACTGAGAATCTGGTGAAAGATTTCTAGTCTGCTGCCAAGCACCTCGATGGACTCGAGCCAACCTGCTGGGCACAATTGGCGAGAAAGATTTCCTGCTGGACAGAGTGAAAACCAGGCATCTGTGTGGCTATGCTCTGCCTGGATAGCATGGCTAACCCAAGCACCTAGGTCTAGACGTTCTGGCATTGCTGTGCTTGCATGAGGGTAGCACTTTGACACCTACAACCCACTATTCAGGTCAAGTTGTGCAACATTTAAACAGCCTATACACAGCATGGGAAAAGGGAATTGTTAAGCTAAAGGTTTTATTATGTATGATATATTAGCATGTGTATTATTTTGCTCTCATCCTGGTATCTCCTCCATCAGTCACTGTGACCTTGTTCTCAGGACCCAAGAAGACAGTGACTCTGCTTTTTCTGAAACGCTGCTGAAGCAGAAGAATTGCTAACCGTGGCCAAAGATAGTGCTGAGAAGGTCTTCACCAAAACCGAGTTTTTAGCCTCAGACCACAGTGATAAGAAAACAAAAAAAGCAAGACTGAGCAATGTTCTGTATGTCTAGGTGCGAGTCCCAAGCAAAAGGTGCTTATCTGGGGAATTAAAAACCATAGTACTGCTCTTCAGCAACACTGAACAGCGAGCAAAAGTTCATCTGACTCTGAATGGGGCAAAGTAAACATTTTTGGTACCGCTATCTTGCGGTTCCATCTGTAATATCACAATAGGGAGTGAAACAGGTGGACCTCAGACTGGCAAGCGCTCATACAGTATAGATTAAGAGTTAAAGCCATGAGGTTAACAGTCCGTTTCCAGGGAAACCACAATAAACACAGCAGCTAGACAATCCCTCAGTAATTCAGCTCACATAGAAACAGTCAACAAGTCAAGCCAGAGTACAAGACTATTGCATGTTTAAAACATGGTTTCCATGTCCAATGAGGAGGACATGTCTCTGTCTCTCAAACCAGCAGACTGCATTCACTAAAGTACAATTAGGCATCGAGAAAAACAGAAACATGTGAAACCGTTAAAAACTTCAAAGTTCTATTTCACATTAGAAGTCACCGGAAGTTTACTGGAATCTACTAATTGGGTTGCAACTGATGAAGATCAATGCAAGAGCCATTTCTGCATCATCTTCTACTGTCCATGAGAGCTGTAGGGGCGAAGAATCTCTCACGGAGGAGAAAAGCCAAACTTGCTGATGTCGGAACAGTTTGACAAGTTACACACCCCGGGCAGAAAAGATGCCCTGGCCTCCCTCGTGGATCAATGCACCTCATTTCCTATCACTGCACTTAACCTAAAAAGCATGACGACAGCTGGTGGCCTTCAGACATTCCCCAGGGCACTGACGCCAACCTCCAGACAGAAGATCAGTCCTCCGTTGGCGTGAGGGAACACAGTGTGATCTCGGTAGAGTTCTCAAAATGGGCCACAAATCAAGGCAAACACAAATCAGTTAATTGCAAGCACAGGTCCCCCATTGTCACTTTTAGCACTTGCACTTGCAAAAATTGAGTCACATTCGGTACTAGATAGGTGCACCTAACAAAGCTGGTCCTATGCAGTAGTAGCTAGGTGCACCTGAAAAAGTGGGTCCTAAATGGTACTAACTAGGTTACTGGATAAAGTGGGTCATATCAAGCATTAACTAGGTGTACCTAATAAAGTGGGTCCTACCTGGTACTAGCTAGATGTAGGGTACCTAATAAAATGGATAAAATAAAGGAGGTGCCCTCAGACATGAAAATGTCAGACCACCGACATGCTGACCAGTGAGGCAGTGATGCACATCAGCGTTGCATGGGTGATGGCGAGTTTATGCAAGTAGGGAGTGCAAAGCGTGCGAGTAAGGAACTATGCAGGGCAGCTAGGAGGATAGGGCACATTGGACTGTTCTGTTTGCAAGGCACAAAATCTGAGTATCACTCATTTACAGGGTCCAATGAAAAGGCAATCGCTTTTAAAAAGGTACACCTCAATTTGAACTCAGTCGTCTTCATGAATAAAGACTGACTAGCTATGCACCAATGACAGAGCGTAGAACTTATGAATCATAACTAGCCTTCAGTCACAGCTTTTGCCAAAAATAAGGAAACGCGGCAAGGATTTGAGTTGGAAACTCACTGTCACATTATGTCCTTTATGTTGCATTTATGGGACTCTGGAACACGAGGCCTTCAGTATATAATTTTTATTGTCAGATGAACCATGTCAGATTCCTGCCCCTGCACTGTTTTTATATCATCCATACTACATGTATAGTATGCAGCCCTGAATGTCGTTCTGCATACTAAATATGGTGCAAACCAAACTGCATATTGCATATTAACTAAATACAGACGCTCCTCTACTCACAAACGAGATAAGTTCCAAACCGCCGTTCGTAACTTGAAATGTTCGTAAGTCGTCATTCCACATCATTTTAAGGGGATACGTAAGTACAAAGAACTAGGATGCTGGGAGTTCTTACGCTACACTGCTGCACGGCGGGAGGAGCGGAACTGGAGCGTGGAAAAAAAAAAATTGATGTTGCGGACAGGAAACGGGAGCCCAGTGAACACAATTTGGACTTACAGTCCACTTTGTTCACGTGTCTGAAAGTTTGTAAGTTGAACATTCGTAAGTAGAGGAGCGTCTGTACTCAGGGAAAAGGTTGCTGGCTCCCTGTTCCTAAGTGAGGACTTCAGTAAATGAGGGCACAGTGTACATGTGCTCAGGGAGGGTTCTGGGGTGGTATGGGCTGGATTTTACCTGACGTCGTTCTCTGAGAACCTCCTCTGTAAAAGCCCTTCTTCACCCTCCTCGTCTTGTGGCTCCACCTGCCCACCCTCCCCTGTCTCTGCCCCATTGCCACCCTCATCTTTATCGGTCCTGTCGCCTTCCTCCTCGACCACCTCGGCCAAACCCTCATCTCCATCTTTCGACTGGCTTTTGTCCTGCAGGGCTTGGGATCGACTGAAGACACACGGGTGTGTGAATGAGAGGCATGCAAGACAGAGAAAGAAACAGGATCACAGACAGACAGCATCTCGACGGGCGTATAGAACCACGTCGATCATGGCGACACGGGAGGAATGGAATGATCTACCACAAACAGAAGTGACACTGCAACACGCATGCAAAACTGGGATGCAACTGAGGAGATACACATCTCCACAAGCTCCACAGACCTGCTGAAATGCTAGGAGAGAAGGAGTCATTGTAAATAACGCTCACAAGCAGCAGTCTAGTACAGTACCAGTCACAGGCAAACCGCTGGGGCTCGTTAAACTAAGACTTCATTTGTAGTTTTAGCAGAGCCAAACCTGAACCTCTCTGGGGCCATGAGAAATGACGAGGCCCAGTTCGAACACTTCCTCAGCGTTGAGGTCTGACCCGACCCTCGTTTACTGGTTTGCCTGTGACTAGCCTGGCAGCTTTGCATGCGGGAGCCCACCTGATCTTGCGGTTGCCCCGAGGTCGCTCAGACTGGACGGACATGTAGCTGGCGCTGCTGAAGCGAGAAGCGCTGCTGGTCCTTGACAGGGCGGACGCATCGCTCACATCGCTGTCCGACGACTTGGCGGAGAGATTGTCCGAGCCCCGGTGACCATCGCGTCCTGCCCTCTGCAAGATACATGGCACTTTAATACGCAACACTGAAGTACTAATATTTTTGTAGCAACTGATTAACAAGATTTTAAAACTTTAATTCGCTTTAGAATTCAATTCAATTTTATTTATATAGCGCAGTCATTGTCATTGTCACAAAACACTTTACATATAATCGGCCCGAACCCCCCACCAGCAAGCAGGATGCATCAGCTAGATAATATATGTTTAAATTCGGGATTTCGGAATTTCCAGTGCAGATCTCAAGGGCAAGACCTTTAAAAATTCATCTTTGGCTGATGGGTCCCCAGAGTACAGTGCAAATAATGACATTACTGAAAACAATGAAGAGCCGAGAGAAAAGCTGCCCCTCCAATTAAACAGTTTGTTTAAACAATTAAACACGTATGTGACATCAGTTCATACAGTGTCCACATTATTCTTAAAATGCATTTAACTTTTATGTGATACGATATTAAGTGGTGGTGCAACGCTTAGTGTAGATAATGAAAGTCCCGAGTGTGAGAGCGCCCCCAAGAGGGAGGGAGGCTACCGAATCCTTTAAAGGGTGATGCATTGCAATTGCCCAGTTTGCTTGTGTGCCAACAAAGGCCTACTCTCACTGGCCCCATCCAGCGATGTGCAGCGCCAATGCGTAAAGCACGTGGTTTAATGCCCCCTTATACGAGGGGAGGCTCCGGCTTGCCTGTTCCAGCCGTGAATCAGAACCAGCAACCTGCTTGTACTTGTTCATCTTCATCTGCCGAGCATGCTCCTCCACGTCCATGGCACCTGAGGGGGGTCAGAAGCAAAAGGAGGGTGACAAAGTGCCCGGAGGGCCACCTACGTCGGGACGAGGCGCTCGCACCCCCGAGGGGGGAGCCAAAGCTGGCCTTCCTTCTACCGAGTCCCTCAAACTGAACCTGAGACTTATATTTGACCTCATTTGAGATTGAGGATGTGAAACACGCTGTCTGAATGATAAGATAAACAACCACCAGATCTCACCCTGGCCAGGATTAAAAGGCATTACAGCTCTATGGTCAGTATTTGACCTCTGACATCTGACATCACAACACAGGTCAATGTAAGCCACCGGTGATTCTATAAGATTAAAAACATAATAATCACAGAGATATCAAAGAATCCAGCCAGACATGAGCTGAGCACAGGTCCAGCACTGCTCTCAGAGCTGAGATCTTTTCCAGAGTGAAGACATTGAGTAATCATGCAGCAGGTCAGTGGGGCTCAACAGCTGCTCTGTATCTTCGGCAATTTTTAGTCACCAAGAAGGATCGTTTCACAAAACTGTTGCAAAAATGGGGACAGAAGACAGGAAACTCAGAAATAATTTCCTTTCTGTTCTGTTTTGGACCAATGCAAAGTTAAGCAAGTGACATACTTAACCCACCCGCACTGTTACAAAGGGACTCTGTATGCTTTTACCAAAGTAACAACTTTTGATATGAAAGTACCCTGTAACCCTGAGTAGAACTAAGGGCTGGTTAATGTCCAAGTCTAGAAAGACGTCTGGCGGTCCTAAAAACATCACCAGCACCAGAATGACAGACAAGAAATGCCAGCATTTTCTGTTGTTGAAAAGAGGAAGGACCACCCGTTTATGAACGTTCATCACATTGGGCCACAAATTATGGCTTGCGCTGTTTGTCAGCAAAGACGTCCATATTATCATAAAAATTCAGGGCACAGCAAGCGAACTGTACCCTTACGTCAATCTTTCTGGCTGATATGAAGCTGTACCATCCCGGAAAGCACTTTTCAATTCCAATCCAAATCAGGAAATGGAACTGGAGTTGGGACTGAAAAAAAAAACGATGGGGAATTGAACTGTTTCTGAATTTCAGGGAGATTTAAATTCCAACTCCTGTTCCATTTCCTGATTTGGACTGTAACTGATGAATGCATTCCGGAATGGTCTCAACACTGGTTTGTACCAGAAAAAAATAATCTACTATTCATGTTCATTTCAGCCTCTCGCCAAGACATTTCACGTGTTTTGTATCAATCCTCAAAACTACGGAGAAACACAGAATCCATTTGATAAGAGGCTGTTCAGTCGTATTTTGTGTTTAGCCTCATTTTATTATATCTTACTAAATTCGGGGGAATTTACAAAACACCTGTGTGCATTTAGCTGCTTAGATGATATTTTTATCTGAAGCGAGTTGCCATTCGCAAACATTGACACAGCTGGACGTGTTTACTGTTCTAAATTGGGTTGGTTAATCAGCTCGGCTGTGCTACCTTGAGCTCCCCCAGGCCCAGCTCCAGACCTACACTGTACTGGGTGCCGCCCTGCAGGCCGTGTCAACCTGCCAGAGACAGAGCATCACACCGGGGGCTTATTATCATCCCGTCACCTCGCTCTACTCACTACCGTGGGACCCGAGAGGGCCTACCTGCATCTCCATTCTCTGGCTCCAGCTCCTCTCTCTCTACTTGTTTTTTATGATGGAGAAGCAAAAGTGAAAAAAAACACAGCAATGAAATACCAAAAATGAATAGCATGGAACACCAGCTACCCTTATCAGTTCCTATCCCCTTCTGGTCTACACCTATCAGTTCCTATCCCCTTCTGGCCTACACCTATCAGTTCCTATCCCCTCCTGGTCTTCACCTATCAGTTCCTATCCCCTTCTGGTCTACACCTATCAGTTCCTATCCCCTTCTGGTCTACACCTATCAGTTCCT
>JAODJX010000049.1:4977212-4988852 GCA_026776945.1 Isichthys henryi | reverse complement strand
CCGAAATAGAAAAGTCAGAGCAGCTGAAAACAGGGGATACAAAGGACACACAACAGGGTAAGAGGCCTACTATAACAGAGCCAAAGTACCAGCACCCTGAAACTGCGGGGCGAGGCGGAACCTTCCGTAACACATGGCTGAAAACTCAGCAGAGTTCCGAGGACCACCAGCTACTTTTGTTTTGAAAAACAACAAGGAGAGAGTCCAACAGGACACAGCAGCCACGGCGACTAACAGGTTTTTGACACCGATCATGCAGTGGTATGGCGTCGAGATCTTCGACACGATGCAATAAATGTTCCACAAGCCCTTGCAGTTCGAGGGAGCACAAAATCACAGAAGCAAACCACGCGCACCCCTTACCTGGTCCCCGCGGGATGAGGAGAACACAAAGACGAGTGTGGTGGGAATTCTGGTGGTTATTTGTCCTCCGGCAGAGAATCAAATACTTCCAGAAAGCAGACTATTGGACTGGGATGTCAATGGCAATGACAGCAGACTGGGTGGCTCAGGCTGGAGTTAAAGATGGATGGGATGGAGTTGTAGTCACAGCCCACGTGATGTTCATGAGAATGGAAAATATGTACTTTGATTGGAGAACTATATGCTATGTTGTTAGCCTTGAATACGGCTTTATACTGGACGATTCATTTGCCACACTCATTAAAGTAGGGGGGCTTGTAAAAGCATCGTGGGCCCCCCTTTCAAGAAAAGTCCAAAAAGTTCAAATTGCCCTGATGCCGCAGGTTCGGAGGCGTCAATGCCATTGAGTGCAGTCGCAAGAGGGGTGGGGCTGGTCGGTGTGAGACCTCAAACGGGCCTGAGGGGTGAGGGCCACAGACAAGCACTCGTACACTGACTGCAGGGCGACATCTACCTGGAGTCCTGTGGATGATGATAGACAGGCTGTCTGTGTCTGGACCGAGGAGGGAGCGTAAGATAGTGGCTGCAACAGAGAGATGGGTGAGGAGAGGCGTTAAGCACCAGGGTTCTGAGGGCGGTCCCAGGGGCGGGGCCAGCATGAGCGGTGGGGCCAGCTGTGGGACAGGGGCAGTGTGAGGGGCGGGGCCAGTGTGAGGGACATGGTTAGTGTGAGGGGCAGGGCCAGCATGAGGGGTGGGGCCAACTGTGAGACAGGGTCAGTGTGAGGGGTGTGGTGAGTGTGAGGGACGGGCCAGTGTGAGGGGTGTGGTCAGTGTGAGGGCGGGGCCAGTGTGAGGGGTGTGGTTAGTGTGAGGGGCGGGGCCAGGGTGAGGGGTGGGGTCAGCTGTGGGACAGAGCCAGTGTGAGTGTTGTGGTCAGTGTGAGGGGCATGGTTAGTGTGAGAGTTGGGGGCCAACGTTAGGGGTGGAGCAAACCTCTAGGCCTGAGAAGAGGTCACCAGAGCGCTGTGAGGGCAACCTTCTGCAAGAGGCATTGCTGCCATAAGGGGCACAGCCAATGTATGGTGTCGAGTGAGCCACTTCTCACAAGCAGCGGAGTTAAGGTGATGAACGTATGAGAGATGGACACCCTGGTTCTGAGCAACTTCTCTGACAGCATGACACACAGGTCATTCACCAATGATTTAATATGGTCATGTGACATCAGTGCGTGATGTTTGAAGAGATGTTCGGAGTGAGGAGCTGTGATGGTCAAACGAACATCCAGGTGACTTTAAGGAAGGAGACCTGAATGGTTAACAACTTGACAAGGGTATGTACAAACTTAATGCAGAGTCAGAGCGGCCATGTCAGTGACCTCTGACCCTGAAGAAAAGCCTGGAAGATACAGAAGGTGCATGTTGACATGTTAGCATCCGGACATGTCCTCCTATAGCTGCGATGAGGACATCAAATTCCCCGTGAAGAGAGTAATAATGGCTGAGACAGATCTTTGAGGTTTGTTGGGGAGAGCATGTATGTTGGAGGCGTACCTGTCGGGGGAATAGCGGTCCTCTGCCAAGCGGTGCCGGTCCACACGACTCGTGGTGTTAAACTGCGATGGGCCACCGCGGGAGTCATGGTCCAAACTCCGGCTGTGAGGCACAGGACCACAACCACAGCGGCCCTTTATATCTCACTAACAGGTCCTGTCTTACCAACGCTACAGGTGCTCAGAAACTTAGCTGAGCAGTTTAAGACATAAACCAATTACTGGTGAGGGGTCCTGTGGTCACAGGACAGACAGGGAAAATCTGACACCCCCAAGGGCTGCTCACCTGTGGGGTGGTGGGACGCTGGGTGACCGTGACCGAACCCGGTTCATTTCCGCTGATCGTGAGGAGTGGTTGGATGACATCACCTGTTCGGGAACGGACAGAGTGGAACTGCGGAGGTCCCTTCCGTTGTGTCTGTTGTCTAGGGAGAGAAACAAGGCAGGGAATGCTGGGTAAAAGAGTATGTGTGCCAACTGTGACAGCAGGGAATGCTGGGTAAGTGAATCCATGTGCCCTGGATGTGAGAGCAGGGAATGTTGGGTAGATAGTTGTGGAATATCCCAGCTACTCCTACTTGCTGGTCAACCTCTTCCTCTTTTACCTTCAACCTTTCCAAGCACCAAGGTCTTCTCGTAATATTCCCAGAGCAAGACGGCTTCTACTTAGCCATTTGTGCTTCAAGAGAAAGTTCAGGCTCAGTTTTATCAGGAATCCATTTAACTTCCTTGAATGCAAGGTTTTCTTGAAAGTCTTCGCTACTACCATAGTTCAACAGCGTCAACCACCTGCCTTTTCCGCTTCTTCACTGCCCAGATCTCACATCAATAAAGATCAAAAAGATGCGAAATCATCTTTGTTCTTACAAATGCTTCATTGCTTTTGATTTTTTTTCCAGGTCCATCATCATGCAAAGTTATACAACGATAAAGAGTATTAACTTCACTCATGAGAGAGATCTAGATCACAGATCAGTGTTCAGGCTGCACCCTGCCTCATGACATATACTTGCCATAAAAGATTCTGCTTCACTGTAACACTGACTAGCAGCTCTTGAAAAATAGTGGTGGACATAAGTGGTTTGTCGATTACGTCAAATGATCACTCGATTTTCAGTGAGGTGAGCTGGAAACAGCTGTTTGGTCTCCTTTAAGGTGACTGCATGCTCCACTAGGGCTGAAACATCAGCGTGAGGTCAGTAATGTCTCACACAGTGTGCGGCGGGGATCTTACCCAACACGACGCCGATGCCATCCTCACAATCGTAGTCAGAGATTTCACTGTCACTGACTCGCTGCGACCCTGGGACAGGCAGAGGGGGGATCCAGTACCGTCAGCAAGGATCGACGAAGGCGGGACACTCACCGCAAGCAGCCAATCAGCACACGGGAGGCTGAGACCGACAGCCAATCACAACAGAATCATCACGGCAGCAGGAGGGACCTCTGTCAGCTGCTGTTCACCATGGCTTTACATGTAAAATTACACGTGTGGCTTTGTGTGGTGCACAGGTATAGTTTAATGGAGGCTTACTGAACATCGGCATGTAAACCGAGATAAAAAGCAGCATCACAGAGCAGCTTCTTTAAGCACAGAAAGAGTCTCAGAATACAGGTAGAGCATGGGGTGCCCACACTGGTTGGGGGTCGGGGGTGGTGGAAGGGGGGTACTTCAGACATGTACTGCCACAGTATTAAAACACCATCTTTTCAGTGGGTCAGGATGCAAAGCAGAGGCAGCTCTGGGCTAGAATTTGGGGAGGACGAGGGCAGGGATGTGAGGGGGGGGGGGCTGTCAACCCAACACCCGGAACGTTACCTGAGTTGTACATATAAGGAGCCTTATCTGTAAAAATAAAACGAGTAGCCAAGATAAGAAAAGTGGACGGAGACAAATCAGCTCTGCTTTTTTCAACGGCAAAAACTCAACACGAGGCCTAAAAACATAAACCACAAACGGTCGTCCTTTTTTCCGGAAGGGGCCGCGGCACGGATGTTCGGCGAGGCGCCCAGCAGTACTTAATGCACTCATGCAGTTACTGGCAAGGAACTGTGGGTAAGAAGCTGTCACCATGACTCGCTAGGTCTGCCGCAGGACACGCCGTGAGAGACTCGGTCTCCCGCAGACTCCCCTATGCGCGCCGGGCACCAGAGTGAGGCGCAGCTGTTAATGCGACGGGCTGCGACGTACTCTGCAACCTGCGGGTGGGGCTCCCTCCCTGCGTCAGCCTGCGCTGCAGGTACGGTGATGGGTTGGGCAGCGGGATCGACGACACGTCGTGCGTCTGCAGCTTGTACCAGTGTGGCTGGTCGTCCAGGAGCGCCGTCTCCAGCTCGATCAGGATCTGCGGACAGAGGAGGAGGGCTGGCTCCGCAAGGGCTTATGGGTAACTGGGACAGAACTTTGCAAAAGTACAGATGCGGGTGACGCACAGCAGCGACAAGGGCGGGGGTTTCCTACCTCTCCCAGAAACTCACTCTCCTCCTCACGAGCGCACGCCTGGTCCCAGACCGTGACCTCCAGCATCCGCTCACGGAATTCCCGCCGGTGCACCGGCGAGTACATGAACGTCTGGTTCCACCGTGGGTCCTGTGACTTCTTCACCGTCTTCGTCCTCCTCTTGCTCTTATCGCTGGAGAATCCGTAAAAAAACATCAATCCCCCCCCCCACTGAGTGTGACATTTCCAAGGCATGGATGTGCTCATCTTGAGAGGTGGATACTGTCCCCTAGATGTAAGCAGGCGAGTGAGTGGCTTGTTGTCACAGCTGTGTCACCAGCAGAAAAACAGCTTAGCATTTCCAGCAGGCTACATCCCAAAGGAATGACAACCATTAACCAATGAACCCAAACATGCCATGGATAATGTGCAGCTTGTCATAGAACTCTCTGGAACTGGCATGCCCAGCTTCCTCACTTGCCTTCTGTCAGGGAGGAAGTAAATCTTCACGTAGGGGTTTCTGGGCCTGCCGTCCTCCCTCGAGGGCAGGTCTTTGGCCCCCAGAATTGTGACGATGAGCTGATGGCCTACCTTGTCATACCACAGCTTTACCTGCAGAACAAGACAAGCGGCCCCGCCGGGTCACAGCATGACGCAGGAGGTAGAGGGTCACCTGGTGGTCAGCTGGGGGGTGCTACAGCTGTCCCCTAACCACTCAACATCAGTAAAACATAATTTCAGTCCATCAATGACGGAATTATCACAAAGCAAAAGAGTGTTGACAGCTCTCTTGTTCTCAAAATCACCGGTAAGAGGTACAGTGATAGATGTCTACCCCGACCCCAAAGCTCCCAGCTGCCACAGTGTATGTAAGACAGAGGGTCCCATCTATAGTGTCAGACCTTAACACGAGATCAAAATGAAAATCAGTCAGGTCACAATCACAGGAAGCAAACACACGATGCAAACCAAGCAGGAGTGACCTCACCACATCCTCCACGACACAGCACCATACCCTCAAGCCCCTACGACTACTGATGGGGCAAGTGTGACCTCACAGGTCATGTGACGACGAGTTCACAGACATGTGACGTAGCAGATGGGACACCTCCCAAGACAGTAGCAGCTCTGAGGCCATTTGCATAGTGAGGGACATTAGAGCCTTTGCTAGGTCTAAAAACATGCAGCAAACCGCAACAGACCAGCTACGAATCGGGGGCCACGCGCTTTAGGGGATGGGGTCAAGGGTTAAACAAATTGTACCACAGTGCTTGTCATACTGGACTCATGGTGCAGTGGGTAGCTGGAGGTCAACACCATTGTGTGAAAAGAATAACTGACCCATAACACTTTAAATAAGGCCTGTTTTGGTCCCGCTGGAATGGAATATGTATACAGATGGGTTCCCTGTGGGCGTGTGTGTTTGTTAATCACTTAATTGCTCCACAAACGAGCTGCGATGCTGAAAAGGGAAAGTAAGCTTCAGCCACCTGTCTGAAACCACATCCACCTCTCCTTTTAACTTCACACGCACAGTTCTGAACTTTTCTGTTGTTCAGATACAGAGATGGGGAGTGCCGGATCTGCATGTGTGGTTCCCGCCATCCATCGTGAAGGACGTTGCGTCATGGTCTGGGCCTGCGCCCCTGGTGCTCCCCGTCGTTACTCATTTCTTCAAAGTCGTTCCTTCAGCTTTATGGCTGACTGGGCAGCCCTTCACACTTCAGAGAGATAATGAGCCAAAAGACGCCACAAAACCGCTGAAGAAGGAAAATGAAGGAAGGAAGAAGAACTCAAGCTAATGACCTCGGCCTCCAGACTTCAGTCCCGTGCAGCTTGTATGCGATGAACTGGACATCAGAGTCACAGTGCAGCAAAGCCCCAAGCCCTCAACTTCTCTGGGAGATGCTGCAGAAGATCTAGAAGGCCTTGTCAGGCAATCTTCTGCAGATACTTTATCAGCAAATCCCTTATGTTTTGAAGGTGGCATCAAGGGATATGAGAGCAGTTTTATGGAATCTGAAAGATTCCTGCCCTGGTGTTTTGCTTTCTAATGCCATGTAATGCACGGTGAAAATCCAGACTTTCACCTGCTTCCACCTGCTTGCGATGGGTCTGCGTGTTTCTGTTGTCAACACAGACGGCGTAAGAGTTGCCTTTCTTCTGTTAAAATAGGAAAGGACACGTGACATTATCCCCAGACACCTCCAGCTGTCAGCATCTGCATGGTGTTCTGTTCGGGAGTTTTGGACCAGCATCTCCTTCCCAGAGAGCATGCCTGCTCCGAAAGCAGTGGTGGCAGGTTCTCCACAGATGCCAGATCCTCAGAACAAGTGAGTAACCCAATGAATTAGCCATTAACCAGCGATCACTAATTACCAAAACTAGCATGTCACCCATAACATTAAGAGGTACAATTTGTTGAACACAAACAATTGAATTCACTTCACTGGAAAATGCAGTCTTCAAAAGACGAACGGTAAACGCTACATACCTTTTCACTGTAACATGGAACCCAGCTATTGTTTTGAAAATCCAAGAATATCCCATTCAGAAGCTGAGTATTAATATCCCGTCTTGCAAGGGAGATTTTCATTCATTAAAAAAATCACCACTACCAGTCAAAAGCACCCACTGAGATTCTGCATGTCACATTTGCATGTTACTCAGTTTTACTAAAAATACAATCAGTATTCTTTGCTAACAAATAAATTTACAGTATGTTCACCATCTGAGTAGCTTTATTAGCAAGAAAACGTCATATATTTGATTCATCAAAGTAATTTTCTCTATCAGTTAAACCAACAAAGAAAATTTGACGCATTTTCTCTACAAGGCATAAAAAAGTTAACTAGTGCATTTAAAGTTAAAGGGCAGCCTAGAATTTGACTCTGCCATCAACCAGTTAGTAGGATGGTAGACTTGCACTGTTACATTGTCTTTCTATGATATAAAGGAAACTTGTTTTAATTGACTTATATTTTCGTTTATAATTGTTCATTCAACTTTGCAGTGCTTAACAAGAATGAAAAATCTGCAGTTTATTTAAAAAAAAAATGAAAAAGTGGTACTGTAAAAACCAGTGGTGTGCAAATACTTTTGACTGGTAGTGTACATGCAATATAATAAATTCTGGAATGGAGTGGATTGAGGGGCCAGCAGACCGGTGTTTCATGTTACACGGAAGAGCGGGAGTGCATTCGTCCCAGGCGACTTCACAAGCTGTTTAAGGGGACAGCCGACCCCGGGGCCCCCAGAGCAGAGCTCTCTCTGTCCCAGTGTCCCTGCCGCCACGGCCGGCTGTCTTCCTAAACTGCTGTCTTTGGATTGGGGCAGCCGGTCGGTCATGCAGATCATCCAAGCAAAACAGCGTGAGACATCACTCTAACAACAGCAACGACAGCAAATACCAGACAGTACCACACTCAGACTCGGAGGGTAACAGCTACTGCCATTTCCCCACTATGCATTTTCCAAAAATGCAAAAGTGAAAGATAGAGAGAGAGAGAGAGAGAGAGAGGGAGAGAGAGAGAGGGAGAGGCAGAAATGGGGAGAGACTCCTGTCAGTCAGATAGAAGCTGTTACCTGGACCCTAGGGAGACAAGGCGTGCCTCTTCTGTTAAGGCTTTGGCTCTGGGTAAGCAAAGTTAAAAAAGAAACATACAATAAAACTAAAGTGGAAGGAACTGGAGCAGGCAAGTATAAGACAGCCCAGGAGGAGCCTGCCCCTCCCTTTTACAACAGCCATGGATGGCTGCTGGAATGTACCATCATATGGGAGCGGGGGGGCAGCAAAATGAATAAATAAATTCAGCTAGCAGTTACTGATGGAGGAAGGGACCAGTTCAATGCAGGTCTCAGGTACTGAATACAGAACTACTTACATCACGGGTACCACAACGCACATGGAAACATGGAAACAGTATCTCAGCAACATACTCAGTCGGAGACAGTATTTCAGCAAGAATCAACAATCATGAATTTTTATTGCTATTGTATATAACCAACAGATTCATCTGGAAACAGTATCGCAGCAACAGACTCATCAGGAGACAGTATCTCACCAACATACTCAGCTGGAGACGGTATCTCACCAACATACTCAGCTGGAGACAGTATCTCACCAACATACTCAACTGGAGACAGTATCTCACCAACATACTCAGATGGAGACAGTATCTCATCAACATACTCAGTTGGAGACAGTATCTCACCAACATACTCAGCTGGAGACAGTATCTCACCAACATACTCAACTGGAGACAGTATCTCACCAACATACTCAGCTGGAGACGGTATCTCATCAACATACTCAGCTGGAGACAGTATCTCACCAACATACTCAGCTGGAGACGGTATCTCACCAACATACTCAGCTGAAGACGGTATCTCACCAACATACTCAGCTGGAGACGGTATCTCACTAACATACTCAGCTGGAGACAGTATCCAGGCACCACACTCATTTAGAGACAGTATCTCAGCAATGTGCTCAGTCGGAGACAGTATTTCAGCAAGAATCAACAATCATGAATTTTTATTGCCATTGTATATAACCAACAGATTCATCTGGAGACAGTATCGCAGCAACAGACTCATCAGGAGACAGTATCCCGGCAACACAGTCATCCGGAGACTGTATCTCAGCAAAGCCTATTTCCTGTGTTACAAACACATTCAGCAGCATCAGAATAAGAGACCTTCCTAGATGCTGGCTGCTTTCCACGGTCTATTACTGAAAGCAGCATGTTGCTTCCCGTTAACGCCCACGCCAGCGGAGCGTCCGCTAGGATAACCCGCAGTGCCGTGGGGCCAGATCCAAAAGCGCATTCCTGCCGCATCCCGCACACGGTAACACGATGCACGTCCCCGCCGTACGCTGGAGCACCTCCAGCTGGCCTGGCCTCATGCCGTGGGGGACAGCATCCAGGCCGGTATCAAATCCCGAGCAGCATGGGGCTGGGATTCCACCAAGAGGAGGTGTGTCCCTCAACCGGGACAGAGGCGCTGCGCATCGGCCTTCTGAAGTGGCTTTCACCATGAAAAGGACAAATTCCCCTCATGGGATCATCGGCCTGCTCACACACTGCCTCTTCAAAAACGATTCATATCGTTTTTAGAAGCACTCAGATACAGTGGCACAAGAAAGTTTCTGAATCCATCTGAATTTTCTCTATTTCTGCATAAATATGACCTAAAATGTGATCAGATTTTCACAGATTTGTAACACTGGATCATTTTTCCCAAAAACAGAGAAGATTTATACAGAAATATAAACAATTCTAAAGGCTACACATACTTTGTCAGGGGGTCATTTTTCATTAATTTTAACATGAAGACACATGATCCAGGATGGAGTTTAACTTTAAACTATTCTCACCCAGAGTGGGAAGTCAGTGTCCTCTGTAGCGTGGACAGGTGCATTGTGGGTACTCACCGAGAGCTGCCCAGACAGGTGTTGCGGGGCATCTCGCAACATGCCGGGGCTCATGGGAGACGTGACGGAGATGGACGGGCGGTCCATCTTCTGTGACTCGAAGGAGCTGGAACCTGCAGGGACAGGCAGGAGGACCAATAAAATCACGCCGCCTTCAATAAGGCATGAACTGAGAGAAAAGGCTAATCTGCAGCTAGCAGACACTGGATCCAGTTCTGCTGTTTGAAAACCCCAGAAAGGCTTTGTAGTGGTGCGGTCACACTTACTCGATTCCAGTTGTGCATGAGTGCCATCTGTTATTCGGGGAACATCTCTGTAAATGACAAAAACACAGAAGCTCTATTGACTCACAAAGACCATTAGCTCACATATCTATGATCTGCTCAGCCCATCATACACATAAAATTTAGCAAATGCTTTTATCCAAAGCACCATGCATTTATTTTTTTATTTTAGTGAAAGCAGGGTCAAACACTCCCTGTAGAAATGACCCCATGGATCTAAATCTCTTTTCCAACACACGGATTTAACCCAACAACCTTCTGACCATAAGTACAGCATCTTAAGCCACTGTGCCACACATCTTCATCACTCCAAATAGAGCATGAGGTCTTTCACCTAAGAAACAGCCCACTAGGGGTCTACATCACCAGCTGATGGAGGCAGGACTTACCCCATGGGCCGTGAGACGACCAGCTCCACCTGCGGCTCGGGCTTCGACTCTAAGATGATGTTGTAAACTTCCTTAAATGTGGCTCCTTCCAGAAGCCTCCCATTCCACTCGAGGACCTGATCCCCTGCAGCCCAAGAAAGTTGGTGACATCAAACGTCCAAACTAAAATACCAATGAGATCTTCCTCTGCTCAGTGGATCATAAGAAAGTAAATGGCAAAACTGTCTGGAAAAAAAAATCAGGGAGAGCATCCTGGCCCAAAGCTGTGAGCCTCGGGCCTGTTCCGCTCATCACAATGAACTCACACCGTTTTTGTTCACATTTGGTGGAATAATGCGTTCTGAGGCTTACCAACAGGAACGCATTACATAGAGAAGGACTAACTTTCTGGGATTGTGTGAATCAGCCTGGGAGGGGGGAATCACAGGTACCTGGTCGCAAGTGCCCCACAGTATCTGCCAGACTTCCTCTCTTCACCTTCGTGATGAAGGCACACAGTCGCCCAGATTCTGTCATCTTCCCTCCAACCACCTAGAGGAAATTACAAAAGGCCGATGGCCATGAAAACTCCCCAGTGCGGCAATCGGGAAATTTCATCAAGCACCGGTTTCTTTGCGAAACTCTGTCATCGTCCAGATAAACACACTGCCTGACTCTCATATGAGTCATAAACAGTGAAACATTTACAGTGAAGTAGAAGGTATAAGGCACAGCTTGATGATGATGATGATGATGATGATGATGATGATGATGATGAATGCAGTCTCACCTTCAGTCCCAGCAGTGCCCCCGTGTCCCTGGGCACCCTCCCATCCTTCATCCGCTTGTTCAGTAAAACCCGTCCGATCAGCCTCTCTCCGTCTTTGGACGGCTGCCATGTTACTGGATGCTGTGGGGTGAACAGGGTAACACATGATGTGTTTAAGGGGCAGAGAGCCACTATTACCACCTTAGACAGAAGTACTTCCAATGCTTAACAAAATATGTCCACTAGGTGGTGACACCAAAATGAAGCTGGGCTTGCAGAAAAAAGTCCCCCAAACTATCCATCCATCCATTTCCCAAACCGCTTACCCAACTGGGTCGTGGGGGGTCGGGGGCCTATCCTGGAAGCAATGGGCATGAGGCAGGGAACAACCCAGGATGGGGGGTCAGCCCATCGCAGGGCACACTCAC
>JAODJX010000049.1:4949633-4977112 GCA_026776945.1 Isichthys henryi | reverse complement strand
ACCCGGGTCCCAGAGGTGTGAGGCAACAGTGCTAACCACTGCACCACCATGCTAACCACTGCACCACCATGCCACCCCTCCCCCAAACTAGTGATTATCAAATGAAGCTTCATTATTGGCTTTGGGGCTCTTTTTAACATCTAGTGGGCTCAGAAAATACAGCAAATGGTTCACGAAGCCTCATTTGCTCATCACTACCCCAAACTTCTTACTTTTCACCTATTTCTTGAACCATTTAACTAGAGCCTGATAGGTCTGTCTATTAGCAAAGGGCCTGAAGCAGGTGGGAAATGAGAGATGAAAACCAAGAAGAGGTACAATCAAGAAAATGAAATATCAGGGAGTGACAAAAGCAGGAAAAATGGCACGAAGCAGAAAGAAAGAGAAACAGCTTTGCTGGATAAGGGCCTCCCTCGGTCTCAGTGGGTACACAGAGGGAGGGGGGCCGTGAAGGGACCTCTGTGGGCACGGACCCACAGCGGAACCTTCAGCCTTTAGCAAAAGGCCCCCGAAATGCACCCTGCACTCTCAACTCACAAAAGGCTTAAAGCCGAGCCTGATGCCAAATTCCTACTTGAGAGAATTTCTTTTTCTGCCTTGACTGCCCCCTAGAGGCTCAAACGAACAGCGAAAAGGAAAAAAAGAGAAAGACACACATGTGAACAGAAAGCAATGACACGTGAAATGGCTGCCTCACCAGCGTCATGGAGGAGGAGTCACTGCTGGGCCAGGGCACGTGCTCCCAGTGGCCGTCCACGTCTCCTGTGGGGACAGACAGACAGTGGATGTCAACTTACACCTTGTTGCCGTTGAGCCTCAGAACTTAAACACAGTATATTCAATGCTAAGTACACACACACACACACAGCAAAGGTCACACTCATCTCTCCTTTTTGCATCACCGCTGGTCCAGCTATCAGCCAACACAACACCAGGCCCTTAGACTAGGGGGATGGGGGGTGAGGGTGCAAAATCAGACCGTGCAGAAAGTCCACACTGCGTCACATTAAGGGGACTATCTGCATAAGAGGGTCTACTATTCCTGGAGACCCACTGAGAAAGTCAGGGTCACACTCTCCCCTCAGATGTTTCACAAACAAAATAAATAGCTAGAGAACAGAGTCAGATGATCACAGCTAGCTGGCCAGCAGAACACGCTGCTTCAGAATCTCCTAAATAAGGAATGTGTTTATTTAATATTTAGTGTGGCAACTGTTTGCGGGAAAACCTTTGGAGCCCCACGCAAATGCATGGTTGGAGTGGTGGTAAGATCTGCCATGGGCTACTTGCAAAATTCATCAGTTTCCAGCAACAATTCATACATCTAGAGGAAGCGCCCCTGGGGAGATACGGGTAATAAAAGGCCAAGTTTTCAATGGCCGGGGATTTCAAAGAGCCGCATCACCCCAATCCTGCAGGGGGAGCAAGAGAGCTGGAAACAGAGGAGCGATAAGGACAGATTCATTAGGTGAGGCTGCATTTGAGCACTCAGCTGGGAGCACTCACATGCTGCACGCTCGCTTGTATAATTAAGGCCGCTTAAATCATTGAAGGAGCTGGCAGGGGGACAGGAGAGAAGAGGAGAGGAGATAAACAGCAAGGCAAGGAGAAGGGAGAAGAAGCGAGCTGAGGAAAAGAGCGGAGAGGAGAGGAGAGGCTGCACTGGGAGGCTACAGTCAACATCAGCAGATTACCTTGATCTTGTGTCATACAAGGGGACGGGAAGGTACAGGACCTAACCCCAATTAAGGTAGTGGGGGTGGAGATCTTCCCCTCAAAAATTTCACAAACTGAAACCGAGTGTTTCAGGCCCAACTCTCAAGCGGCTGAGCCACACACTATACTGAGGAAGACAAAAGGTCTCGCCTGCTCCCATTTAGCTGTTATGAAAAACTAATCACTGTATGTTACTCTGCTCTGTACTCTAACTAATTATCCTGGTCAGGGTCATGGCAGGGGGGCCTGGAGCCTGTTCCAGGTAGCACACGGCTGAGGACACCCTGGATGGGATGCCAGTCCACTGCAGGACACATGCACAATATGGGCAATTTAGAGACACCAGTTCCTTTAAGCGCTGGAGGACCTTTTCGCCTGCAGGAGGAAACACGAGTAGATAGGGGATCCCATACCGGGACGGGAGAAACTTTACACACACGGAGCGGAGGCGGGATTCAAATCCCCTGCTGGAGATGTGAGCGTGCTGCCCACTGGGGCGTCCAATCGCAGGCATTTCCCACAGTAATTAAAAGGCAGCCGCTGTGAGCAATGAGGTCACTTCCCACTACGGCGCATGCTTCCGTCCCTTGCAGCACCACCCAGGGTCGCCCGAGTAACGGCAGCCCTGAATCGGAGGGTTTAATGACGCGCTGATGTGGAAATTTTGGCCAATAATCGATACATCTTTGTCTAACAATAACCTCTGAACTCCACAAATCTGTAGCGAAACTGACATTGATGTCATTACTTATGGCACTTTTCCACCGCCACCAAAAACTGAGCCGTACCCGAGCTGTACCCCAAACTGGCGCTTTTCCACTGCCACCGAGAACCGAGCCTGCTGTACACACCATTATTATCCACTGTGCTTGTCCATTAATGTGTCTATGCATGTTCTGACCATCCATGCTCTCTGCCTTCCTTCCCACATGTCCAGATGGTGCCTGGGGTGGGCACCATCCAAGCTGGAGTCCTGGTTCAGTCCCATGGAAGGGTGACATTGTGGATGTGACTTACAAATTATATCATCGTGGCTCCAGCCTTCAATCTGACACCCATCACAGACTGGTATGAAGAACCGACTCAATGATGGACTTTGGCTTTGACCTTCACCACCGGCTACACCTTGCTTTTAGTAAGCAGGCCCACTCTTTCCTATAATGTTAGCCATGTCCAGATGGGACTGGGCAGCTATTGACCATGGAGCCCCAGAAGTTTTATTTCTCCATACTTGGGAGTTTTTAGTTCCTCTCCTCCATTATTTTCTGACTATCTTTCTTTCATTTCTTTGTCCTCCCTTTTCCCTGCTTTTGTATTACTCTGCAATAGGGATGTTATAATGCATCATAACACATCCATGTAAAGCACCTTGCGGAGATTCTTTTGTGAAAGGCGCTATATATTTTTTCCTGCAGTGGAAAACCGAAGCGAGCCGGAACTGTGCTGTGACTAGTCTCTCTTTTTGCTACGGCTCAGGTACGGGTGGAAAAGCGCCTTTATTAAGATCCTGTGAATGCAAGCAGCAACCACATCATATAATGCAGGCAGTGAGACATCAGCAAAGTAGCACCGACTTGGGAGGCTGTAGCGAGGTTCTAAGAGGTGAATGAGCCGACAAAATCCCTCGTCCTCCGCTACGAAAAATGGCCGACGGTCCAATGCGATCATCTCCGGTATTTTAGTAGTTATGTGTTTAGCTCTGTACTCTGCTAGCTTTTGATATAAAAAAGTTTCAATATCAGCCAGTAATACTGGCCAAGACTGACACATCGGAACAATGTTGATGGCTTGATTTTTAAGGAACACTGACCAATACCGATATGTTACCCATTTACAGATTTTGCGGGCACTCTTGTACAAAGCGATGTACAGATGAGTTATTCAAAATATCATGCATCTCTAATAGGACTGGCAACAAAACCAACTGAAGGTGTCAGTCGTTAATGCGCATCGTAGCTGGCACCTGCCATGTCTTCCTGTGGGGGGCGTCAGAGACCACGAAGACTGTGACAGCATTTTATCATGAGGTCATACGCCAGTCATAATAATAACGTAATTATCCACAAACGTGTATATTTATATGATGCTTTGAAATATGTCAGTCCCTCTAATATGAGCATCCCCAAGGGGGGAGCAAAAATGTGGACTTTCTGGCAGGGAGCTGAGAGGGAGCAAAAACGGGGATCGTTTGTGGGTCCCCGAGGACTGGGTTGGAAAGCACTAGTGCAGAGTCACTGCTGAAGCCACAGAGCATGGCAAACCCAGCACTCAGCTACGTGAAGAGCGTACAGCTAACGCTTTAATAGGAGAGACATACTGAATGAGCACAACCACAGTGCTTTTCTCCAAAGTGACTCACGGCTGAGAAAGCAGGGTCAACTGGGGCAGGACAAATGTCTTGCTCAAAAGTCACTATACTAGGATTTGAACCTGGTACCTTCCAATCAAAGCAGCATAAGTTCTGGAGGCAATGTTTATAGTTTTCATCCAGTTATAGTTTTTGATTTTATTTTTGTATCTCACCTTATTTCAGTTTACCAAACTGTTCCATTATAGTTTTAGTTTGCGTTTACAATAATAATCCTGGCTCAGAGGGCCCCACTAGGGTCAAGCCCACCTGAAGCCCAGCAACCCCAGGTGTCCATCCAGCACATGCTCACTCTGATTGGTGCGTCTGGCCGAACGGAAGCAAGCCTACCTTTCTCGCTGTAAGACTCGCTCTCGAACTCGATGTCGTCGCAGCTGGTGTATTCGGGGGTGGTGGCCAGCTCGTCCTCCGAGCTGCTGAAGGACGTTTGCCTCATCCTGCCCCCCCTCCTGCCCCTGTGCGGGCGGGGCGGAGGGGGACGTACCGACTCAGACTGGTCCGAGCTGAGCGAGTCGTTGCGCGGCACGCCATCGGCGTGGTCAGCCCGGGGTCGCCGCAGGGCTGCACCGGGGTCCAGGTGATGCCGGCGGTCGGGGGGGTGTGGCGAGGGGGGGCTGCGTTCTGATGTTCTCTCGGCAGAGCGACGCCGCACCAGGGGCCCATGCGGCTCGTCCAGCTCGGTGTAGGCCAGCGACACGTCGCTATGGCGACGCTCATGCCGCGCCCGCGATACCTCGGCCTGCATGCGCATCTGCTCCTCGTACGGCTGTGGCTTCACTGGGTAGCGCGCCAAGTTGGGGTCACTACGGTAACGTGCCTGGTACTCCTCCTGGCGCCGCCGCTGCACCTCGTAGTCGCTCTGCGGCCCGCCTAACTCTTCATCCAGGGGGGAATCCTGTGAGTGCCAGCGCCCCCAGCGGTCCTGGTACTCCCTGCGGCCCCTGTCCACGTCCTCGTACATCCGAGAACCCCGGTAGGGGCCCCGACCCCCGTAGTCGGACGGTGACCTGGGCCGCCCCCCTTCCCCTGGGGCATACTGCAAGGTATCTGCCCTCCCCTCCCTTTGGTCGTATTTTTGGTTTGGATCCCTGGATGCTGACGGGCTTCTGTTCCTGTCAATCAAAGAGACAGCCAGTGAGGAGAGGGGGCGGGCTTATATCTGTTACCACACAGTAAACAAACAGCTGTTCCTGGTACTTGATACCCTGGTACTTTAACAGTTAAATACATCTCTGAGTAGTTGCTGTGCTCTCTGACACTAATGTCATCTAACTCACAGTACCGACATCACATCTAGTCATGTGGCCATCGTGTCATTACACATGTAAGAAAACCGCACTTGGGCTCGGCGCCCCCTGTTGGCCTTTTCTAGAGGTACAGCATAGGTCCAGTATCCAGATTGCAACCTGAGTCAGCACGATATCTAGCACAGCGGAGACAGCAAAGTAGCCTGGCTGTGGGCCCTGGTGACTGGCAGGTGTCCCACACAGACCTGGGTGACAGTGACACAGTTCACAGCCTCCGTGGAGGATGAAGGATGTGTACGTAACAGCCATATGCTCTGTGCTCTCTGGCGCTACACAGCAGCCTTGGCAGGGCTAAAGAAAAAATGACACCGTGCAGATTATAAGATTTAAAGCACAATTAATGCTCTTTGTGTTTCGACCTGCGATTCGCGGACGATCAAGGTACCAGACTGCATGCATTTTAACTAAGAGAATTTAAAAAGATGGTTCTCGTGAAGATAAGGTCTGTCTCAAACTGCGGAATCCGGGTTCTGCCTCATCACATCTTCAATTATTCATCAAAGTCTAACATTAGCTCACATTTTCACCCTAAAAAGGTAATGCATTCTTCATCCGGCACATTCCAAGAATATCCGAGACGGCCATCCTTCATGTCAACCTGCCGCCGGACCACAGCATGATCCGAGTCACGGGTCTGAACCTGCAGCCCTCAGCTGCCATCGCATCTCCTGCCCAAGTGGGACTTGGCGAGTAACATTTACATTTTGAACTTAGCTTAGCGCTTTCTGTCGGCTCCTTGTTAGGATACATCAGTAATTAGTCCCAGTGTCGATTTTCGGCTAGAAAACTGATCCAGGTACGACAGAGTAACCCGACCACCATCATTTACTGCCCACATTTACCTTCCGTCTGGCAAATGCATAGATTTTTGGTTGATTTAAAGTGACTAGACTCTGTGAATCTGTGAGGCGCTGGGAGTACAGGCACTTCCGCCTGTCCTCGTAGAGGCAGAAACAACACCAGCATCTCCAAGGAGGACGTGTCCATGACGATGTGTCCCCCCTCTCCGTGGGACGCTGTATAGTTACCTCCCTGCAGACTCAGCTTGGTCCTCCAGTCTCCCTGCCCCCCACCACTGCCAACACCCTCTCCCTCTCTTTCTCCCCTCTGCTCCGCTTATGTACTCACACTCTCTCCCGCTGTCCTTATTTCTCTCTGAACCGGGCTCTGACCTGCTAAATACATCGTTTCGGATGAAATAGCAAACACCGGAAAACTGAAAAACAAAAGCTCTGTTTGCCTGTGCCCCTTGTCCCTGCAGAATTCCTGAGCTACAGCTAGGGGGCGACCTGCCCCGCAGAAGACCGTCTACATATAGCTAAACACGTTTCTCTGCACGGAGCGGTGGCTTCAAACGTGATTTTCAGAGGTTAGCACAGGAACTCGTACGCTAAGCGTGCCCGAGGCTAGCCTGAACCAGCCGTCAGCATAGAGGAGCACAGCGCTCCCTGCAGGCCGGAGATGTACCTGTACACCAGCCACTGCACTTCCGGGGATCGCCGGGCATCTTGTGCAGGCCGACGCATCAAATCTCAGCGGCGGCCAAAGCCGCATCCAGCACCTGGGGAGAGTCACGTCCACAGCAGTCCGAGCCGGACGGGCCAGCAGGTCGGGCTCTAACTGGCATGACACCGGGGCCGGCTGCCACGGAGATCCTCCAAAGCAGGGTGAGCCGCCGCAAGGCATGCTGGGAGCTCAGAGCAGGGTCACACCATAATGCAGTTACCGTGGGCCGTATTTAGCTGGAGGTCAGGCGAGACTTTAGGCTGCAAGGAGGATTATGGGACTTAGCTGATTAGCGACTGGCTGCCAGTCACCAGGCGGCAAAGGCAGCAGCCGCACTGGAACTCCTACACTAAAGGCTCATTATCCCTCATCCTGCCAACGCAACATCTAACTGACCCATGAACACAAAGAGCACAGCCAAGAAGCCGACACTATCCTGCACCACCTCCGATAAGAAAGGAACGGAACCGGTGCCAAGTGGCCAGCGCCAGCAAGATCTCCACCTAGGCACTGGAGGGTGAGGCGTTTATGCCGGCCCAGATTAGCGCAGAACAGGGAGAAAGAAAGTCGTTGATTAAATGTGATTAAGAAGGGATGGCTCCGTCCCAGAAGGGAGTGCTCACGGCTCTCTGCCGACATGAAGGGCCAATCAGGGAGCGGGACTTTACAGGAAAAGGAAGTCAGAAGTCTGCCCAACAGAGGACACTTGTCTGTCATTGGTTGACTAGGGTAGAGGGTGGGGGTGCTCAAAAACACATATGGTCAGTGGCACAGCAGGGATTTACCCAGAAGTGAAAGCTCCACCCAGAGCAGCCGGGTGATTGTCAGATCCTTTCCAGAAAAATCCATCAAATCCACTCTATTTGGCTGTTAATTCAGCTCTCTCTCTCTCTCTCTCTCTCTCTCTCTTTCCCTATATATTTTAGCTTGATAAAGGAATTTCACATTTTTTCCCCTTGTTGTAAAGTAGCCTCATTGTGCTGAAGGTTAATAGTTATAATCTGAGGATGGGGCCTGAAGACAGACTTCAGCAGAACAATGATCTCACTAGTCAGACACACGCAGGCGCATAGGGGACAACCCCAGAGTTCAGCCACAGGACTCCAGGCATCGGTCCAAAGAGCCTTCCAGATGGAAGCCGCAAGAGACACCACGATACCGTATGTTTCAAGCAGCATCATCCACCACTAAGCACATCGCCACCTGCAGGCTGGCCCCTACAATTACATTTCGATAATTCTCCAGAGCTAAGAATGATCAGAATTGGGTACATTTTTTTTTGCTTTTGTCAGAAGATAAACTGAGCGCTTACAACTGAGAACAAGCATGGTGTTGCAGATTTCCAGTGTTTATTTAGACTATCAAATCAACCGGATGACAAGTTGATTTGCCTGTTGAATCGGCAGAACCAGTTATAATGATATGATTCATTGACAAGACAGATTAAACCAACCAGCCATCCATCATCCAGCTGCTTATGCAATACAGGGTGGTAGAAAAGACAGAAAAATAATGATCAAATAACGATATTTTGCTTGTGTGGGGAGACCGTCCCAAGTGGCTACCATCCCCCCCAGTAACACATTGGCACCCCGCAGCTGTCAGGCGGCCTCAGATTCAGGTGCCTCCCACACATCAGCTGTATCTCCCTGCTCACAGAGCCAGCGCCCCCCCCCCTCCCGCCCCCCAGCACCTCCATAAACGGCTGGCTCATTTTCACATGCTAATATGTAAGGTGTGAGAGGCTGCAGATGACACCCGGAGCCTCGGAAACACATGGAGAACATGGTTTAAAACGCCACGATTAATCCAACTTATATTCTCATGCAGCCGTACAGAATCTATGTAAAACACTACAGCCCCACAACCCTGGACGTAAAAATAGTGATTGTTATTTATCATACATATAATAATAAGGCGTTAAGCATATCCCATTGCCAGAGAACAACCAGGATAGAAATAGGAAACCAGAGTAGAGTAGCAATGCTTTATTAATCCCCTTGTGGAAATTCTCGTTTCCCCATCTTGTTCTCCAGGTGACACATATATGCAAGGACAGCAGACTCAGGGTCTCAGTGACGGGCCAGACACTTTGTGACTTCCAGGGAGCTGGGGGTTAAGAGCTTTGTTCAAGAGCCCACGGACACAAGACTGCTGCCAAGGCTGGGCTTGAACAGGCAACCTCCTGAGCACAGGCTCCGAGGCTTAGCCTGCTGAGCGGCCCCAACACATGACAACTTATTTAGTACAATTTAGGGTCAGCACTTGATGTGACTGCAGGAGGAAACCCTGAACTATACCCTCAATCTCTGTTCACTAAACCCACATTAAAACCTGCATTTGCTCACAAATGTACAATTTTGAATGCTGGTCAGCAAACTCAGCTATTCACTGATGACTTTAAAGTTAGATAAATACACATCAGAGCTTCCCTTCTCACAGGTCTTTCCGTACTGTTTTCTGGGTTGAAGCTGTATCATCTGGCCAAGATGACAGTCAAACTCCTATCCGCCTTCTCACTTAGCGTCACGATGCTGGCTCTTGGAATTCACCTGCACGGATTCCAGCGTTTAACAGTTCTGGGGCAGATCATTGAGAAGAATCACACTGAGCAGTAATGACACAGCCAGCCTGAGGCTGGTCTAGAGACCATTGAGAAGAACCACCCTGACCAATCAGTGATGCAGCCATCCAGAGGTTGGTCTAGAGGCCATTAAGAAGAACCACCCTGACCAACTAGTGATGCAGCCATCCAGAGGTTGGTCTAGAGGCCATTAAGAAGAACCACCCTGACCAATCAGTGATGCAGCCATCCAGAGGTTGATCTAGAGGCCATTAAGAAGAACCACCCTGACCAATCAGTGATGCAGCCATCCAGAGGTTGGTCTAGAGGCCATTAAGAAGGACCATCCAGCCCAAGGGATTGACCTGCCTGGGGCCCCTGAAGGAGTCACATGTTTTGAAGTTTCACCATGAGGAGACCCTAGAAAACTAAAGCACCCATTCTTGGGCCCCCGGCCCCCCACAGCGTCTCACCTCTCAAGGGGGGATTCATCCAGACCAATGTGTCTCAACACAGAGCCGTTTTTGAGGGAATCCTGCCGGTGCGGCCCGGACGGCCGGCCTCTGTCCGGCGCCGACCCGTCTCCTGGCTGGCCCTGCAGCTTGGCCTTCTTCTGCTGTGGCACCTCCTCCAGCCGTTGTCCCCGGGACCCCTCAGTGCTGCCCAGGAGCTGGGGCCCACTGGAGCCCCTGCTGTAGAACCAGGCCCCCGACTTGGTGAGGATCTCCTGTTGCTTTCGGCACAAGTTGCACACCCACATCACCTGTGTACAAAGGGGGGGGGGGGTTTAGCCTCCAAATGGACAACTTGCTTGCATCGTGTCATCATTCACTGCAGTCATGCAAATACATTTAGAATAGAACATCAAGACTACAACCAGGAAAACAGATTAGGGACTACATCTTATCCCAGCATCCCCCAAGGGCCTGCCTGCCTCTGCTATACCGTATGTGTGTTTAGGGAATCTGAAGTGCTGTTGAGTTTGAAACCAGAGCAGGTGGTGTCTTTCACAGCAAACAGGATGTTACCTAACCAGTGTACATGTCAGTGCTGAGGCCTGCAGACAGAAGAAGTCCTGGCTGTGATACTGTACTCCTACGATACTCCTAACGATACTGCAAACCACGATACTTGTAACAATGCTTCAAATCATAATACTCCCAACAATATTCCAAACCACGATCCTCCTAACAATACTTCAAACCACAATACTCCCACCAATACCGAGACCATGATACTCAAAATAACCCGCCAAACCACCACAATCAATGTGATACTCTTCACTATAATACTCCCTAAAATACTAAAATAACGATACTCCAAGTGATACGCTCAAACCACAACACTCTAAATGCACTTCAGCCTACCAGACTCTACTGGTATCAGTATTCAGCATTTTTTATACGTGGAAATGACAGTTGTGGACACTGAGCACCTCCGCAAAGCAATGATGTCAGTCGAAGGAGAACAAGGTGAGTGATAACAGACAGTATGACAAGTCACACTCAGACGTTAAGCCAGAAATAAGCACAGACTGAATTCGCGACCACCCGGTATCGTGAGAATCGGCATTAACACACAAGGTCACAGTCCTTGGGCAAAGAACCAAGACAGAATGGACAGCAAACTGATGGCATTCTGAAAGGGTGTGGACACTGTGACAGATTGCCACCCTTCTCTACCTTTGAGTATAGTCAACCCATTAAACGCACAATAGGGCGGGAACAGAATCACGCTTCTCTTCCCCAACACCACAACAAGTAGAGCTCAGCTGGTCCAAGTGCATCTGTGCTGCTGGGACTTTGACCCTGAAAGACCTCCTCCCGGGTTTGCAAGCCAACAGCAGAACTTCATCAAGTAAGATGCCTCATGAAGCAGCCAGAGTGCACCCTGGAGACGACAGCCTCATTCTATGCGCAGAAACGTACTGCACACGGCGCTTGGACCAGATAACAGACCGAACACATAAGGGAATAATTTACAGGCATCGTGCTTTAGTAATAACCACATTTCACCAATTAAATGCGTCCATTTCAGCGCAACAATAAAGTGAGAAACTCACCCTGGGCTGGATAATGAACAAAAACCAGGTGGCATGGAATGCAAATTAGGGACTACATGGGTTTAACGAAAACAGGGTGAAGGCAAAAATAAATCTGGTGCAAGCATCAGATCACCGTAAGAGTAGAACAGAGGCTGAGGTCAGCCTTCAAGGCCTGGGGATGTTTAGGGGCAGGGTGTGGCTCAGCGAGTCAGGCTGCCATGCCTGTGAGCAGAAAGTCATTGGTCCAAATCCCAGGGTCAGCAGAGTGGTTTTACTGTTGGACCCTTGAGCAAAACCCTTA
This sequence comes from Isichthys henryi, assembly GCA_026776945.1. NCBI lineage: Eukaryota > Metazoa > Chordata > Actinopteri > Osteoglossiformes > Mormyridae > Isichthys > Isichthys henryi. The sequence continues at coordinate 4,965,307 of JAODJX010000049.1, read as the reverse complement.
ATCCTGAATTGCTCCAGGAATTGGCTCATCCTGCCTTCCCAAAATGTATGTCGCGTTGGATAAAAGCGTCTGCTAAGTATTTTAAATCTATTGGGGTAAGTAAAAGGAGGGAAGGTCTCAAAAAAAATAATTTAAAAATAATAATTGTACTATTAGCCAAACATGCGGCAGCGGAGAACACTGTGGTTTTCATTTGGGCTTCAGGACCAGGATAAAGGTGCCCAGCTAGATGCCTGAAAAGCAGGACCCATCAGTCAGGTGCGTGTGTGCGGTATCACCCCCGCGGTGTCGCGGCGGGCGGGCTGGCCGTGTTCACGCCGTCGCACCCGCTCCACACGTGGCCCATGAAAATTTTATGAGCTGCTAATTTTAGAGGGGAGCAGCTGAATGGACCACAGACACCTCCGGGTTTAAGATCCACGTTCGAAGACATCCATAATTAAGAAGTTGATGCTTATACCCAAGTAGGTACGACCCCATCCGAGCCTTTACAGAGGTCACTGGTAAATGCCCTGTTAAATGAACTGTTAAAACACGAATCCATTCATTGTTCATGAATATAAGTCAACATCATTATCAGATTGCTCAATTTGCAGTTATAATTGTACTTAAAATAACATATTTTCCATTTATACAATCCTACATTTTACCATTTTATTCAATATAAATTTCGAAACTGTGATTGCAACTATAACCTTTATTAAATTAAACTATTAAGGTGGTTGTTTACGTGTAAATGCAGTATTTTCGCCTGAAATGTCCAGTTGTATTTTCATATCTAATCGACCTAATTTTGATTTAATCCGAATGTGGATATACATAAAGCAGAAACTAATTATTGTATTATATTTTTAAAGGATTATATTCAGGTTGAAGTCAAGGCACCGGGCGGGTTACATTGAATCTGCAAATGCGTGCATTTCATGAAAAAACGCTTCGTTTTTAATTACATGATCGCTCTTAAATTTACCTTTTCCGATGCGCTAAAAATTTAATTATATTTGTGTGATCACTTAATTATTCGCCCGTCGGAACAATACAAATACATACAATAGTACGATCGCGTCCAATAGCCTAATAGGCCTATATACATCAAACTATTTGCAAATTATTATTTCACATTCCACTACTAGCTAATAACTACTAAATACACAACGTTTTATGTGAAGACAATAATAAAGAGAACGAATGAAATACCCAGACAATACGCGAAATAATTTACGCAACAAAAATCAGTTTTGTAATCGGATAAAAATTCTGCATGGATGTCTCTATACATATTTTGCATTAAAGCCCAGTTTAAAACAGGACACATGCACGGTGACCCATTCTCACTGCATCTCCTTACATGACGCCGGCGGCTCCATGCTGCCTCTCCCGGGAGGGACCCCCGAGCTTCACCGCGGGCTGGGAGACGCTCAGTACCGCGGACAGCTCCAGGCGCTTCTCACGGCTCTCAAAGCACAGTCACTCCGGCTCAAAGGAGGTCTGTATCACCCCTGACTACAATTCAGGCTCATAAGCAACAAAAACCGCGACTTTAACACTAGAAAATAATCCATATGAAGGTACCCTGCAAGACTTTACGCATTGTTGCCTACTGATAAGCAATATATTGTAAGCAAGAGGGACCGTAGTAATGTTTTCTCTATTCGTCTATTACTAGTTATGTCCTCATCTATAATAGATGGAGGCGTTACTAGTCTGCCAGTGAAGCCAAGTGCAGCTCATTAAGATTGCAGAGCGTCCCTCGCAATGCCAAGCGATCCAGGTCCCCCAACAAAACGCCTGTGGACAGCGAGGTTTCCGCTCCACATCCACGCGTGAAAGATGGAAGAAATGCGGTTCATAATAGCTGGGCGGGGGGGGGGGGCTGCCAGTCGTCTGTATGCGTGGACGTCTGGCTTCCACATTCCCACAGCGTTTATTGTGTTTCTGTTCCAGTTCCCTTTTGTCTTTGTTGGATTCGTTAGATTTCTTTGTGCAGAAATTTGGTCAACGTGTGCACTGTAATTAAACGTTATTGATTGTAAACCATTCACTACGCCCAGAAAGACAGAGAGGTGCCATCTATTTCTAAGCTATAGCAGCGATTCTCTGAACCACACACGCAACTTGTCTTTCAATGTCTTTCGTTTGTACTGCACATTCAGAGGTGATTCTAGGATTTGACCCTTATGGGGACTCAGCTCCTAAGAAATACAGGACGAAATCGCTAAATTGATTTAGAATAATATTTTTTCATTGGGGAATGAGACAAAAATAGGGTCTGGGGTCTAAAATCGCCTATATTGCACATGACATAAAATTGAAAATGAAAGCTAGCGAGTCTAGATGAAATGAGTCCGGGATGTAAGTTCGGGATGATGCAGCCAGATGCAGGGTGACCACAGCACCTCCTGGCTGCTCGGGCCAGGAATCACAGAGGTGCCCCGTTGTCATAATCCCTCATCAAACAACCTGCTTCTTTTACTGTATATATAGGCTGATCATAATTCTTGTATGTAAGTCGGACTGGCACACTGATAACCGCTAACCAAAGAAAATCTAACCGTTTCACAGACACAAACAGAGCGCTAATGCAGCTGTCCAGACAGACAGTTTTATTGCGCAGTGAGCCAGGATGTTGCTCTCAACTGAAATCAAGCACACAATCCTGAGGAAGCCTAACTGGATATTTCAATAAGTTCTCTTCAACATTTCCACCTAATACGCATAGTTTCTGACCACACATGAAGGTAGCAGGATTCCTGCACAACGCAAATTAAAATTCACTCATTTGAATCCTGCATTCCTACAGTATGCTCAATATTCAGTGACTGACACTAAGGACTGCAATATTTATGGCAGTTCAAAGAACACGATCTGTCTCTAAGTACAGGATAGACAGAACGCACTGCTTTACCAAGTGTGAAACGGGCCAGAACCGGCCCGTTTGGGAGCGACACCAACTGTGTTCATTTATAGATGTGCGTTAGTCTGAATTTCCAGATTTTTCCTCGAAGACAATTAGCACGCTGTCACTTTCTGAACTCACACAGGGCAGAATGACACTGTCAGATTAAGTCGTATTAGGATTTGGTGTGGAAGAGTCTTCCCTCATGGAAACACTGAGTGCTGATGATGATTGGAGGAAGTTACAGAACATTCTAGGGAAAAAAAACACCTGAAACGTGCAGAACACGGCGGTCCCACGTCCTTGAAGTTCGTCTTGCCGTGTGCTGAACGGGGGCACACACAGAGACACATTAGCCACTTAGGGCCTGAAAGAGAATCGTGTCATTCAGCACCACTGCAAGGCAACCCTATCCACGGCCCACCGGACCGCGGGGACACGTGCCCGGCAACCGGTAACATGGCTCAGCACCATCTTGCCCATCTGGTCGGCGGATATCGACTCGGTATCCGGCCGCACGGCCAGGGCTCCATGGGACAGGAAGGGACAGGAATGAGTCCCAGCAAGTCAGCAGGGCTTTTAAAATGCATTTACGGCCGTCCCCGACAACAGCGAAAGAAATGTTTTTAAAAATTCAGGAGATAAACGATGATCATCAGCATGAATGATTATTGCGCAGACTTATGGGTTTCGAGAGTTGACCCGTCTCACGCTTCGCACTGCGCCCTCTCTATCACACAGGGGTAACGTTACCCTGCTCAGAAAGGTCCAGCGCAGACTGAGTGAGCGCTATTCCTTGGTGCTGCACCCAGGGGGCGCCAAAGTCAAGAGCAGCGTGGTGACTGCTGGTACCTTCCTTTTAGCTTTGGTAGACACGTGTATCTATCTCTTATAAAGCACAGGAACACACAACTCGCATCTTTATAGACAATTGTAACTGGCAATGTTTCTGATTCTGATAAAATCTAAACGGGAGTCACATTATCACAGAGATGTGACTGCAGACCTGACATCCATTCAGGAGACAATCTGCCAGCATCCTTAACAAACTCATGGAAGATCAAATGCCACCACAGGGCTGACAGACAGAGGGGGCTATAGAGATGCCGGTTCACCTAAAACACACATTATTACTTGGCAGAGATCAGATCCAACAACGTGCAGGTATGAATCTCAGCTCAGTTTGCGCCTGGATGCACAGACAGCCCTGAGGCAACATTAGCCGTGTGTTTTGTAAATTTCATAACTGGATTATGACGCTGACTGTCAGTATGTCTGTATTGCAGGGGAGAGTGAAACAAATACATTCATTAGGGAAACAGACACATAGACAGGGAGATATAAACAAAGGAGAAAAAGGAAAGTCGCTAACCACTTTGTCCTCCTGTTAGGTCCCCGGTGGCATGGAGGCAGCGGAAGAAGGGGGAGGGGGGCAGAGAGGGAGCAGCGTGAATGAAATCAGCACGTTTGGACACGTCATTCTGTGACACAGCAGAGAGCGAGCGGCTGAGAAGCTGGGTTCAGCAGAAATCGGTTACATGACGATCGCAGTATTGAGAGAGGAATAAAGAGGAGAGAGAGGGCCTGCAACAGTGCAGCAGAAAGGCATTCTGGGTATGTATGCATTCTATGAGGCTGGCTCCCCCATGTGGCCAGTCACAGATAGAGCTACGGAAACATTTGTTTTATTTATAATGTAAATCTAAATAATGTATATCAATCAGTGACACAGAGGGGAAATATTCTCTCTTCTTTATCCTGAAATGTACCATATAAATCAAACAGTTCAAACATCAAGGGCACATTTTCTGGATTTTGCTAAAAGACAGGAAGCCGCAACCTATCAGGCATGAACCCAGACAAAATAACAAGGCCGAACATGTGTGCAGGTCAGGAATCAAAATGAAAATGTCCACAGAGCAGAATCGGCCGAGCGACTCATCCTGGAAAGTTTAGTCGAGTCAGCCCTGGCCAGTCTCCGAGACAATCCTTACTATTTATAGGCTAATTGTGAATTTAAAGAATATTATTTAAAGAGGAGTTTCGCAGTGGAAGATAGGTGTTTCAACCTGGATTAAAAAGGTTGTTGCATTCACAAAGATAATTAGATCAAATTTAATTGTGAGTAGAGACACTGTTAATATAATTGACCCTTGGGATTTTATGACAACGTCAAGTTTGAGTTTTTAGGTCCATTTTGTAAAAACTCCGACAATAAAGCCTACATTTTCTAAACCATTTCTAGCTATTCCAGCAGTGTTTGCTATATTGAATGTTCAGTGAAAGTCAAAGAACAGGAAACACGAGGAGCACTTCCAATCGGAAACAGCTTTGTCTGTGATGTCACTTCCAGGTGGGCGGATGTTATTAGCATATGTACTCATCTGCACCCACACAATAAGTTTCCAGTACAGTAAATCACAATGAGATATTTAAAGATGTTGTTTGCTTGAACTAAATCACTCGGAATGTCTACAGGCAGCTTTTTACCAATCTGGAGATTGAAGATGGACTGAAGAGAGAGGCCATTTATCATGGGTTCATGCTGAGAAGGAGAACGAGGCAGGCAGAAGGTGAGCATGGTGAGGTCCAGCTCTGAGGCAGAGCGGAGTCGGAGAATGCAAGGGGGAGAGGGGCATGGAGTGGGCTGGAGCAGGGGGGTGGGGTGCAGTGGAGCAAGGCGGCTTCAGCACTGTAGGATGGGGTGGAGCGGCCTTCCTACCTTGTTCGAGCGCAGAGCCACTCGACCCCCACATCGTGCACAGAACTTAGTTTGGCAATAAGAACAGATGTGGCCACATCCATCGGCGAACTTGGTTTTGTGGCAGATGCCGCAGGTCGGCGTGTCGCCCTTCTGCTCCGGCTTCAGCTGGGCCTCATCTCCTAGCTTCTTCACCTGGTCCTTGTACATCTCAAACTGCTGATGCAGCTTCCTGCAGGGGGCACCGGAGAGCAGTGTCAGGGTAAGACCTCCACACACACACACACACACACACACACACGAGTCTCGTTTGAATGCCACTAGTGCCTCAAAACCTCATTCCGGCAAAACTCAAAACCTGATAAAAAAAAAATTGAAATTAAAAACTTTTTAAGTCATTACTGGTGTAAAAGAGTGTTTGATATGAGGGAGCATCCAGACACTGTCTGTTTCTCATGATATGCTTTTCAAAATCCACCCTCGCAATAGGAGAAAACCCTGTAACCCTGTAACAGCTGATCTGGAGAAGGGAATGAGTGCGTGGCCCAGCATGCACTGCAGAGGGCAAGCCTGCCCATTCATCTCAACATGCCTATTTACAGGCTCAGATAGAGGAAACGGCATAACTAACATACACATAACTAACACCATAACTCTTTGTCTCTTTTAGCAGGTAAATCTTAACACATCACACCCCCTTTTCCTGGAAGGATAACACAAAAGATTCTCAGTTTTGAGTGTCTGTGCTGCACTGGAGTTTGTAGGTATATATAATTCAAGCCCTCCCCCGCTTATATGGTGTAAAGTGGAGTTGGTGTGAATGGAAAAGACAGCATGTAAGTCATGGGAAGGGTGCAGCTCACTCTGCCTGTGTCTCCCTCTGCCCTCTCACATCCCGCGAAGGTACCGACCCAGCAGGACCCGCCCTGGCTGGGTGAGAGTGGACAGAACACAGCGAACCTAACATTTCCCGAGAGACGTCGCTCTCATCTGCGAGGCAGCCTCGATGATGACATCATGCGGGCAAAGATCAAAGGTATGTGTGGTTCATTTCTGGATGTGGAGGACCTGATGAGTAAATGTGAGTAAGTGGGATGTGCAGAGCAGTTTAGGGACTCCACATCTGACCTGGACATTATTTAGCGTGATATTATTCATTCGAAAGGAATCTGGCAGCATGTGGCAGCAAGACAATCGCGCAGTTTAGCTCTTTCAGAAGGGAAATGGCACGTGCCAAACACAAAGCACGCATTGGTAATGACACTGTGAAATTCCATATACACCTCATCCAAGCATAAAAGTGTGATTGGTGCTGCTAAAAATCGGATGGTGGCATGATAATAACGGGAGAGAGACAGAGAGAGAGGGTGAGGCTTAGGGTCATAAAAACTGAAGGTAGTACACAGAGTACTAGGGCTGAGGAGCTAACTAGTTTCAGGGTTCAGACATACAGGTACTGCCCCCTTGTGGAGGACCCTGTATGTGGAAGCTCTCGGGCAACACAACGGATGCGTTTTGACAGTCCTACTTACAGTTCGGGCTCCTTCTCGACTGGGGACTTTTGCTGGGGCTGAAGAACGTTATTTACCAGCTCAGCGATCCCACTAAAGGGAAGCCACCTGTCCAAACAAGCAGACGATAGGTCCTGAGACACGCCCACACCTCCCCCGGGCACTGCCGGGCCAGGTCACATGGCAGGGTTAGGGTTAGGGTTAGTCAGGAGGCCAGGAGCGACAGCGGAAACGGAGGTAGCGGAGGAGGGGGAAGCGGAAGCTGTGAGGCGAGGGCCAGGGGGGCCGGGGGGCCGGGGGGCGATTCATGTGTTCGCTGGACTGCTTCCACTTTTTCTTGGCCAATTTCAGTTGGTAAACAAAGGAAAGCAAAGTGTAACCAGCTCACACGTGGATGCTGTAAGAGACCGGGTGTAGCTCTTACAAGCCAATCAGGCAGCAGATGATGCACAGCGATATCGGGGTAAGAGAGACCACCCCCCATACCTGAGGAGGCCACAGGAATGACAGGGCAACAAAGCGGCAGACAGGCGTGTCTGAGCCTAGAGCATTCTGGGTAATCTGTTACTTACTGCGCTGACTGTGCCTTTGATTCTTCTTCGTCCCTAGAAAGGGAAGTTTGCACAGTTCAGTGCACAAACGCACACAGTGAAAGGCTGAAGAGCACAATAATGACAGGAAACCAGGGAGAAACCAGGAATAACATATCCAAGGATATCGTCACAACACTGTGACGGTTCTGCGTCGTGGCTGGGCGGGACTCTGACACCCTTAAATGGAAATCTGCAGGCTTTTCGATCACAAAAAAAAAAGAAAAATATAAGATCACCATGGCAATGGGTGCTACCAGTTACCACTGGGGGGGAAACCTTAGCAACCAGGCTGCAGTCACATACATTTGGTACAGGAGCAGCCTGAAGCTACCGTCACTGAAGCAGGAGTGACAGAAACATCCCCTAACCGTCCGTTCGGTGTGAGGGAGCAGAAGCCACCTTGGCAGTAGGCAGAGGTGACAGCTTCACTTCAGACTGTCACGACCAGCGTGTGTCAGGGTTACCGACCATGAGGAGGCACCATCATGGTTTGGGGTTCAGTCCCCCTGGTGACCACGCATGGCTCCACTTCATAAGAAATGACAGATGTGTTTGAATCCACCCAGTTACCCCCTCCCCCGCTGCCTTAACATCACACTGCCTCCCTGGACTTCTGTTCTGTCACCTCATGGAAGTTCTAATGGAATAACGGGCTGCTTCTATCCCAGTGGTTCTCCACCTTTTTTGCACCGCGACCCAGTTTTTACCACACCAGCGACCCTATATCAAGTATAGGTCTAAATTTACGCTATGATCAAGTACGCAGCGCACTCTGCAATTTACGCCAATCAACGCCTATAGCAGAAATCTGATTGGATGTGCCAATGAATTTTAAATTAAGCATCTGTGGTTTGGCTTCTTGGATTGGTTGAGCATTCAGTAGGTTTGCGCTAAGCAGTTGCAGATCCAAGACCGATTTATATAGGCTAATTCTAGGATTGGGGCTGGGGAATCTGATCGTGGGTCAGCAGCAAGGCTTGCTGGCTTTAAAATGCTTACGTTTCCAACTCCGCCTCGCGACCCTTTCAAAACTGTTGGGTCGCGACCCACAGGTTGAGAATCGCTGTTCTAGCCCACTGACTTCCACGACTTAAATCTCTGATCCTAATTCTTTATCTCTGAGAGCAAAGATCAGGGTGTCAGTCAATTGTGTCCACACAAGGAATGAGGGGTATTAGAAAATTTGGTGGGGGGGTGGGGGGCTTACAAGCACTATTTTTTTTCCAATCCACAGACTTTATTTCTGGGGAGCATCTCTGCAAAACACAGAATATCAGACTCTGTACTTCTGCTACATTTAGATTCTCACCAAGTTCTGAGTGGCTCTAAACCCCTTGATATGAAATCCCTTTGAGAACAAAGGACAGAGAAGGAAAACACCAGTTCTATGAACCTGGATCCAATATCTAAGACCACACATGGATATTGGACTGACAGTTTATATCCACTAGATGGCAATAAACCAAAAATTCTCTCTTCACATCAACAAAGTGTACGCTCTTCGGCTCTGTGGCAGTCTTTCATTCATCTGCTCCGTCATTTCAAATAAGCCAGTTAGATTTAGCAACTGGTAATTTGACTGGAGGATCAAGCCCTACACACCTCATTCTGATGTTCCTGTATGTCAAACCTGTCATGGCATCCAATCAACACTGCCGGAAAGTGACAGTGGTCAGTGAAGAAGACCCCTGAACCAGCCTGTCTTCAGGGAGGACATCACGCTGGATGTGAAGACCATGGAGCGATGTCTCTCAGCACGACGCTGAGATGCAAGCCTCTGAATAGAAGGTTCTTAAAAGGCTCAGAGGTTACTGGTGTGGTCACACTGAGCATCACGTTCCTCAAACACTAAGAATCGTGTTCCTCCAAACGCCAGGCATCACCTTCCCCCAAACCTGGAATCACGTTCCCCAAACACAGGGAATTGTGTCCCCCAAATGTCAGGACTCTCGATCTTCGAACACTGGGCATCATGTTCCCCAAACACCAGGAATTGTGTTCCCTAAACCACAGGAATCATGTTCCCCAAACCCCAGGAATTGTGTTCCCCAAACCGCAGGAATCGTGTTCCCCAAACCCCAGGAATCGTGTTCCTCAAATGCCAAGAATCTTGATCTTCGAACACGGTGCATCACGTTCCCCAAACCTCAGAAATCATGTTCCTAAAACCCCAGGAATCTCGCTCCTCAAATGTTAGGGATCGACTTGCCCAGACGTGAGGATTTGCATTCCCCAACACCAAGCATTACGTTCCCCAAATGCTGTGAATCGTGTTCCCCAAAGACTGAGCACCACGTTCCCCAAACACTGCTGTACTACCATAACATCAACCTGCTTCAGTACATCAAAGGTATGATTTGATCTGATCATAAGATTAGCCTAATCTGGCAGCTTAAAGGAACACCCCCCCGGCACGCCGCGTTCCGAGGTCAAGGTCAGAGCAAAGCCTGAGGCCCCAGGGGCTGCTGGCTTCGACTCCAGGAACTGCAACTTCCTGTTAATACAGGAAGCAGCCACACTGGGCCTCAATGCAGCAGGCACTGTTTGTTTTTCAATGTTTGTGGTAGCAGATTCACACTCACTCTTATTACCAAACAGATGTCATTTATATACTTATGAAGTATATTACTCACTAACCATATATATATAACATCTATAACACAATGTGCAAAATGCTCTGTTCCTAACACACAGCCTGATGTGCAGTTTAATTAGCCAATAATTAAATTAATAATTAGCCTTTTTCAGGATGCATTGCTCCTTTCATCCCCTGCAGCTCACAGCCAGGTTTATAATACCTGGATGTGTGTCCAGATCGCACAGGCTAACAGCTGCTTGCAGCTGAAAGCGATCGGCAGCTACTTAACCTGCCCAGGGCGGGGGAGCATACGCAGTCGCACCATGTGGAGGGAGGGGGAAAGGCACACAGGTGTCCCTTGGGGCATCACAAGACCACCCAGAGGAAGCTGGGGCAACCACCACGTCAATGAGTCAAATCAACTCTCAGTTACTACAGGCTTTGACTGATGCATGCATCATAAATATCCAATCCAAAGTGCAAGGTATCCATCCCACTGATACATCAGAGATATCCAATCCAAAGTGCAGAGTATCCATCCCACTGATACATCAGAGATATCCAATCCAAAGTGCAGAGTATCCATCCCACTGATACCTCAGAGATACCCAATCCAAAGTGCAAGGTATCCATCCCACTAATACCTCAGAGATATCCAATCCAAAGTGCAAGGTATCCATCTCACTAATGCCTCTGAGATATCCAATCCAAACTGTGAGGTATCCATCCCACTAATACCTCAGAGATATCCAATCTAAACTACGAGGAAGCCGTCCTCACTCAGAGAGGACCTGCAGTGACCCAGATGGCCCACAGAACTGACCACAGACAAGAAGCGGTGATCTCAGCCCATAAAGCGCTGCTATGAAGCTGAGGGCATGTGTAGCTCTGTGGGGGACAGCCGGTCATGTGAGCTCGCTATGATGGGAAATTCCAGTGCTTAGCCTTCCTAATGACTGACGACAAATTTGTTTTTTAATCACTGCATATTAGAATGCATGTAGCATCTCTGGTCGTTCGTAGGAAATCTGTAAATAAAAATATTATTCAATTTACAGTTATCTCCAAAAAAGTTGTCATTTACGGGTCTTTTTCAAGGACAGAGAGTAGCATGAGTGAGCGCTTATGGGAAAGGCCTGTCGCAGGGCCGGAAGAGAGCCGCCCGCACCCAGCACCCGCATGATCTCCTGACCTGTCAAAGGAGACGCTAAAAGCCCAAGAAGCAGCCATTAGCCAGCTGCTGTTTGCTCCCACGGAAACACACAAATGCTCTTTTAATTTAGCAGCGGCTCCTGGTGACCGGCACCGAGGCCACCCAGAGCCGCACCTGGTGCAAGCGGGCGTGCAAGAGGGCAGTGCGGGGAGGGCGGGCAGAGCGGAGAGGGCAGGCGGAGTGGAGAGCCAGCCAGCTGGCACACTGGCACGGCCCGGACACCATTTAACACTTACGGTGATCCCACGGGGGCCGCAAGGGAGCTGACTGGAGGCAGGGGGAGATAGGGGGCTGGAGGGAGCTGATTGAGAGGACAGGGAAAGGTTTGGAGGTCAGGGAGAAGGACAGGGGGAGTCAGTGGAAGCTGGAGGGGTCGGAGAAGAGGCCAGCAGGAGTCAAGGGGAGCTGGGGGATCGAAGAGAAGGTCAGGGGGAGATAGTGGGATTGGGAAAGTTTAAGAGGAGACAGAGGGGAGCAGGGGGGAACCATGGAAATTGGGGAGGACGCAAGGGGGAGCCGGTGGGAGCAGGGAAGGTCAGAGATGAGGCCAGGGGGAACCAAAGGGAGTTGGGAGGAGCTGAGTAGAAGGCCTGAGGGGTGGGGTGGGTTGGGGGAGCTTGGAATATCCACGCTACCATTAGCAGGTCCTTCTTGGCTGAATACTGGGATTCAAATGACCAACACAAATCACAAAAAAAGCGACGTGTCACTTAATTACTTTATAAGCAGATATCATATTTTCACACCTCCTCCAGCTTCATGTAGTTGACATTCAGACTGTGCCCAAAATGATCATATGCTATTCCTCTCTATTTTGACGGAGCTGACATGTAGTGATGATATTCACACCTACACAAGCTGCTCAGACAGAAATCTCAGCCTCAGCATGTAAACGCGGACCGAAGACCGACCCACCATCGCTCGAGCAGCTCGTCCAGTCGCACACGCCGCTGCCTGGTCCCTGCTTTCGCTGGCAGCATATCAAAATCCATAGACACCCTCTGTGTCAATCTCCCTTCCACATGGCCAAAGGCCCTGTACACCAGATGGACATCATGCTGTAGATGGAGCAGACCACAGGCAGAGCTACTGATCAGCCGAGGAACTGTGGTCTGTGCTGCATACAGGACTGTAGTTTGCACCGTGGTCCGGACTTCTCTTCCTGCAGATGTTAAATGCAGATGAGACCCATCAGACAGGGTCCAGCAGAATCCATATCTATGCAGGTCAGGATGGATCATGAGAGTCTGACTCAACAGGACCGAAGGCCATAGCTCTGAGCCATCCAGGATATTTTCAAGTGGATCGCAGACCTTGGTTCCAAAATGCCATTTTCAGACCTAAGGTGATGCCATTTTGTGCTTCTTAAATCAAACATCGGGAAGCCAGCCAGGGCCCCCCGACGCAAACACAACAATATACAATTAACCCTCAGATTAATTCACACCACACCAAGGGCAGGTTTCCCCAGGGGCATATTGACAAAAGCAAAACTAACAACTGATCCTTAAAAACAAAGCTTGCCAAACAAGTACTAAAAACCAACTCCTCCCTTCCATCCCATCACTATCAATAATCAAGGAAAAAGGATGGAAATCTAGAAACTCTCCCAGGGTGTTAGGCAGCCCCACACCCTAGAGGGGGCGCCGTAGTGCACTCACACGTCTTCACCCTGATAAATGGGGCGATCCTGCAGACTCGTCACATACAACCACCATGCTGAGCCACCCTTAGAGATTGTGCTTTGAGAACGTCACCCGCCGAAGTCAAGGAAACAGCAATGATGGTTCACACACCTGCAAATTGATTCAATGACGCCCTTCGAGTCACCCTCAAAGCCTCACAGCCACGTACCAGGATGTTACGAAGAAGGGAAGATCACCTGGTGGTGGACCTCAGTTTCGCATGACGGTCAGTGAAGGAAGGTGAGGAGACAACGGCTGTTGCCACCAATTACAGCTGTATGGGCAACAGTAGTATTTGGCAGCACTCAAACCATGCATTTATGGGGGCCCCCTGTTGGCCATAAACAGTCACTGCACTAAATATTAAATAAACAAAGCAACTGACCAATGGCTGCATTAAACATAATGGTGCAATCATTTGTATCAGCATACCATCGCAAATGCCTTTGGGTTTATATATTCCCATGTACGTCTGCAGGTAACCGAGGAAAGAAAGGAAAAATCAGCAGGTCCAGTAGGAGAGTCTCAAGGGGCAAGAAAACAGAATGTTTGATGGCTCTGGTGCCACAGGATGGGCTCAGAACCTTCCGGATCAGTCAGCCGTGAGTGATGGAGCACTTGCTGTCTCCAGTTACCTCTGCTGTGTGTATTTCTGTGAGGTTGCACAACAAGCATAAGCACACTATGTTTTATATCACCTTTCTTACAATAATGATTTTTGATTTCCCTTCATAAAAGAGAAAGCCTGATGCTGAATGAGACAATATGGAAGCAGTGTCTTCTATGATGTACGAATGTCCCCATTAAGAGGGAGGCCAATACCTGCTCTATCCCATCAAAGAAGGGTTAGGGTCAGGGGGTTAGAGGTTAGGGTTAAGGGTTAGGGTTAACCTTAACACTATCAAAGAAGGTCACTGCTGGAGTTGAAGGATCCAGGCAGTCACTTCAGCCATGATGATTCACAGAGGATGGGCTGAGGTGGCCACGTCGACGCACTCCTGAGTAACACGGACCCAGAAATATGCTCACAACCTTCTGAAAAATCATCTAGCAGTATTCAGCATCCACTACTCCATGCTGCTTGGCCCACACTGAGAAGGCAGCTCCTCAGCCTAAGGTGAGAGCAGGTACTGTAGAAGAAGCATCGCTGTATGTCTCTTTCTGTGTCGGTGCTTCTGCTGCATTGAGGAATGCGGGTCTGGGTCTGGACAGTCTACCTCTCACTCCTTCACATGCCTTTGATTCAATTCCAGCTGGCCATTTGTGGTTTCTGACCACACTGAGTGAAGTAGCCTTTGAAAAATGAACAACAGAATAACAAAAACCCAGCAATTAATGGCAAGTGTGTCATTCTGCAAGATAAAGAGGGAGAGTCTGCTGGCTGGCTTTTGTTTTTTGCAGGGATGCGCTCTCGTAATGAGAGTCCACCATCATGGCATCACTTTGTTATGACTGAGACAGCCTTGAAGAGCCCGGCCTGCAGGCACACGGAGCTGGTCTACGTGTCGTAGCTGTGCTCGGGTGCCGAGGGGAAGCTCATTTTCTCCCAGCAGTGTAAGGTCATAAGACAGTGAGGGAGATGTTTCTCTGGTGACATAAGAAACCGAAGCAGCACCTTAAACACACCGAAGATGCTACATGATATTTCAGGAAGCTGCAAGTGTCAGTCACAGTAACAAAATGAAAGAATGCCGTTCAGTGTAACTCATCTAATCTATCAAACCCTGTCCTATCCAACCCACCTTACCCATCAAACCCTGTCCTATCCAACCCATCAAACCCTGTCCTATCCAACCCACCTTTCCCATCAAACCCTGTCCTATCCAACCCATCAAACCCTGCCCTATCCAACCCACCTTACCCATCAAACCCTGTCCTATCCAACCCATCAAACCCGTCCTATCCAACCCATCAAACCCATCCTATCCAACCCATCAAACCCTGTCCCATCTAACCCACCTTACCCATCAAACCCTACCCTATCCAACCCACCTTACCCATCAAACCCTATCCTATCCAACCCACCTTACCCATCAAACCCTATCCTATCCAACCCACCTTGCCCATCAAACCCTGTCCTGTCCAACCCACCTTACCCATCAAACCCTGTCCCATCAAACCCTATCCTATCCAACCCACCTTACCCATCAAACCCTATCCTATCCAACCCACCTTACCCGTTAAACCCTGTCCCATCTAACCCACCTTACCCATCAAACCGTATCCTATCCAACCCACCTTACCCATCAAACCCTATCCCATCTGACACATCTAACCCATCAAACTTTGTCCCATCTAACCCATCAATCCTGATCCCATCAAACCTATAAAATCCTGTCCTATCAAAACCTTAAAACTCAATCAGGATCTTTGTTGTAAATCTATATACAAATATATTTCAGGGTGGCATGGTGGTGCAATGCTTAGCACTGTTGCCTCACACCTCTGGGACCCGGGTTCGAGTCTCCGCCTGGGTCACATGTGTGTGGAGTTTGCA
>JAODJX010000049.1:4875761-4894266 GCA_026776945.1 Isichthys henryi | reverse complement strand
GACCCCACCCCCCCCCCACTCACCCCCACCCCCCCCCCCCCCCCCCCCGCCCCGGCGCGGGGCGGCCAGGAGAAGAGGGTTTGGTGGACAATGACAGGCATATGACTGGATGGGGTGAGGAATTAACAGGACATGTGAAAGTATCTGAAGGCATTTAATTAAATGTGTGTCCTTCACAGCGTTATGTTATTTTCTATCATATCTCTGTACTCTAGCATTATTCTTAAGAACTCAACGGATCTTAAGCATGTCATTCAGTTATTTGTAGGGACACGGTGGATCATACGGTAGGTGTCTTTCAGTTATTGGGTTATAAGCGCAGGTGGGTTTTTTTGTACAAAAAAAACCTTGGAAACAAAGCTTGGTACAGTGACTTGTGTTATAAACAGATTAACAGACGAATTTCAATATATGATGACAGACACTACAGTCAAACAAAAACAAAGGTAGATTGTTTCAGTGGTTTCTGCAGAGCATCATTTTATTCTGCTGTTCAGAAAGTTTTATAAAAGCAGAGGAACTGAGAAGAGCAGGTCAATATAGTTCTTTGCTATCAAAGCCCATCGTGTTCAGGCAGAGGGTTAAGGGGGCGGTCAGTGAATCGCCTGCACAGCTGCGGCTGCAGGCACCCGGACGAATCAGCATCGCAAGTGTGCTCTACCGGGGAGGGTGGACGCAGAAGATGGGAGTACCTGGAACCAGCCCAGGGGGGGTCCAGAGGGGGAAAGAAATACCTGAAAGCACGGAGAACACACACAGGACACGAATAGACAGAACGGAGACGAGGGAAATAAGGGCAACAGCAAAGGGAAAAAAATGGAGAGAGAGATTGAAATTACAAGGAGAAATGAGGAAGGCTAAAGTAAATAGCAATGGCTGGGGAGAGAAACTGAGGAGGAGGTGAAGAATGAGGTCTTTTGCCAGCTCCAAACAGCAGGGGGTATGGAGAGTAACAGAGTTATTCAACCTGTGTCAAACACCAAACAGCATGCAGGGGGGGCGGGGGGCAGGGAGTGGAGGTGAGGAATGAGATTTTCAACCGCCGTCGTATCCCAACACATTAAGTCATGCCTATGGAGTCTCCCTGTTGACCTTCATCCCTTTAAGTCTATCAAGCAACATATTCCAAAAAAAAAAAAATACAACTCCCATTCAAAGTCATTTTCTCTAAACCAACTTGGAAGAGCTTGTTCATGTGGCATCTGAAAGGCTCCAAGATGGCTTCCCAGATTACATGCCTGCTGAGCCGGTTCCTCTATTAGAACCCAATCCTTTCAAAATCCAGAATAAATTAATGACACTGTGCAGAGCCCTCTAAACAGTCACTCTTAAAATACTTCACTAAAATTCTGAATAATGGTGGAGATGGAAACCTGACTGAATCAGTGTAGAAAAGGAGTAGTGAAGAAGCCTGCAAATATTTCAGACACTCCAGTGACAATAATAGGAGAGGGAACAAGTAAAACACGGAGAAGTCTTTATTGCATAAATCTATTCAGTTCTGGTGTTTATTCTAAACATACAAAAAGAATACACCAAGAATCTGTTAGGACACTAAATCTTTTGTCCCCAAATCTTTATTCAAAAAGTCCTCAGAAGACACTTCTCACAAGGTTCTTAACCAAGCAGAGTTTACTGATGACCTCTCTTTCCTGACACTGTTGTCAATTTACAAGACGGCAAACAGAAGATCATCAAACAGGTAAATGTGGAGAAACAGCAAGTAGGAGTTACTCTTCAATTATCCAGCTCAGGGCTGGTGCCTTCATTCCCACTGAGGTTCAGCATCCATCGTCTGGTACCGAATTTAAACTATTACACTGTTAATTTAGCTCTGAAGTCATCAGAGCCATAAAAATGTTGGTGGTAAAGACAGTAAACCGGAAGAAAGTGGAACGTCTTTTGTGAATTTGAAAATGGTCCCTTGGCTGAACAGAACTGAGGGAGAAAAAAAAAAACCTTTGATCCGCGTTTTGTGAGTGGAGAGACGCACCCCACCCTGCATTAGTAATACGTGGGCTGGTGGAAAGCCTTTGGGGAGGTCGGTCGGCGCAGAGGAGGGGAAAAGGGGGCCCTCTTCCCGTTCCTGTGTGTGCATACAACAAGCAGCAAAATGGGAAATTACCCCTTTAGCCTGGAAGCAGCTGAGCTTTCCTTCTGTTAAAGGGGACATGACAGGAGGAGAAGGAAGGGTGGGTCATTGGGCAGTATCCAGGGGGTGAGAGGTCACAGCAGACAGGGTCAAAGGTCACAGCAACACATCAACTGCAGGTACCAGCCGGGCCACGGCAACCAGGCAAATGACATCATCCGGCAAAAGGATTCTGGCAACTTTAAAGCGATGGCCTCGGAAAAAAATATGAATCATCACTGCCTTATTAAGATGCTCCGTACAGCACGTCATATGCACGGCCAAATTCTGAAGACCAAGAGAACGAAAGTTCTGAAGCTATAAAAAGGTTAAAAACTTCTTCACAGAAGAAAGTAGACTGTAAACAAACTGTTTACAATAGGATTCTTGCCCAGGTGGTTTTAGCTCGTTTCCAACATGGGATAACAGTACTGGGGCCTCTGCATTTAGAACACAGGGCTTCTGCCGTGAGCAAGGCCGTCTGGCCCAGCCCAGCTGGTACATGGGTCATGAATGTCATTTAATCATCATCGCCAAACTGGGGAGCGTTCCCACTGAAATGGCACAGCCTCCCACTGCTGACCTGGTCATTTTTCCTAGCTAATGCCAGCAAGGGAGAATGCACTGTATCGATTTCGGAACTCTTTCCATCAAATATAGGCAAGTCATTCCAATTGGCTAACATCCATAACTCTTAATATCACACAGTAGTAGATTACAATAGTAATCCTTAAAATTTCAAATGGTGCTGTATGCCTATTATTAATGGCAGTTATAGTAGCCTGGTCACACCATGCTAACATTCTGCCTGACAAACTCACTGTGTTTTTTTTTTTTTTTTACAGGGCACACTGCAGGTCAGAGGACAGGACTAGCGATGCAACACGGAATATTCCAGTGTCAATATGAACAGGGTTTTGGGGTTTAGAGCGACACCTACCTTCCCACTGAGGTCCCGTTAAAGGAATTCTGAGAGGCTGCAGCCAAGGTGCCCCCCGCAGAGCCAAGGGCCCCGGGTTGACTGGAGGAGCCGTTCCCAGGGCTGCCGTCCCCCTTCAAGATCCCTGTGCACTTCCAATTGTCCATGTAGTTTGCTGGATGGACAGGGAAGGGGCAGAGTAAAAGAGAAGCGCTTCCAGCGGAAGTCACACCTCACACGTCCACGGCAACCGAGAGCCCAGTCTGTCACATGTAAACAAACGTGGAACCAAATGCATGGGACAGTGGGTCAAATGTGCGGCACAGGGGGACAAAAGCAGCACGGAACAGGACCCCACCTTTCCAGAGTCGCACGCAGCCGTCGTCCCCTGAGGAGGCCAGCAAGGTGCTGGTTATGTTCCAGCTAACTCGCCACACCTGCGAGTTGTGATTGTCGAACTGGGCCACGATCTGCACGTCAAACTTCGTGGGCCCGGTGGACGAGGCGATCTCCTTCCTGCAGAGCCCCCCTCCCCATCCACGGGAATGCGGGTTAAGCTCTCGTATCCAGAATCACGGGCCCCACACGACAAGGCGGGGGACACATTTAGCAGGCACGTTTAGGGCCTCACCGCAGAGGGATGAGTTTAAAGATGCGCACGTCTTTGGTGGCTATGGCCAGCACGTGGAAGGAGCGGCCGAGGTTCGGGGCGAATGCCACGTCGTGCACGGGGTCCGTCACGGTCACCAGCGTCTCCGCCTTCGCGTACTTCCTGTCCGACGAACAGAGCAGATGATCAGCTGATCGGAGCACGCGGTTAAAAACTAGGAGTGCGAGATACATGGAGAGAAGAGAGAAGCACCGACCGTGTGTTCTCGCTGTACTCGTAGATCTGGACCTTGCCGGTGTACGTCACGCTGCTGTCATCGCTGCCCACCGCGATCATGGGGGGATGAGCGCGGGAGCTGCATGCCGCACAAACACAGTCTCAGCATGAGTGCCTCATCTCCATAACACTGCGGGGGAGACGCTTTTAACAAGGAATAGTTTGCGCTGAATTTCCAGCCTGGGATCAGCAAAGTATTCGTCTATATAGACCACATAGATCTATATAGGTCACAAGGTAAACGACCAAAGTACATCAATGCTGGAAACTTAAACAGCAAAAAAAGAAAATCATTCAGCTTTCCTGAAACTGTAAGCATTCTTATACATGACCAGCACTCAGAACCAGACCACACCCTGACCCCAAGAGGACTACATCCTGAGCTGAAGGGGAGCCCAAGAGAACCACACCCCAACCCAAAGATGACCGCAACCTGTGCTTGAAGGGAAACCCAGAGGAGCACAGTCCTACCTGGAGGGGTTCCAGGAGATGCAGCTACAGCTGAGCTTGCAAGAGATCTCGTGTTGCAGGGACCACTGGCTGAGGTTCATGACATCCGGCGCCTCGTAAATGCGCACCACGCCGTCAGCCGAGCACGTGGTCAGCATCAGGCCCATGTGCTTGGGGGCAAACTTCACGTCTGTCACCGAGGTGCGGCTGTCCACCAATGTGGTGCGTTTGATCTGTACGGAAATGAGCCGGAGAGCGTCGTTCCTCAGACCCGCTGATGCAAACAAGCAGCCCACCCCGGGTCCTTGGGTCTTACCCAATGGCTCTGGCCTCTCTGCTTGTCATTGGATTCGCCGACGATCTCTTCCCACACGGCGGCTGTCCGGTCGAAGGAGCAGGAGGCCAACACCTGCCCGAATTCGGGGTGGGCCCATGTCACCCTCCACACCGAGCCGCTGTGAGTCTGCACAGGTATTCACACGTCAGGTGGTCCGGCAGGCAGAAGCAGACTGGCCTCAAACACCACAACCACCCCCTCCCCCCTTACCTTCCAGCTGGCAGTACAGTGCCACTCCCCACTTTCTGTTTTGTCCCACACCTAACATAAAACAAAAACAGTGGCAGCTTATAGATACAGATATACAGAGTTTTACTGTCATATGCACAGAAAACAAGCAGTTTTGCTGCACAATAAAATTCTGACTTTGGACATCCTCCTTTCACCACAGAAAATAGAATAAGAATATAAAGTAACGTAAATACATAAATAAACTGGTATGGTGTCATCCTTAGAATCCAGAGAAAAGCAGAGATGATCGTTCACAGGTGAGTGTTTACTGCAGTAGTGTAACAATAATAGTACTAAACTGGAAGCCTCAGGTTTGGGGATACGTACAAAGTCACGTGATCACATAATGAGCTTCCACATGCAGTACCACCAGCCACTATTGGGACATTTTCTATGCCAGAACTTTGTGCATGCTACTTGTAAAAATCTGAGTAAAATATTTAGTCATATAGTTCACAAACAGCTGCCCGCAATGCTTATAGGCACCGAAGTAAACTGCACATCTAACTTCGCTCATTTGTCATGGGGGATGTCTCAGCGCCTCGTTGCTGCGCTGCGGTATATGTCAACAGTGTCTGTGCATAGACACAAGGATCGGATTGTACCTTCACACTTTGATCACTGGAGCAAGTCGCCATTCTCCGGCCATGGAAGTCGTAGGAAACATCGTGGATGAGATCTTTATGATCGGCCGCAATACTTCGAGCTACGAACATTTTTAGACGACACGGAATATTTATTTTCTCTTGGAAAACCCTCAGTGGATCAGGCTTATTTTATAAACTGGCTGACATTTCTAAAACACGAGGTTTGTCATCCAACGTTAAGCGTGGAGACCGCTCAGTGCCGCCACTTCCACTTCTTCTTCGGTGGGCTTTATAATGGCCAGCGACCTCCTGGTGGGCTCGCCAGCGCCACCTACTGTGCCGGAGAGTTATAAGGTTAGACGTGGGATTTACAGCGCCGGTCAGTTTCCACCCTTGAAAGCAAACATCCCTCTACGAAAAAGGATGTTGATAGCGCCTTCCTAAGGAACTACAACATTATGGCGACTACGAGATTTAGTTGCAGAGTGGGTCCCATATGTTCCGTTGTTGCGTGGAATAATGCAGAATCAGATTCACCTTAGAATATATATGATGTAAGAAACAAAACATTCAACATAACATCGTCTTGAAAAGAATCGGGATTATTAACTATTCAGCACGTTCTATGTTATTAGTAAATTCCAAGACCCACTTTCTTGATAACGGACCAATGAAATTACCAAAACTGTTGACTAGCTGCAGCGCTAGTTATTCCGGAAATGTTGGCCTTTGACAACGCATCTTATATTGAAAATTAATATAAGGAAATTTCAGGTCCAGAAAGTAAAAATCCGGACCAAGATTTTGTTTCAACCAACCAGCTGAGCATAAAGAGTCAGAGTTACAGAGTACTCAACTGGCTGGTTGAAACAAAATCTTGGTCCGGATTTTTACTTTCTGGATCTGAAATTTTCACCTCTGAAAAACGACAGCCTAAGGCCCCAAAGTTGTATCTTGCAATTACAGTGTTTTATTAACTGTTTCATACTTGTGACGTTGAAAATTGTAGTTGCATCCCAAGATTACGATATTAAATGTATCTCTTAATGTTTTTAAACATCCTGATAGTTGCCAGCGTTGATCCGACGCCGAATGAGAGCGCGAGTACGTGTTCTCGCGCATCGCGAGAATCTCCCGTGTTTCTGTTGTGCGGCGGGAGGCCCAAGCACACGCTACCGCGCATGTGCAGTAGCACTACTTTCGATGTCAATGTCAGTTATCACTGGTACGCAGTTAGTTCCATTCTGTTCCGGTAAATGGCTGGACTGGATGATGATCAGTGAAAGAAAACATCAGTAATTATCATATTAACAGCTGTATTTCTAAAACACCGCTGTATTCAACAGTATAACATGGAGCAGGAGTTTGAGGACATGGATTCGGAGGGCCGGTGGCAGAATCTGTACCTTGTGAGTAATATGTGAGAATCTTTATCGGAGTCAGTTGTGCTTTCGGTTTTCTTTAGATACACGTAAATTCTTCGTGCCGAGGTCGATGGGCCGCAGCTTATATCGGTAACGCGCAGCATGAGGTAAGGACAAAACTTGAATGCGTAGCGCGAGAGATCGAGCGCACGGTGGCGAGCGTGGCGAGGACGCGCACCAGCAATTGGCGGATGACACTGAGCTGTCATGTTTGAAATAACCATCCTGTCGGGAACCACACGCTGCCCGTACGCGCTCACTTGTTGATAGGCAGGTTCGCTAAATGATGAGGATTCCGACCGCCTAAACGGGGCTTTTACCCCGGGCATGTGGGGCTCTTGACCGCAACGGAGCGCCCGGTAGTGCCGGGGTGGGCCGGTCTTCTTCGCAGCTGCCAGACACCGCGCTTAGCGTTTTCTGTAAAGTCATCTTTCCTTCTGTCATGAAGAGCTTCACGCTGCATAATTACAAGAGTTTTAACTGGTTATTGTCATAAAACAATACTGTCAGTCCATGAATCATTCGTGAATTGGTCATATGGACATGGGATTTTCTGTCGAGTACTAGTACCTTATGACGTTACTGTGTTTAGGATTCATGTAAACAAGTTTTTCAGCTCTTTCATACGAAGCAGTTACAAAGGAAAATGGAATAGCAGATGTGTGGTTAGAGATGACTGGATCAGGGGCTGAATCTTTGGAGTGGTTACTGATCGCAAACTATTCATGACTTAAGCCAATAAATACACATTATTGGGGGGGGGGAGAATAGGCCAGACAGTGCCCCTGCATGACACTAAAGATAGATTTGATATTTTTCTATCCTTCAGGAAATACGCAACCAGTCCCATGAATGTCCCTACAAGGTGGCCAAGTATCCAGAGAATCGGAATCGAAACCGATACAGAGACGTGAGCCCATGTGAGGCCGGGGGCTGCGCCGGAGGGTGCTGTGTGTCGCATGGGGCATCTTTGTGTTGGGACAGCTCGCCCTAGCAGCTGTACCTTGTGAGATAACCTCATCTTCATTTCATTGTTTTTTTTAATGATTCGTATAGTAAAGCCCTTGTCCTTCCCTCCTAGTTGATCACAGTCGGGTTAAACTAGAAAATACAGAAAATGACTATATCAACGCAAGTCTCGTTGTGATGGAAGAAGCTCAAAGAAGTTATATTTTAACTCAGGTAAGAGCTGGATCAGGGCCTCTTATTCAGGCTGATTGTAGTAATGGGTCAGTACTGCTCATCCATCCATTTTGATTGGCTGTCTGTGTTATTAAGCTAAAAATGATTATCCTGATTGGCTTCAGTCACAATTTGACTGGCCAATAAATTACAGATATTTTAAAAATTCGAATATAATTGGAAATGTGGTACAGATGTTGACTTGGAGGAAATAGTTTAAACTTGAATAGTTAAGTTCCTCATTTATTGCATATATCCTAAAAAAAACATGGTATTGTAAGGATCGAAAGTTTAGAACTCAGCTTTTTACGAAACAGTAACCTGATAATATATTAAATGAATTTTTCAGTGTGGTAGAAACAATATTTAAGTCAGACAGCTAAAGATGACATGTAAACAGAATGAGGAATTGTAAGCATGAGGGTCTTCAAGGTAGGGGGGGCAGCCAGTGGTCAACCGCCATGACCTGTATCTTTGCCTAGAATGATGGTGGCTGGTTCTAAGGTTTGTTTTGCAGTGTAAAAAAACAGGATATATCCATTGACTGAGTTTAGCCTGTAGTGGAACTCCACAGGGTTTCAGGCTGGCCACTGGATGACCACAGTGAATGGGAGCCACGGGACAGGCTGGCTTGTGGAAATTTCTGCATATGCCATGAAGTCAAACTGTGTCTCTCTGTATCTCCAGGGTCCACTCAGAAACACCTGCGGTCACTTTTGGCAGATGATCTGGGAGCAGAAGACCAAAGCTGTGATCATGCTTAGCAGGGTTATTGAGAAAGGATCAGTGAGTACCGGGCTTTTTTTAATGAATAACCTAAACCAAAATCACTGCAGCTCCAGTGATGAAGATTGTGCGACCATTGTGTCATTGACTGCAGAGGAGTGAGAGTACAGCTCGGATCAGGCTGAGCACTGGTCATTGGGACAAATGTATGGCTCTGAGCACTGGTCATGTGTTCAGATCTGGATCTGAGTGCTAGTCACGGGTCTTGATCAGTCAGGACCACTGTAGCCCCAGTAAGCACATGAGGAACTGTCCTGTCCTACATTTTGCTGGAAACGGATCCATCTATACAGATACTTTAAATGAGAAAATACAGGGCGGTCAAGTACACATCTTCCAAGCTCTGGTCTTCATGAAGCTACGGCTAAGGAGGATTTAATGAAGAGATTGTGCTCATACCCCATTTTGGGATGCAGGCAGAATACAGCACTGGACATCATCAGCAGTTAACAGGAACTTCAGAAATCAACAGGGAGAGATGATTTTTGATAAATTGTAGGTTCCAGTTAAGTTTTTTTTTTCCACTTCCCTTGTGATAATTCTTTTGGTTGGATTAAAGGAAGTGGAAAGAACAGCATGTAGATATATTATCTACATATCGCATCTGCCTGTAGCCTGGAGCCATTCAGTCTGCATTCACTCACCTTTTTCTGGTGCTTATTTCTGCTGCGCCTCATACTGCAGCGTCGTGAATTGTTGTTTGTTTCATTCTTCCTCGGTATATCTGATAAATGGTGTGTCACTGCTGTGCGTGTCTGAGCGCTGACCACTCACTCTTGCTCTGATCTTTATCTGTCCCCTCCAGGAAAAATGTGCACAGTACTGGCCGACACGTGATGAGCGTAAGATGTCCTTCAGGGACACACGCTTCCTGGTGGTACTGGAGTCTGAAGACGTTAAGTTCTACTACACGGCGCGGGTTCTGAAGCTTCAGAACATGAATGTGAGTCGTGGGGCAGAACAGCGTCTCTTTTCACTGGTTCCATCTGTGTGGTCCCTCCATGTCCTGCGGCATGAACTTTAATGTGCTTGGTTTACATAAAGACAGAGGTGCAGGGATATTACTGTGCTTGTGTGACCGGCAACTTTGTCCTGGGTTTGCTGACCTCCTTCTCATTCCTCTGCCCAGACTGGGGAGAGCAGGGATATTCACCACTACCATTACACCACCTGGCCTGACTTTGGAGTTCCAGAGTCTCCCGCCTACTTCCTCAACTTCCTGTTCAAGGTCCGTGCGTCAGGCTCACTGGGGACAGACCATGGGCCCGCGGTGGTGCACTGCAGTGCTGGGATCGGCCGCTCAGGGACTTTCGCGCTGGTTGACACCTGCCTCGTCCTGGTGCGTCGCTTGCCGCTGCTTGACCCCACAACATAATGCTTCCTAAACATGCCGGGGGTGTTTGCGCTGCTCATCTTTACCTGAGATGCTGCAGTACGCATTACGCTTCATTAATGAGCAACATATAATTAAGCTGTGTTCTGTCTGGAATGTGCATTTTTTATTAACAATGTTGCACCTGGGACCAGATGGAACTTAGGAAAGATCCCTCATCTGTAGACGTGAAGAAGGTCTTACTGGAGATGAGGAAGTACCGCATGGGCCTGATCCAGACCCCTGACCAGCTGCGCTTCTCCTACTTGGCTGTGATGGAGGGCTCCAGGTTCATCATGGGGGATGTGTCCGTCCAGGTCAGCGAGCACCACTGGGTGTTGGGCTGCTCTATCCAGCGCTCAGGCCTGCATGGAGACCCAGGGTGAGAAGGTAAAAACCCCAGGGTGTCCCTCTCCTCTTCAGAAACGATGGCAGGAGCTCTCCAGAGAGGACCAGGAGCCTGCGTCGCATTCTCCTCCCGCTCCCCCACTTCAGCCAGCCAAGCGGCCCTCAGATAAGCTCAACGGCATTCGGGGGCCCTATCTAGAGGAAGAGGTGCATCAGGAGCTGGACAGAATACCCTCCACAGATGTGTCCTACAGACAGCAGGATGCCGACGTGAGCCCGGGCAAGTAAGTTCCCTCCGGCCGTAGGGTTTGAAGGGAGTACGGCCCTCCTGAAAGGAGAGAGTTGTGGGAGCGGGGTCTCCGCACTGACATGTGACTTCATCTCACAGCGTTCGCAAGCGGAAGAAAGAAGAGAAGAGCATGAAGGTCCAGCCCAACAAGCTCAGGGATGAGCCTGAGAGGAAGAGGAAACGGTGAGGCTAAAAGGCGTCCTCCATCCTGCTCTGTGCCTGGTAGGATGTGTGGGTCCTGGGGAACCTTTCTGCGAAAGCTGCATTACTGTGGACTGATAGCTTGTTAGGACTGGGCGGTGGGAAGCCATGGGGAATTCTCAGTAATGACAGTGGTGTATTTTCCAAGAAAACTCCATTTGTGGAGGGGGGTCGGACCTTTAAACCTCCAGCTGAGAATCTATGTTTGGGGTAGCTTTCATCAGCTGTCCAGTTGAACCGTTTGAAAAGTTCCTATTGACTCTGGCTCTACCCTCCGAGACCTTCCTGCCCTTTTGCAGTCTTATACACGGTGTCTGACATTGTTGATGATCGCTTCTGGGAATACTCGCGAGGGAAAGGGGGAGCCTTACCCAGCACCATTTGGATTCGCTTCAGACTCCAAGGTGGTGGTCCTGGGAACGAGGTCCACATGGTGTTACTCTGGGGGTTTTAGATGCCCTTTGTAAACACACCGAAGGGGGTTACAATTACCGTGAATTCTTCGCATTTCTTCTAATTTATGTAAGAACAGGATGGCTCGCTACCTCGTATTCACACAGTCCTTGCAAATCTGCTTATGTAGGTGTGGAAAGCCATTGCACTATATAATGTATGAATGAGAACAGTTATCATGATGTGTGTGTGAGGGTGTCTGACGCATCATGAGCAGTTAAAACCCTGGGCAGGGTTGATAATGGGAATGTTAGAAGAACGTTATGGTAACTAGCTGCATGTGTGTCTGTTTTTCGTTATGTCTTTACTGAGTGAATTGCCTAATTAGATGCTAATTAAAGCTTAGATTTGGACACAGGGCCATCTTTTGAGGGAGCTTGTTTGTTGGCTGACTGCTGAGCAGGCTGTCAGTCTGGTGCTTTCTAGATGCTTGTTTTACTGGCAAATTTAATTTATATTCTAAATTGAATTTCAGCTGCTTCGTTTTGTGATTGGCTGCGGTGGGCTTCCCCGTTTTGTGATTGGATGATGCACAGGTGGTCCGGCCACGCGGTTGAGGATGTGCTTTATCTGCCCCACAAATGAACAGATACGCCAGGTCATGGTACATAAGTGTCAGAAGGTTGCTGTGAGAGGCTGTCCTCCAAATGTGGTGGATCTCTGGCCACTTTGCTCAGGTCGGCAGGTCGTATCCCAGGTATGAAGGTCTGGAAGAGGCTCATTGCCGTCCAGACCTGAGTCTTCTGTGTGTCCCCAGCATGCACTACCATCGTGGATGACAGGCAGGGTGTCCCCATGGCTTAATGTTGCAGATTAAAAACACTGACACGCTTGTGGTGTGCTGTGCGTGTTTGTGCTTTTTGACACTGGAAATCTGCTGCAGTCCTCTGCAGTGACTGAGGCAGGGCCACAGACCCCAAAGCATCTACAGGGCAGCTACCATCACACACTCATGCCTACACAGCCGCAGATTTTCCCCCATCATTTCCCCTTGGTGCTAACAAGGCTCCCAGCTTCTGGCCCTCAGTGACCCTGCATTAAATACGTCGTCATGGAGAAAGACAGCAGCACAGAAGCTGTCAGTCTAGATAATAGAAGTTATACCCTCTGACCGTGAATTTGACAGCGAGAATGTGACCCCCGCCCCACCCATCATGGGGCTTTTTGTTGGCTGCACGGAAACACTGCAGTTCTCTGAAGAGCATGCGAACTCTGCTTGTGATACCAAGGGGCGCCACTGAAGCTGTTCTTCCCTCTGCCGTATGTATGTGTGTGTGTGTGTTTGGGTGCATATATGCGTGGCAGGGCCAGGACAGCAAACACCTAACGGGCATGGTGAATCCGGCGGGCAGTAAGACGACACCAGCGGGAATCTCCAGACCACCCCGGGGGGGTCAGCCGCACACCCCCCTCCAAGTGTTTACAGCGTAAACATCAGCAATCTGCGGACAAAGAACACTTTCAGTGGGCCTCAGTCCACATGGATCACGGCGCTCACTCTCAGGTCTGCTTCTTTCCCATGCTTTCCACACCCATATTTTCATAGTTTCTCCTCAAATGGCAAATTATATACTATTTTTATAAGAACTTGACATTTCCTACAGTTTAAGTTGTAAAATGTTTGTTAGAAGCAGGTTTCATAAGTGTACATACTGTACCTTTTCGAATACTTTTTTGAAACATATTTTTGATTGTGTGAAAGGCACAGACTTATCGGGTTTTAAAGAAAACCGAGTGAATGACCATGTTCTCCTTGGAATAAGACCTGCTGTTAGGAGAATAAACAAACTTTGTAATATTTAGCTGAAGAATACCTGACTCCTGTCATATCTGTCCCTACCATTCATCCAAGCCTCACTTAGGAATATGTCGCGATCTTACAAGCACAGTTTCAGAATGATTCTCGGGGCTGCCAATTCGTACAGGTCATGGGGATGCGTGTGGGGGGGGGCATCACGTTTAACTCCTAAATGATTCTCTAAACACAGTTGCAATTTTACTACAAACTTTATTGAAGCGCTTTGAAAATGCAAGCAGTACTACTTTGTCTTAAACCAGGGTGACCACAAGGCTCCATGGTGAGAGACACAGCAGCCAAAGCTGCTGTAGGTGAAGGTGCTCTGCATAAACCAGGCTAGCTGTTAGCACACTGTAGGTGGCATCCTAGCCTCAGCCATGTGCCGCGATACGCAGCTCAGCAAGTTCAGAAGATCGCAGGGGGGATCCCACTGCCGAAAAGGAGCCTCCAGGACCCTGGGACCCTCCACTGGGTTGACATCTGGCTCGGGGGGGGTTACAAGTCGGTTAACAGATTTTCAAAGTTGGCCTGTTAAACAACTCTAACACATTCCACCATCAAACTTCCAACCTCATCCAGAACAGGGTAAGTCTAGTCCAGGAAGTGCATGACACAGGGCAAGGGGATGTGGTTCCCCTAATATTTAACTTTGCAAGGGTGGGACCAGGGTTCAAGTCCCTGCAATGGTCCATGTGTATGAAGTCTGCATGTTCTTCCCGTGTTATTGTTGGGTTTCCTCCAGGTATTACGGTTCCTCCACCCCCCCCCCTCCCCCATTTAAAAACATGCTGAGGTTCATTGGAGTTACCAAATTGTTCGTAGGTGTGTGTGTGAATGGTGTATGTGCCCCATCCTGAGTTGTTCCCTGCTTTGTGTCTGTATGCTCCGGGATAGACTCTGGAGCCCCATAACAAGTGGGTACAGGAAATTTATAAATAGATTTCAGTGGGCTTCATTCATCACCAACCCCCACTAAATTTTTGTCTCCCCCCAATATCAAACTCACTCTTATGCCCTTGACCCCAGACATGACTATCATTGTAACAAAGATATCGAATATCAATTTAAAATTGACTTTAAACTCTCTCTCTTACTGGTGTATTCTCCAAAGGGGATATGGTCTCTTACTCATCACGGGACATTATGGATGTTAAGACATGGTAAATCAACCTAACACTCAAGCAGAGCATTTGAGGAACACTTACAGGTTTGTCCACCAGATGGAGCCAGTCATTTAGATAATTCACCAGAGCAAATGCATCGGGGATGTTGTCACCTTCAGAGCAGAAGATCAGGAGAACTGCCATTTTGATGCCTTCTGAACAACTGTAAAAGCATTTATAGCAAATAAATATTTTTAAATGTTTTTGCCATCTAAGTTCAAAATCCTACTATACTACAATCAGCTCACTGTGACAGTGTGATGACCATGTACTCTGCCATACCCGTCTGTGTAAAGGCCTTTAGTGATCCCGCCTCCTGGAATGTAAAGGCGCTTGTCTGAGTCATTGATCCCTGGGAAAGCAGACACCCGCTCCATCGCCTTCCACTCAAGCGAATTCAGTTGGGTTCCAGCCTCCTGTTCCAGGACTGGGCTGAGCAGGTACCGCAAAGGTGTGCTAAACACAAAGGATGACCATTGAGTTTTAAATATCTTTCTGTAATCATCAGCTTCAATGCCAGCATGGTACGAAGTTTTTAGATAAAACTGCTCTGTACCCAAGAAGCTGCTGATCATCTCTCTGGTAGGCATGACTGCTGGACAACACGACAGTCCTGTCAAAACCAGTAGACTTGATCCAAGACACGATAAGTTTCCGGAACTTTTTGGACTTTCTCTAAAACGGAGAATGAATAGTCAAACCGAATAATCTGAATTTACGGAACATAATTATAAACAGCTAAAAAAAATCCCAAGATACTAAAACTATACAACATGAAAACAACGCAATTTTTTCTCATTTTTATGATTCAAATGTTTATTCCTGTAAATGTAGAATATTAGTCAAATCTCAGGTTTCCTGACCAGGATTTTAAATAAACAGATTACTCTCAGGGAGTTTGCGTAGGTTTGGGGTTGTGCGCTGTGTAGAATATCTCACCTGTACGAAAGGTGCCCGTATCTGAAGTACAGCCAGTTTCACGCCCGGTAAACAGTAAACTGCGTAAGCAGAATAAACACCTCATGTGTGGACATGTGCATGGGGTCTGAATCACATCATCGGTTTCGGATTTAAACTCCACGCACCTTCCGCGTTGGTGCTCAGTTCGGCCGCGTCGTCCGCACATGTCGGATATGGGTTGTTTCCAGCCATGGGAATCAAGCAGTCGGTATAGATATAACCTACTCGGGGCATACCAAGGGTCGAGATGATCAGGTCTGTGGCCAGCTGACCCACATTCCCGACGGAGACTGCTGGCTGTTGAGAAATATGACCAATATGACAAATGTACACTCACGACATTCGGTTCAAAATAAACAGGATCAGCAAGAAAAAATAATAGCATTTACCATTATGAGGGTGAAGCCTCGAAAGGAACTCGGAATGCTTTCAGTCGCAATAAACATGTTTTAATATTTAAATTATTGCCAGCTATGTTATATGTAAACTAGTCAGTAACAAATTCACCAACAGAGTCCAGCTTCGCTTTCATTTCAACTGTGCTGACTCCTCGAAGGGGTCCTTCGTCGCCGTCCGATGGCGTCATTCTTTTGGGCTACCTTCTGATGTGCCGTAAGGAAATTAATAACAAAGTTATGAGCGTGCGCCCGAAATCGCATACTTATTTACTATGTAGTCGGTGAAATATAGTATGTGAAGTGAGCAGTATGCCTGAATCCACAGTATGAATGAAACATTAGGTGAAGGGTATCGAGATGACATATTAAATTCCGAAGTGCCCAACCTCTGGACCCTACCTTATCCCAAAAGGCCACTGGAGCTTCAAAAATGGACGTCGCTTACGAAGAGTTTTATGTCAAGATGGTAAAGACTATTAGAATAACTATGACATCAAAATTGCAAGAGTTAATTACTGAAGTGTTGGACATTTAAATTTTTTTTAACTGCAGTATAACAGTTAAATATTCGGGGTAGTGGTGGCTTAATGGTTAGGGAAGCGCACTTGTAATTGAAAGATTGCTGATTCAAATCCGCGACCAGCAAGGCACCACTGAGGTACCCTGAGCAAGGTACCGCCCCCAAGCGTTGCTTCCCAGGCGCTGAATTAGCTGCCCCCTGCTATGTTACATTGTCACATATGGGGTAAATGTAGGGGACACTTTTCATTGTTGTCGTGTGTCAACAATGATCACTGATGCATGAGCGGGAGAGTCGCGCGAGTGTGAGTGTCATGCCAGATGAGTGAGTTGGCAACCTTGCAGTATGAACACCATTAAGAAATGACAGCAGATAAACATTAAAAAAAAATGAGAACAGCTACTACTACAAGGCAGAGTCGCAAATTCTTTTCAGGTTTTAATAGCTTTAGACAGCTTAATGGTTGAAAAGTACAGTTAAAGTTTGTGTTAAAAAAAAGGTGCAAATTTACGAAACCTTCTTCTGAATGTGAAATTTGACAAGTAAAATGATCAAAATAATTACTGGTAATTCTCACATCCTCTCGGTCACAGCAACAGGAGATAGGCCTAATTTTAAAAAAGCCAGTCACATTTTACAAAAATGATTATTGAGATATTATTTTGCCTCATGCCTGCATTCATAATAAACAAAATTATTAATTGACAATATGAGACAATTATGGTAATGGCAGTCTAATGATAAATGAGCTTGAGAATCTGTTAATCGTTTGCACAGTATATATTATAAAGATCGGTATGGATCTCAGGGCTGCCAACTTCTGAGTTCAGCTTTGAGAGAAATGTGAGTAAAACTGATTAAAATTATATAATTGAACAATATAATTGAAGAATTTGAACTAGTTCAGATTTTTGTGAGATTCTGAATCACTGTTAAGATAATCCTGGTAATGTCGGGTTATTGCCTGAGTTGTGATGAATGAAACAGGTAAACAAACAATATCCACAACATCTGGAGATGGTAGTGATGGGCAATTGACTATGAAAGGGGTTTATTTGAAAAGATAAGAACAGAAAAGCTCACTCACTGTTTTTCTTCACTTTTGAAACAAAAGTTAAATGAACTTGAATGAACTAGTTATTTCCCTGTAGGAACTGAATGTTGACCTAGAGGGAGTGCACTGTAAGCATTTACTCTTGGCAAATTCTGAAACATACTCCTTCATGTCTAGATTCTCATGTGCTTCTCACGTGCTAGAATGACTACATTCCTCTTCCTTGAATGCAGCATTGTTCTGGGGAGTGGGATAAGAATGTGGTTCTAAGACAGAGAAAGAGCTTTCGCATGCAGCTGAAGACACACCAGTGATGAGTGCTGTGACATACAGTAAATGCACCATGTGGAAGGCCTCTTTGCACTGCTGAATGCATCTGCACACTTCAGAGAGGTTAGCATCAGTTGTTTCCATTTTCCATAGCAATTTCATTTCGCAAACACATGCTGTTTAGCTCTGTGCCTGCAAACTCCTGGAGTGGGTTCAGGAGAGAGGGATCAAGAAACGGCTCTGATTTTGGCAGCAGAAACGATGAGGCAAAAGACCACATGCCTCTGTGCTAATGTCAAAAGGGGCAGTGCCATCCTCTGACGCCATTGAGACTCGTCCCCTGATAGCATCCTCGTTTTTGACATCATAATGACTGGTCCATCATATTTCTAGGATACTGTATGTGCCTATGTATGGTACATCATAGTGTCATTCAAAGTGTCACTCAAAGAATTTGACCAATCGAAGGACTTCTTTGACCGGGCTTCTGATTCCATTCCGTGAACCACTGCCAAATGAAGCTGGTGGCTGTAGCAGTGCACGTATGGAATGTACTTCCCCACTTTGTTTTGTAACAAAGCTTGGACACCACCCCCACCTCCACCCCCACCCCCAGACATGACAGAAGTGCCATCGTATCATCCATCCATCCATTTTCCAAACCGCTGTTCCTACTGGGTTGCGGGGGGTCCGGAGCCTATCCCGGAAGCAATGGGCACGAGGCAGGGAACAACCCAGGATGGGGG